>JAPDOI010000140.1:1200000-1532850 GCA_029168955.1 Aplectana chamaeleonis | reverse complement strand
GTTAGCTTCCACTCGCTCAGTGTTAGCTTTTGCTTGCTTCCCGTTAACTTCGGCTCGCTCAGTGTTAGTTTCAACTTGCTTCGCGTTTGCCTCCGCTCGCTTCGCTGCATGGTTCCACTCGTTCCCCTGCCTAACGTAAGATTCTTTTTCTTGCTCAGCGTTAGCTTCCCACTTCGTTTCGCGTTTGCTCTGCTTCTGCTTTTGTAGTGCATGGTTCCACTCGTTCCCCCACCTGACGTAAGGTTCTGCTTGCTTGGCGTTAGCTTCTACTTGCTTCGCGTGTTAGATTCTGCTTGCTTCGCATTCGGTACGGGGACAAACCGTTACTAGCGGATTGCGTGTTAACACCTTGTTTCAAAAGTTCTGAGTACCCGACTGGTGAGGTAGGGCTCCGGAGCTATCGTCCGCTCTGAGGACAGTCTTCGGAAGCAAAAAGTCGCCGAAAATTTTTCAGGTGCGCCGCATCTTGGATGTCTCAAAGACGGTTGAGGAAGTTTTCGCTGCTTTAACGTCCCGCAAATGAACACCCACAATCACTGGCAGCCGCTAAATCCAACTTAAAGGCAGCATACACGCTCGTAACCGTTGTTGGGATAACAATGTGAATAGAATCGCATGGTGTAAAACATGATGCCTACGCATTTTGAAGCGTCAAAAACGACCCACAATGCCGTTACAGCAGTAGCAAGTCTGAACCCGCCCGTATTTTCACTCCCCCTGTATTTGCGCTTTTCCTCCAACGCAGGGTTGCTGGGTCATCTTTGCCTTCAGTGACGTGTGTGTTTCATTTGATAGGCAACTCGTCAACAGTACCGACGTTGAAGATGACCCAGCAACCCTGGGTTGCAGGAAATGCGCGAATACAGGGGGCGTGAAAATACGGGTGGGGCCAATCTTGCTACTCCTGTAACGGCATTGTGGGTCGTTTTTGACGTTTCAAAATGCGTAGGCGTTGCAATCTGTGCTATACCACCCTATTTCCGTAGTTATCTCAACCACATTTACGAGCGTGTATGCTGCCTTTAAAGGCACAGGACACCCAAAAAAATATTTTTCAGATTTTATTCCTGTCTTGGAGAGGGTCACACTCTGATCACAATGGAATTTCTGAAATCGTCCAAGATCCCCTACAAACAGAGATATGGCTCCTTGAAAATGCCTGTATTTTGAGGGCAAAAATTTGGTGGACGAGTTGTCTCAGGCCTGTATTTCTCTTGATTCGCAGTCGCGGCACGAGAGCAAGACAGTATGAGGAGATTGGTCGGAAAGGGAGTGAAGCACTAAGACATGGTTGGAAGCCATTCATCCATGTAGCCGCTATTGAGGTCAAAAATCAGGAAGGGGCCGGGCCTGTGGTGGTGGCTGGAGGGGGCCGGGCCCGTGGTGGTTGCTTATATCTTATATCTTATTTGGAGGAATTGAGATCTCGCATTTGGCACGTCTTATTCACGAGGGGTCTTCTACACAATTACACGAAAATCTCAAAATTCATATCTGAGGGTGTACTGTGCCTTTAAGGCAAATCCCATATAAGACAATTAGCCATAGAGACGCTATTTTCGAAGGACGATTCAGTTTGGGGTGGCATCGTAGTCAGTGGCAAGACTCTAGTCATTTCCATCTAGAATAAAAAACGTCAAATTTGATGCTGTCACTTATCAAAAACACATACCGAAGGAGTCTGCAGTGTCGTGCGCGCGAAGTCATTCGAAAATGATTTTTTAGCGGAACTGTGCGCCAACCAATTTTTATGAAATCTAAAACTGCCTTCATCTACTTCAAAATCAAGCACTATGTACCTCGGAAAACACATGACGCCTCCTATCGGAGTCGATCTCAGTTCTCTAGATTTCTCGATTTGAGGATACTGCTAGGAATAATTGAGTTGAAAGAAAATCATATAAGTTCTCAACATTATTGACGTCGACTACTTTGACGCGGTTCACAGTCGCTGATCTTTCTGAGCGAAATGAATCATGCGCCAACCCCAATGGAAAGATTTGTTATGAAACCTGATTTCTGTTCATAGTTGTTTTAATCAAGAAACATGTAATTACCCATTTTCATGTGGATTTAACAGCCTTTTGTATTTTACACCTACTGATCAGCCACTCTGTAAAGTCGATAACCTTGCTCGCAGCACGATTATCATCGTGTTGCGTGATGCAACAGCCGTAGTACGCGTTGCGGACCGGAATTGGCTTCGAGAACGACAGTATGTATGCTGAACGGAACCTTTTCTCCGAAGAAAAACAAATACAATCTGCGCTAATGAAAGAAAGAAATGGTTCACCGGGGTGACTGAGTTGACGGCGATGACGAATATTCATCGTAACCTTCGATAAAAATTGATAAAAGTTTAAAGAGTGAAATGGTGTACCAGGTTGTGCAATAAGTTTTGTCGTTCGATAAGAGAGAGCGTTGCTACTAGCCCTAAATTTTTTGGTTTTGTTGGTACACTCATCATATGAACGTATGTGAAGTTTCATTTCAATCTGTCAATTCATTCTTTGTTTACAAGCCATTTAGTGTCGCCGTGTCACAGCAATGGAAAAAATTGAACATCGTGCAGTGATAAAATTCGTATTTTTAGAAGGTGTAGCACCAAAAGAAACTCGCGAACGAGTGCGAAAAGTTTATGATGATTGTTCACCTACAATTACAATTAAGGGTTTTGGAAGATCGTCGATTGACTGAGAGTGATTTAGTAGAGGCTCTACACATCTCATTAGGTAGTAGGAGCCATATTTTAAGTGAAATGTCCGGGTTTTAGAAAGCTGTGTGCACAATGGGTGCCGCATTCGCTAACAATGGAACAAAAACACTTTCGAATGCGACTTTCTCAGCAACATATTTGGAGCGTTTTAAAAAGGATAAAGTGGATTTTGTGCGTCGAATCATCACTATGGATGAGACTTGGGTCTATCACCATGATGCTCAATCAAAACAAGAGGCTAAGGAGTGGTGTGAACCTGGTTTCTCGGCTTCGAAAAGAGTTCGTGTCCGGAAATCGGCCAAGAAAGTTATGGCATCAGTTTTTTGGGATGCGAAAGGAAATTTGTTTGCGGATTAACTGCAAATTTGTGAAAGAATTAATTCTGAATTGCACTCTTTCGGACCAGTTGAAGAAGAAAATTCGTGAAAAAGACCCGGTTTGCAGAAGAAAAAATTCCTTTTCATCAGGACAATGCACCGTGTCACTAGAGCGTTTTGACAATGGCTAAAATCCATGAATTAAAGTTCGAATTACTGGAGCATCCACCGCATTCACCAGATTTGGCCCCCACCGACTTCCATTTGTTTCCAGAACTCGAAAAATTTATGCGTGGCAAGCGTTTATCATCAAATGAAGAGGTCATAACGGCTTTTGAAGCGTATTTTGCAGACCTTCCGGATTCTCACTTCAGGGATGGGATCCACAGATTGGAGGATCGTTGGAGCATGTGTATTAAAGGCAGTGTCCACGATAAAAACCATGTCTGTTTTTTTGGTGGAGATCGGCAGCTGCAGGGCCTAGCGTAACCTTTCTAACGTTGGAAAAAAACTAAGAAAAATGGGCTTGAACGGTCCCCTACGGGCCCAAAGTTGGAACACCCGTCAGGCTCGTCACCCCCAGAGATGCACTTTCCACGCCCACCGACGTGAACCCAAAATGAATGCTCGAGATTGTGAGATGAGCGATGATTTCTAATCCTTAGCCCTGGGTTCTTCCCTTTGATTCCCAACTTTCTCTCTTTTACTCAGGTCAGCGCTCACATACATTGGCTGCAAAAAACGGAAGTTACAAGCCTTGGACAATCCTCGTCCACCATGCTTCCCTTAGCTCAATTTTTTGAGGGATCATACTCCGTTCCTAGAAGTTGTCTTGGTACGATTCCAAAAAAAAAAATTGGAATCAGCATGGAACCGTCTTCAAGATAGGCGGGAAAACAGAAAACGATTTTTATCGTGAACACTGCATTCAAGAGGCGGTAGGACTTAAGCACTAAAGCACTTAGAGTGCAGTGTTCACGATGAAAAAATGTGTCTCGGAAATTCCACTATGAATGGGTAGTGGAGAGACACTCTGTAATGTTTACGTCGAAAGAACGCATGAAAACGAGTCAGGAAGGTCTCCAAAAGAGCCCGAAGTTGCCACTTTGAGCGCAAGGCGAACCCTCAAAAGCGCATTGCCCGCCCACCGACGTCGAACAACAAAATGAATGGTCAATATCGTGAGATGAGCGATTATTTCCAATCATGGCCTCGGACCTTCCCTTCATACTCAACTTCACTCTTTACTCAGGCTCAGCCTGCATAGCATCGGCTGCAAAAAGACGGAAGTTACAAGCCTCGGACAACTCGTCCACCATGTTTCCTTTAGCTCAATTGACTTTGAGGGACCATAACTCCGTTTCTAGAAGGTCTTGTACGATTCCAAAAACATCATTGGAATCAGCATGGGACCGTCTCCAAGATAGGCAAAAAAGCAGAAAAACGATTCTTATCGTGAACACTGCCTTTAATGTTCTGGGAGATTATACTGAAAAACAAAGTGTATCTTGAACCATTAAATTGTGTTTTTCTTATCGAACGACAAAACTTTTTGAACAACCTGGTATTCATCGGACAAACATTCGGCTGCATTTGAGTACTTTCTGTTGCTCTCATGTTTTCAGGAAGTAGGGCGGGCGATGGCCTTGTTTTCGTTGAATTTCAAGTCGTTGTGGTTCTGAATGAATTTTCCATGTTCAACGTGGGCTACTGGGGCGGACGGAGAGACATCTTCGTTTTCTTCGGCTGTTAACGTTGCTTCTTCAACATAGAACCCAAATGTGCGTTTGTGGACGACTTCATATAAATTTCAAAATCCTGGACATGGATATAATTACTTGTACTTTCAGATTATTCGGATTTCACTCAAGAATAGGCGTTTTCATTCACATTTTCTAACAGAGTATACCGCTGTGTAGATAGAACGAAAACATTAGTGATTTTCGGTTGTTTTTTCAACGTCTATTTTTTGAACTTTCTGATGGTTTCGCAAGACGGGTGACTGTATCTTGCAGAGGTGCAGTTTATGCTTTTTCATTCCTCGAGATGGAGACGTTAGGAGCTTTGAAAATCACACTAGCGCTTTTGTATTCAGTAAACAAGTGGGCCTTTTGGAGATTACTCGCAATCTCTGGAGTCTTAAAAATGCGCTTCCAAAGAGTTACCATGACCATCTGGCACTTCGAAATAGAACGCGGTGCAATCGCTGAAAATTTTTGAAAACGATTGTGGGATAAAGTTCAAATGTAAAAAAAAAACTATTATGATGCGGAGTTGAAATGTAAAGGAAGAAGTCTGAAAACGACTACGACGTAAACTTGAAAAGCTTAGTCTAACCTCAGGGGTATTTTTTTATATTATAGTCCGGCCGCAGTGTATAGCAAACTTGCCAAGCGCGAATTGTCGATTCACTCAAGTAACCGAGAAAGAGTAAGGAAACGGTCTTCCACGCCCCTAAAAAGGAAACGTGCGCCTCGCCAACCGACAGGTTTTCGAGCTCTGTGGAAGAGACGCATAGTGTATTCCAATCAGTATCTATGTTGTCCCCTTTGTTTTCGGTCTAGTTTTAAATTGTGATCTAGTCCAGCGCGATAGTTGCGAATGTTGAGAAAAAACAGGGCCGAGTCAACTCGACCATGAATCTCTCCGTTCAAATTCACAATCTTTGAGGAGCCATAAATATGACGTTGGTAGTGGTTCTGAGCAATTCTAGAGACACCATTGCATCAGCGTAAAGTTCTCTCCAAGGCAAGCAGGAGAACTGCTACGCGATTCTGAGATCGAACTGCGCACTTTTGAAGGCTGTTGAAATTGACTTCTCTCTAGAAATGGAGAAGTTTGTGTGACCCTTTCGACATTCTCGTTAACTTAGGTATCCTTTCCACCCCAAAACATCTATTCATATATATGATTTCTTTCATGTTCAATTATTCGCTCCAACATTGTAGTAAAAACATGCCAACCACGCTCCACATGCAGAATTTTATTTTTAGGATTACTACGGATTTTTCACTTATTTGTAGTGACTGTTTTGCCGCTCACGGGATTCACATTCCTAGGCGTTTTTGAGTGTCCAAGTGGCACGAATATACATTCGTTGATACATTCGCCTGGAGCTCAAGATGTCTTCTCTGGTGCTATTTCGCTTCCCCTGAATTTTCCCTAGCACTCTTGCGTTCTGCTTCCCAAAGAACATCAATGACCTTGTTAGAGTACTCTAGTAAAAGACACCCATTCGCGGCAATAATACCAACGCTCCATTTCGTGTAGGGGATTTTGATGGCTGTATTACTGGTGTTACTGGTGGTCGTTGTCTCAGCCATGAAAGCAGCGCTTTCGATTTGCGTGGGCTCCATGAAAAACGAGCGATTTATGAGCCAGACCAGCCAATTTAGGTGCGCTCCAAAGAGCTTGAGGCAGGCATTCTTGATTTCCAGCGCACCATGTAGAAGAAAACATTCATTTCGCAAAAAGAAACAGAGCAACGAGTAGTAAACTCTGCCATAGAAATGAACACATGCGTTATAATTATTAGGGTGTACGGAGAGTTTTAAGAAAAAAAAAATGGCGTGTCACTTATACATGATAGAAATGAAATTTATTTCCAACATCCGACTATTCGACTATAAGCGGATATCGCACTCTTTCGAATATCCTAATTTTGACTGTTGTCGGATTTTGCTCTTTTTCGACAAATTTTCGAATCGGAAATCAATTTGTTATCCAACCGCAAAAGTCGGATTCTTATGCGATTATTGTATTCGGTACAAGTACATATGTGTAGTGCCAACTGGAATTCCGAGTGTGTGCATATCTACTGGTTGAATGGGCACTGAAAAAAATTGTGGTGGAGATATTTGATGTGATGATACATAGGAGAAATATGTGATTATCTTGGAGAAGCAAAAATTTGAGTGATGCACATGTACTTCACTGAAATTTTCCATTTTTTCCAAAGTGGGCTAAAATTTGTCGCTCCGCGCTTACTTTGGGCAATTTAATAAGCACATCGTTGACTAACATCAATTGTGTAAAAACAATTCGATGAAAGAAGGGGTGCTTTCAAGAGAAAGCGGTTTGGTTGGGAGGAATTGCAATCTACAAAATAGCGAGCAATATAGAAATTTCCACCTCAGACCTAGAAAAAAAAAGTACAATAATGTCCACATAGGTATGGGTTCCCTATTTCCAACAAAAAAAACCGAACCGCTTGGGGAATCCGTAGTGCTGCCAGTGTATGCTTTCCACTTAGGAAAAAACGTATGCATAGTAATTGCTCGTACTCTGAGTTAGAGTGAAGATCGAATAGTCAAGTTCGAATAAATATTCGAATTTTTCGAACGAATTTTTATTCGAACATTCGAATATTCGAAAAGTGTGAATATTCGAACATTATTCGAATTCGACTATTCTCAAAAGGTGAAAATTCGAACATTATTCGAATTCGACTATTCGAAAAAGGTGAAAATTCGAACATTATTCAAATTCGACTATTCGGAAAAGGTGAATGTTCGAATACTATTCGAATTCGACTATTCGGAAAAGGTGAATATTCGAATATTATTCGAATTCGATTATTCGCAGAGGTGAATATTCGAACGGTATTCCAATTTGAGCTGATTTAACAAAAAATATGAAAATCAGCTCCAATGTATTGAGGAATTGACATACCTTTCAAGACTGATGTCCTTTTCTTCACTACTCCATTGTTCCCTTTTTCCGAACGCAAGAGCTGAATTTTTTTCAAACACCGTCTGATGAGGCTACTAGGGCGGTTCTAACAGGGAGAGTCACATGGCAATCAAACTTGGACACGCCCATTTTTTCATGCCGCCGCGCAATGATAACACCAACCATAGCTTCGTTGGGTGGGGCCATGTACTCCACCAACCTTCACCCCTGGGCAGGTGAAGTGGGGAACCTTCACCAATGGGAGAACCGGTGACAACCGGAGAAACGCCCCGAGAAAGAATGAAAGTGACCTAACACTCATGCAAGTCATTTTCAAGATTGAGTGGGTGCCACTGCCGGTTTTTCGTCCATAACTTTTTTAAGCTCAGAGATAGACCTTTGATGAAAGTTGTTCTCGGTATTCACATACAAATCTGCATTGAAAAACGCTTTCAGTTTTGAAAAAGGAGTCCTCCTTCTTCCAGCCGAATTCAGTCTATAAAGTGCGTTTTTTTAGCCTGAAATTATTGGTTTTTCGTTCATAACTTTTTTGTGCTTGGAGAGACCTTTGGTGAAGCTTGTTTTCAAAATCTCGTTGGAATTCTGCGTCAACTTGTGCTTCCAGTTTGGAAAAGTTTTTTCTCGATCCTTCAGCCTAATCCATTTTACGAAGCACCGGTTTTCCGCCTATAACTCTTTAACCTTTGGAGATAGGGTTTTGGTGAACGTCGTTTTTGAAATCTACGTAAAATTCTGCGTCGAATGACATATCGGGTTCCTAACTTTGCTTGCTTAATAATCCAGTCAGGTCGGTGGAGCCGAGCCCCGTTGTTGGCTCCAGCAGAACTCTGCGTCTCTCATTTAAACCATTGAGGCGTGAGCACCCTATGGATAACTATGAAAAGCGGCTTCAATGACCTTGCTGACTTACGGGGCAAGCAAAGTTAGGAACCCGTTATATCATTCGACGCCGAATTTTACAGATTTCAAAAACGACCTTCACCAAAACCCTATCTTCAACGGTTAAAGAGTTACAGGCGAAAAACCGGTGTGTCACAAACTGAGTTAGGCTGAAGGATCGAGAAAATATATTTCCAAACTGGAAACGCTATTCGATGCAGAATTTTAAGGGGATTCCAAAAAAAAACGTTAATTCATAGATTGAAATCGGCTGAGAGAATGGGAACGTATTTTCTCAAATTGAAAACTTTATTTGACGCAAAATTTCATGTAGACTTCGGAAACAGCTCTGTTGAAAGATCCATCAAAAAGGGTAAAAATGGTATGAGCGAAGAACAGGTAGTCTTTCAAAAATCGCTTGAAGAAATTTTCCGACAAATTTTGACTCCAAGACAGCTCAAAGGAAATTTTTCATGACCTACGCAGATCATTTCACTAAGAATAGTGAATTTCTAAAGGAGGTCATCTAACGGGAAAAAATGTTTCAAAATTAATGTTCAAAAATAAAAATACATTGAATGCAAGAAAAAGAGGATTAAGAAAACGTCAAATTCTGAAGTTGCAAATCTATAGGGAACCTTCACCATTCCCCACTCAGTTATCCTAAACAGTAAACTCCAAATACCGTGCGGTACCGATTGCCACAGGGGCATGAAATGATGATATTAGTTGCATTGCTATATCAGGCCGACCGACTCAAAGTCTCAAATCAAAATCGCAGAGTATTTTCTGGTTCTGTGGCAATCGGTACCGCACGGTATTTTTCGTCTAGTATCCTAAACAACCTTCACCTCTCGGACCGTTGTCTCCACCCCAACGAACCTATGACACCAACCCGGGTTTTTCTTTCCCTTCCGAAAGGCGGAGAAATAGGGGTGGTCAAGTGGCCGCGATAACAACCTTTGGGAGTGCTAAGCACAGATTTGACATCCGTTTCCGGTGTAACGGAAGGTTGCGGCACAGTGCCGTGATTTGTCGACGTTTTAGATTTGGCCGTGCTATCTCGCCAGTCGGGGCCACTTGTCCACTGCATATGGTCACACCAATTTCTCCGCGCCGCAACGCTTCTGGCAGAGGAGGATACCCCGGATTGGTGTTATAATTTTGCGGCGGCACGGAAAAATGGGCGAGCCCTAGTGGGATGGCAATTGGTACTCCCCCCCCCTTCTAGTGATAGCACCGATTTGGCTAAAACTTCCCCAAGAGGCTTTTTTAAGCTGTATATTAAGAATCTCTTATCCTTTTCGCAATTTTTAAAGGATTAAAGGCTCAGACAAAAACGCGCTCCACGCCCCGCTGAAAGCCGCCAGCGGGATAGTGGCCGTGGAGCGCAAAATCCGAAGTTTTGTCGCCCACGGTAGTAGCTATCGCGGGGGCGGTAGCGACTGTCGTGGGCGAGTGGCTGCTTCCTGCCCTGCTGATAAGCACCTCTAAGATTTTTGTTTTCAAAAATATACTCACGCACCGGTGCACGACGCGGCCGCACGCCAACACGCGACCCGGCCAGTGCACCGAGCACCAACTGGGGCCACCAGCGATTGAGCAGAGCCTTCAGCGTCCAGGCGGAGCCAAGTACCGCGAATTCGGGCAATTGAACAGAAGGCATTGCCTTCATCTGAGTCCTGGCTCAGAACCGCGTCGTATGCCTCCCTTGGATACTAGCGTCTTGAGCGACGAGCATCTTTTTGGGGGCACGCTTTGCCCGTGATGGGCACGCTCTCGTGTCAGGAGGGCAAGCACTCGCCTATGTCGTGTCTCCGGGAAAGTGGAAGGATCGGAGTGAGCGTCAGGCTCCTTTTTATCTGAGAAGGTTTAGGGGTAGGTTCTCTATGCGAAATTTCAGTCATATCGGAGATTTTAACGATATAATTACCCTATACTTACTGTGATCTTTCGAAGCACCGAAAGTGGATCTGTTATTCATGTTCAGCACCTCGAATAAGCTCCTTAGGTTTTTTTTTGAAAATGATTTTGTAGCATTCTTTGCGTTGTAGCCCGTACAGGTTTAGAGATGAGTCGTGCCTTATTAATTTCATTTGTAGGTGGAAATAAAGCTTTAGAAGAAGAAATCAACTTGTTATTGCCGCTCACTTCGTAGTTGCGCGATATTACTATGGATGCTTAAATTATTCGTCATTCGAATTTCGAATATTCGTTCGTTTGAAATATAAAGTGAACGAATTTATTCGAAATTCGTTCGTTTGAAATGAAAAATGAACGAATTTATTCGAAATTCGTTCGTCCGAAATAAAAAATGAACGAATTTATTCGAAATTCGTTCGTTCGAAATAAAAAATGAACGAATTTATTCGAAATTCGTTGGTCCGAAATAAAAAATGAACGAATTTATTCGAAATTCGTTCGTTCGAAATAAAAAATGAACGAATTTATTCGAAATTCGTTCGTTCGAAATAAAAAATGATCGAATTTATTCGAAATTCGTTCGTTCGAAATAAAAAATTAACGAATTTATTCGAAATTCGTTCGTTCGAAATAAAAAATGAACGAATTTATTCGAAATTCGTTCGTTCGAAACAAAAAATGAACGAATTTATTCGAAATTCGTTCGTTCGAAAAAAAATGAACGAATTTATTCGAAATTCGTTCGTTCAAAATTGAAAATGAACGAATTTATTCGAAATTCGTTCGTTCGAAATAAAAAATTAAGGAATTTATTCGAAATTCGTTCGTTCGAAATAAAAAATGAACGAATTTATTCGAAATTCGTTCGTTCGAAATAAAAAATGAACGAATTTATTCGAAATTCGTTCGTTCGAAATAAAAATAAACGAATTTATTCGAAATTCGTTCGTTCGAAATAAAAAATGAACGAATTTATTCGAAATTCGTTCGTTCGAAATAAAAATGAAACGAATTTATTCGAATTTCGTTCGTTCGAAACAAAAAATGAACGAATTCATTCGAAATTCGTTCGTTCGAAATAAAAAATGAACGAATTTATTCGAAATTCGTTCGTTCGAAATAAAAAATGAACGAATTTATTCGAAATTCGTTCGTTCGAAATAAAAAATGAACGAATTTATTCGAAATTCGTTCGTTCGAAATAAAAAAATGAACGAATTTATTCGAAATTCGTTCGTTCGAAATAAAAAATGAACGAATTTATTCGAAATTCGTTCGTTCGAAATAAAAAATGAACGAATTTATTCGAAATTCGTTCGTTCGAAACAAAAAAATAAACGAATTTATTCGAAATTCGTTCGTTCGAAAAAAAATGAACGAATTTATTCGAAATTCGTTCGTTCGAAATAAAAAATGAACGAATTTATTCGAAATTCGTTCGTTCGAAATAAAAAATAAACGAATTTATTCGAAATTCGTTCGTTCGAAATAAAAAATGAACGAATTTATTCGAAAATCGCTCGTTCGGTCTCTTTTTGAAAAGTCCTCACTCCACTCTGAGTACTCTCTCGGAAGAAATCATGACGTTTGTAGGCCAGGTGTAGCAAGCAGTTCGGTTTTTTGTGAGAAGCAGAGAACATCAAACCTGGGAAATATTGCACATTTTTGTACATAGTTTCGAAACTTCAATATTGTTTTTTTTTGTTAGGTTGCATATCTTACTAACCAAGCCACCTTCTCTTATAAGCGCTTTTTGTTATAGAATCCTGCAATAGTTTTCAGTAATGGAAGCATTTGGTATGGCCTAGCTCCCTCAATTTGAGCCGATCGAAGTAAGGCTTAATGGGATTATCTTATCGAAATCTTCTTTTCATTGCCATATTTTGCCATGACCGACCGCTCTGCTGCTTGCTCCGCTTGGACTCATCCGAGTGAGCTAGGCTTTACTATACTTGTGCACATCGAATATTTGTATATCGCGAACATATTACATTCACTACGTTAATATCAGAATGTATTCTAACCGTTATTGTTTCAAAGCATAACATCAGGGGGGAGGCTCCCTTATTTCACGAGAGAGGAGAATTAGGTACACCCTATCATTAAACTGGAACTGTCGGTTATTCCAAAATTATTCGAATTTTCGGCTGATTTCAAAGTTCGAGTGATTATTGATTGCATTCATATGGATTCCCGGATATCTGCTCTGTCATTATTCTTGGGAGCGTTCACCCTAGACTAACTTGAGAACAGGAAAAGCTAGAATACTTTCTGAGATTGCAGCGAAAAACCAATTATCCGATTAATCGAATATTCGAAGTGCCCAAATATCGCTCCAGCCGCGAAGCGGCTGGAGAGGTTTAGTTTTTGTATATTAGGTACCACAGTGGATTCAATGGGGATGATGAGAAGGCTTGTTAGTAGGGGAACTTGAAGTCGTTCTTCTTGTTCCAGTTCACTTCACCAGGCAATGGGACGAACCACGATGTGTACTGTCGGCTCATCATCTCCTGATAGTACTGAACCGAGAAGTTCGCATTGCACAGATCTTCCTCACAGCAGTCATCGCAGTTCACCTTGAAAAAAGAAAAAAAATATTCAGGTGCTACAATTCACTTTGAAGTTATGACTCTTAAAGGCAGTGTTCACGATGAAAAATGTGTTCCGAATTCCACTAGGGAAGGGTAGTGGAGGGGCACACTGTAACGTTAAGGTTGAAAGAACGCATGAAAACGAGGCAGGAAGAGCCTCAAAAGAGCACGGAGTTGCCACTTTTAGGGCAAGGCAAACCCCAAAAGCGCATTGCCCGTCCACCAACGTGAATGAATGAAAGCTTGAAATCGTGAGGTGGGCGATGGCTTCCGATTATTAGCCACGTTCTTCCCTTCATTCTCGAATTCTTCTTTACTCTTTAAGAGAGCCTTTACTCAGGTCAGCTCGCATACATCGGCTGCAAAATACGTAAGTTACAAGCCTCGGACAACTCGTCCACCGTGCTTCTCTAGCTCAATTTTTGAGGGACCATAACTCCGTTCCCAGAAGTTCGTGTACGATTTCAGAGACATCGTTGGAATCAGCGTGGGACCGTTCTCAAGATAGGCTGGAAAAAAGAAAACGAAATAGGAAAACGACACTGCCTTTAAGGCATCGTACGCGCAGAACACCGTATATTACTTTTTTTCGTGTTTTTGTGTGGGTTGGCTTCTCTAGTGAACGAAAATGTCGAAAGGGCCCACAAAAACCTTCATTCGTAAAGTAAAGTCAGTCTGAAAACACTGTGAAATTCAATTCAAATTTCGCCCCAAAATCGCTATTGAAGTTTTTCTACACGTTGAGTTTGTGCTGTAACTGTTTTCATTTTGTTTGACGTTCGCCTCAATAATCTATGAAAAAGTGATAGATGACTGGTGAGAAACGGTGGCTGATCCTCATCTTTAACCCTTTCCAACCTCGTTCATAACCCTAAGTTTTTGATGCGCAGTTTTTGATGAAGTTTACCGGTGTGGACTAAAGGGCTCATTCATGAAACTGAGCCTGAAAATGGAAAGTGGTTTCCAGCGCGAACGATGCCTTTGACTACTCGTGAAATGGATGGGAGGTATGTAAGAAAATTCACAGCTTCAAAGGTGAAACAAATCAGATAGTTTATGGGCCGCTACCCGTTTTTGATTTCAGGAGAATCTGGTGGTACCTGAGTATACAATTGTGTTATCAGGGAGAAGGCAGATCAACGTAAGCGTCTGGAATGACTTTAGTTTTGAAATATTTTTTCCGTATAGGGCTCAGCTACTTATCCATTTGTCATTCATATACTGTGGATAGACACAGAAGGTTAGGCATATTACGCATAGTCGTCTCGTCCTTTCTAGACCTTCTAACTCTACCTTACTGGAATGAAGGAACTGAGGCCTCCGGCTGCGGCATCCGCAATCACACTGTGATCACAGGGATGTGCGAAATTTTTTCGAAAACTCAAAATCGAAAAATGAAAATACTCGTTCCGAGAACACTTTTTTTGGTGCAGATGGGCCATTTTGAGTGCGGCCATTTTTCGAAAAAAAAATTCGGTTTTCAGTTTCGAAAAATTTCCCTCACCCCAGCATCACACAAATCGTCACCTTCCTAGATTGCTGTAGCGAACTTTGTCTCCAATTCTATTTCCTCATGCGTTTACAACAACTTATGCTGTGTCTTAATTGTAAACGAAAAGAACTTGAAAAGCAATTTTGGGAAAGGGCCTCATTTTTCCCGAAAAGGAAAAAGCCCGCTTTCTTTCTCGTAAAGGTCTTTGTTTGTGACCCTTTTTAGCAAAATGATCGTTCGTTAATTGATGACGTCAAAATCAACCCTATTACAGCAAAAAGAGATGACTCATTCATGGATGCCACTCTCCTTTGTACTATAATTGGAACTCATCAAGGAAGATATCTCAGAGAAGCGGAACTTTTCCAAAATTGCTGCCAGATTCCTCTATCTACTTCACTGTTAGCTGCCTGATCACCTACATACAACTAGGTCTATTTATTTGTTTCTGCTTGGTTCTCATGCAATTCGCTTTGCATGAGTACGCCCACATAATACACCCATATATCCCATTAACGATCCATGAAATTAATGCGGGCCACTCCACTTCGGTTCCTCCTAAGGGCAGTATATCTCACCGTGAATATGCCATTTCCATCATTTGGCGTCTCCAATCTTCAGATCCATCCCATTCTATTCACTTCAGTTAGAGCTGGATGGATGATCTCATCGGTTCACCGGCTCGTTTTTTCCTCATGAACCCACTTATCTTCGCTGCCGAAGCTCCTTTCCCTTCTCCCAACCCACTGGCCTCCATTGCTACCAGATCTGCGTGACTTATCATTTTTTGTACTTTTTTCATGAGGTCAATCTATAAGTTATAAGGTACTTGGGATTATTTAACGCTAAATCATTTTAAGAACTATTTCAAGCCATTTCTTGATATTCAGCAAATAGGACATTGAGAAATCATTACTTTCTTCAGGGAGCTTAACTTTCAGAAATAGATTCACTTCTTTCGAAAAAATCGTGATTTTGGCTTGATCAAAATTATTTCGACACTTGTTTCAATAGGGTTTCATTTTCTATTTGAATATTGCGCTGTCATCGAAGGGGAACGGTGTTAGGTCTGGAAAGCACTAAAAGGTTCATGAATGTCAACAGCGATAGTCGATTTCAAGCATAGTTACCGATTTGAAAATGATAAGATTTTGAGGGCTGTTAGTAGACATGGAACATACTTACTGCCGGCATTTTATGATAATAAAACATCCGATTTCAAGAGTCATTTTTCTACGATCCAGTCATTTGTCACCGGTTGCGGTGGGATGTTTGTTGCCGAACGTGCCCACTTTCGAGAGCATCACCCTCCTCCACCTCCTCTACCTTTCCACAGTTTTCTCACAATTCATCTTCCCAACATTTTCATTTGTCAGGCTTTTTATCGCATCATAATCTGCCCATATATTGAAATGCTTGCGACAAACAGATCGTGAGAGTATGAAATGGGAGAGGCAGCATGAAGTATGTACAGGATAAGATTCTGGATAGACTACGAATATTATCCTTATACTTAAAGGCAGCAAACACTCTCGTAAACGTATTTGAGATTACTATGGAAATTGAATCGTATGGCTCAGAACAGAACGCCTATGCAATTTGAAGCGTCAAAAATGACCCACAATGCCGTTACAGAAGTAGCAAGTTTTGCCCCGCCCGTATTTTCACGCCCCCTGTATTTCCTATCTTCCTCCAACGCAAAATTGCTCAGTCATCTTCACCGTCGGTACTGTTTATGAATTGCCTAACATTTTTACCAACATGCCATGCTCACGTAGCCGTAGTCGGTGTCGAAACCGAAGTCGAGGCCACTCACATTCGGTCTCCAGACGACATTCGAGGAGGAGACACTCAGACGAGAAACTCAACGTAGACTAGATCAGAAGTTCACTTGTCTCAGACCTTCAATATCCACGTCCTTCATGATTCCCTCCTCTGTACCACCATCGCGGTGTACATCATCGATGAAGATCTCGTGGATAACGAGGTGCGTTCGATGCTGAATTTGGGACCTAATTTCTGCCCCAAGCCGAGGTTTCTGTAGCAAACAAAAAAGGACATAGTTGCAGCTGTGCATATGTTTTGGTTCACCCAAAGCTGGAAAGACCAGATGGGAGCAACGGTTCCTACACTACAAGAAACGCTTAGGAGGAAAAAACCGTTCCCTCGTAAACACATTCCAATATATCACACACCGGAACTTTCTTCAAAAGGAGCCGCTCTGAAGTTGGAGCTAGTACGAGTCTTTGAAAATCATAAGAGTCAGCGCACCCCGGATAACATGACTACAATTAAGAGATCCGGCCTTGAGAAGGCGATCAACCTAAAGAATTCTCTACGCTTCTCCGTGGGTGACAAGTGCGGAGGCTTCGTCGTCATATCTAGAGAAAGTCATATTCAACTCAGTGGAGCAGCTCTGTCGGACTTTTCTGTTTACGACTCAGCCAGTTATGAGCAGTACAAACGCGCGTGCAAAGGGCTAGAAGGAACAATTAAAAGGATACTTGGCCCGAAGCTTGAAAAGAATATCCTAGTCCGACTTTTGCCAGATCACGCTTCCGTACCGACCTACTGCCAACTAATCGGAACGCATAAACTGGTGCGACACGGTGATGGCAATACTTGGGATAATACATCGATCAAATCAAGACCTATTGTTTCATTCTGTGGCGGTTCAGCGGATTGGATTAGCTGGCTCCTTCATAAGCTGCTTTCTCCCCTGCTCTTGCATGTACCAGCACATTTGAAGAACGTTCAACAATTCATGGATCGGTTACAACAGTGCGATTTCAACAATCAGGAACGACTACAATACCAAAGTTTCGACGTCGTCGCACTCTATACGAATGCGGATACCAAGCGAGCTGTTGATGCGTGTGTTCAACTTCTACGACTTCACCATCAGAACCTCCAACTTTTCGGCATAATTGTGGAAGAAATCGAAGAACTTCTACGAAGTGTAGTTGAAGTAAACATATTCCGTTTTCAAAACATCTTCTACAAACAAACAAGAGGACTTGCAATGGGAAGCAGATTAGCTCCTTTATTAGCCATCGTGTTCATGGACTCTCTCGAGCAATCGGCTTTATCACGAGGACTTTTGTTCTATGGCCGTTACATTGACGACATCTTTGTAGTTGGAAGGTCTCGCCCGGCACCACGACAGTTCTTCTCACGACTCAATTCAACGTGTCCTTAGATCAGGCTTACACTAGAAGAACCATCGGAAAGTGGGTACCTCCCATTCCTCAATACGAAAATCAAGATTTCAGAAAGCCAAGTGAGCAGTATGTGGTACAAGAAGAAAGCGTCGCATAACATCATAATACACAATCGAAGTAGCCATACATTGTAAATGAAACACAACGTTGTTCGACATACAATCGCAACATCTACCCAGCTTACCTCAACGAACTCTCAAGCAGTCCAAGAGGAAATCAGAGAAATCTTACGCCAAAATGGATACGGTGAAGTAGGAAATCGTTGCTGGAGAACACACCGTACACCCGGAGGGTCAGCTCTAGTTCATGAATGATTCTTTCGCAATGGACATCTACCAGGTTGTCCAATAATTCTTGTCCGAAAATTTCACCATTTTTAATTTTTTTCAACTTCATTGAAAAACAAGTCTAATCAACAATATAATCACCACAGTTATCCATAACAGTGGCCCATCAATTGGGCATGTCGCCGATGCCCTTCGCCCAGAACTGCGGGGACTGCGACTCAAAGAAGTCCGCGATGTCGGATTTGAGGTTGTCCTATTTGGTGAATTTTCTTCCGGCCAAATGGTGCTTCAGCGGGCGGATCAAGTGGTAGTCGGAGGGGGCGAGGTCCGGGGAATACGGCGGATGGGCAACCGTCTCCCAGCCGAGCGTCGCCAATTTCTGCTGGGTCTCCTTCGCCACGTGGGGGCGCGCGTTGTCGTGCAGCAGATGGACCGAGGCCCGTCGGGGACGCTTTTCTCGGATGGCGGCGGCTAGTTTCTCGAGCTGATCGGTGTAGATGGAGGCGGTGATCGTTCTGCCTTGCGGGAGCAGCTCGAAGTACAGCATGCTCTTGGAGTCCCAACAGCAGCAGATCATGATCTTCAGCGGGTGCAGGTCGGCTTTCGGCGTCGTCGGCGGCTCTTCTCCGCGCGGGATCCAGACGGCACGGCGGGCGACGTTGTCGTAGAGGACCCAGCTCTCATTGTGGTGGCCGAGTAAGTTGAGTCGATTGTGGATGGTGGAGTTGCTGCAGCCGAGCGTCGTCGCCAGTTCACGGGTGGTGGCTTCCGGCTTCTCCTTGATACAGCGAAGGACTTCGTCATCATCCACCGTAGAAGGCCTCCCGCCGTGCTCCCTGTCGTCGAGGCTCGTGTCGCCGCTCTCGAAACGATTGAACCAGCGGCTGACTGTGCGTTTGGACACTGCATCCTCCTTGCACGCTCTGCAGATGTTGGCGACCGCGGTGCCCGTGTCGTTGCCCAACAGCCACTCGTAGTACACGAACGTACGAATTCAACCTTGGTCCATCTTAGCTTGTACTGGTAGCTAGACGCGGCGACTGCGCCTTATATACCCCTAGCGTAGAACATTGGAGAACCTTCTAGAAGGTTCTTACACTTGCCTGATATTATAACACTTCTAAGGAAAATTATAGAACTTTGAAAAATTTCAGACAGGAATTATTGGACGGCCTGGTATGATTAAACTCTCTTGGGGAATGTGGCCTCGTATTCCCATGTTTCTAGGTCACCTGCCTGTATCCCTCCCGCCCGTGGTGACACGTATTTGAGAGGAAGAGGTTGGTCCTCCACTGTTGTTGTGCTGCAATGTTTTGTATTTTATATTCTGAATGTAACGTTTCAGAGGCTTGATAATGGGCTTAGGGCCCGAAACGTTGCCTCAATAAAAGATCAAGAGAGTTTCATCAATATCAATACAACAAGTTACACAATGAAACTCAGACAACCTTCTATAATACGAATTGCCTAACAAGTGAACCACACACGTTACTGACGGCGAGGATCACCCAGCGACCCTGCGTTAGAGGAAAAGCGCAAATACAGGGGCGTGAAAATACGGGCGGGGCCAAATTCGCTACTCCTGTAACGGTATTGTGGGTCATTTTTTGACGCTTCAAACTTCGTGGGTATTATGTTGTAGGCCATACGGTTCGATTCACGTTGTTGTCCCAACCACTTTTACGAGCCTGCATGCTGCCTTTAAAGCAGTTATGTGTGTGTGTGTGTGTGTGTGTGTGTGTGTGTGTGTGTGTATGTGTGTGTGTGTGTGTGTGTGTGTGTGTGTGTGTGTGTGTGTGTGTGTGTGTGTGTGTGTGTGTGTGTGTGTGTGTGTGTGTGTGTGTACAGGACCTCAGTGGGAGTGTGCAGGACGTCATGGGAAGTGTGCAGGACTCCAATGGGAGTGTGCAGGACGTCATATAAAGTGTGCAGTACCCCAGTGGGAGTGTGCAGGAGGTCATAGGAAGTGTGCAGGACTCCAATGGGAGTGTGCAGGACGTAATAGAAAGTGTGCAGGACCTCAGTGGAAGTGTGCAGGAGGTCATAGAAAGTGTGCAGGGCCCCAGTGGGAGTGTGCAGGAGGTCATAGAAAGTGTGCAGGACCCCCGTGGGAAAGTGCAGGACGCCATATAAAGTGTGCAGGACTTCAATGGGAGTGTGCAGGACCTCAGTGGAAGTGTGCAGGAGGTCATAGAAAGTGTGCAGGGCCCCAGTGGGAGTGTGCAGGAGGTCATAGAAAGTGTGCAGGACCCTGTGGGAAAGTGCGGGACGCCATATAAAGTGTGCAGGACTTCAATGGGAGTGTGCAGGACCTCAGTGGGAGTGTGCAGGAGGTCACAGAAAGTGTGCAGGATCCCAGTTGGAAAGTGCAGGACGCCATATAAAGTGTGCAGGACTCCAATGGGAGTGTGCAGGACCGCAGTGGAAGTGTGCAGGAGGTCATAGAAAGTGTGCAGGACCTCAGTGGGAGTGCGCAGGAGGTCATAGAAAGTGTGCACGACTCTAGTGGGAAAGTGCAGGACGCCATATAAAGTGTGCAGGACTCCAATGGGAGTGTGCAGGACGTCATAGGAAATGTGCAGGACCACAGCGGGAGTATGCAGAACGTCATAGGAAGTGTTCAGGACTCCATTGGGAGTGTGCAGGACGTCATAGATAGTGTGCAGGACCTTAGTGGGAGTGTGCAGGAGGTCATTGGAAGTGTGCAGGACACCAGTGGGAAAGTGCAGGACGCCATATGAAGTGTGCGGGGTTTTATCAAACTTTCAATGCCAAACCATAGCTTTTTTTGTAGCGGAGAAAACGATAGGAAAACATGAATCTTGAGGAGCGTGCGATGCGTTTTGAGAAGGGCGCAGAACTCCGAAGACATTTCTTGGTCAATCTAGGGATACGTGCAGCACATTCCGCTTCGTACCTTCACTGTTTGTCACTCATTGTCACTGTCACTCACTGTCACAATGAGTGTTTGTCACTCTTTACAACCGCTCAGTCATTTCGATTCACTAACTTCCTTTGATCAGTTTTGTTTATGCTGAAAAGCTGAGTTAAGCAAAATCTACTTCACGAAAACGTGAGCATCCACCTACGTATTTCATTTGTTGAGAACAAGGGCATGGTGTTGGGCAGCTAGGGAAACATCAAAATGCTAGTGCGGTTGTTCTCATCATGACAGATGTGGTGATACGAGAATAATCGCTTGGAAACTTTACAAATCGGGAGGAAGGGCAGTGGGTTGCGACATAAGGGAAGGAAGGTCGGAAGGGGTCGTATACTTGATGCCGGTAGCAGCCGACGATCTACAGCTGGCTTCTTATGTTTTGAGGTTTAATCCCACATTTTCATACCCCACGCCGTGCTGTAAATGTCCGGCAGCCTGCTCTGCTCAGGAGATTCCATACGGACAGCAACTTTCGGGTAGACGGAAGTCAGTCGTCATCGTTTTGACAAACTGATCTGCCTCAAGAAATTGGCACACGTTAAAGTTTTCTTGAGCGAAAACTTCGTACGGTCTCGCTAGTAATGAATGGTTACAAATAAGTTTTCACTGACAAAATCTAGTGTACTAATATTCTTATACATAGGTGTTTATCATGGCATAGACTATTCAAACTTGTGGTCATTCTAAGTTTATTATGTTTACAATTACCATCCTCCAGCTTGAGCAGCTCTGATTCTAAGATAATTTCTTATGGTCTTCTCTGCAAGCACTTGTCAAAGAATCTCTACTTATTTGATAACCAAAAGAGATATAGTCATTTTATTGACTTTGGATTTGAAAAAATCTGGCTATTCAAAGCCCTTTTCTGTCCATCACACAGAACTTACTCGTCTTAAGAACCACAAAAAAAAATTCGAAACCATTCAGATTGTCTCTCCATTGTATCGAAGAATTGTGCTATCTCTGAGCCTCATAGTTTTTCACAATACAGTACAATGGAGGCTGCAAAATTTATTGAAAGTTTCGAACATTCCAAAAGTTTCCAAAACGAAACATTCCAAAGTTCTTGAAACTTCCTTCTCACAGGTGAGCTTTCGAAACTTTCGATAAATTTTGCAGTCTCCATTGTACTTCTCCATTGTATGTTTATGTAGTAGATAATACACATCCTCAGTCTAGGAAGTAACAAAAATCTTAGTGAGACCAGACTAAACCCCGTCAATATTGTTGAAGAAAAAATACGGACAAGTCCGACCATTGATTTTTCATGAACACCTGCGGGATTCGAGGCTTTCAATTGTTACACTGCGTGTACGAGCCCACCTAGATACATATTTTCTTAATTACGCATCATACTTTTCCTATCGATATCCAATTTTCTTTTGTTTAGATGCCTGATCATTCTCTCTCATAAGCCTTGATTGAAACACTGCAATTCTACATCATGTTGGAAAAGTAACCTCTTCAAGGACAGAGAAATGCTCAAAAAGAGCACACTAAAGCACCCGGGATAAGAGGGTGTTTTTCTTGGGAAGATTGAAAATATAGATATTTAGAAGAAAACGGAAAAAAGTCAGAAACCTTGGACCACCAAAAAAAGAAAATTTCATTGCATCAACAGGAAGCGTTTAATTCACATCAAGTCTAATTCTTCACATGGGCCAGCCTCATTTCAACGATCGCCCAGCATCCTCCCCCATGTGTTCCCCTTGCACGTAAATGAGCATCTCAAACAAATTATAGCTCGGAGCGGAAGCGGCTCCTCTCAATTATGACGTCACCGCTCTTACAGCGGCCGAGAGTTGAAACGCAATTCTGGTCCCAGTCCGGTTGGAATAGCAGCCTCAGCTATCGTCCGGTTACTCATGGAGCGACTGCGCAGAACTTTCCAGGCAATTTAACTTCGCCCTACAAGTATGTAGTCCGATAACCTCACGCTATGTTCCATAAAGACTCTAAATTCAAGACGAGCTTACCATTCCTCAAAGCCGCATGTGACCCGCATCATACACACGTGTATCCTTCTACCGCAAGTAACATACGCTCAGCACGCACGCGCCTTACTTCATGTTTGCGTGCACAATACATACACTAAAGACACACTTATAGGCAGTGGTCACGATGAAAAACGTTATCGAAAAAACTACAACAAATCAGCTTAGATCGAAAACAGCTGAAAAAAAATGAAGGTAGCGCGGTGAAAAACGGGCTAGAATTAGAGCTTCTAAGGTCCAAAGATGCCAGTTCGTGCACACGTGCACAGCGCCAACCAAGAAGATCGCAGTCTCATGCGGAGCAGTCAAAAATCATCGACATTCAGAGGAAAAAATAAATGCAAATTTACCTAGTAAAAACAATTGAACAATGAAAGCAAGCACTTCAGTCAATATTTTTGACTAAATGAGTAATGGTCAATGATTGAAATTCAATTTCAAGCCAGCTGATGTTCTTAATATTGGAGATCATCGATGCCGATGATATGGAGTGGGCTCGTCCAACATCAAAAGACAAGAAAGATCAGGCTTCAAATTTGGCCCGAAACAGCGTTTTTTTTCCCCAATTTTTCCTTATGGGTCCTACTAATCTAAACCCAGATAAGGATATTAAAAAGAAAAGAAGGCAAGCATACTTGATCGCGACCACGGCCTTTAACCATCCTGCAGCAAGATTGTTTCATCCCTCGAGTCCGCAGATACCTTACTACAAAAACACATTGTTACTACTGTCGTTGTTGAAGCCAAAATCTGGTCCGCAATTTCGTACTGCGGCTGTTGCATTACGCAACACGATGATAATTGTGCTTGGAGAGAGGTGAACCGTGCCGGGACCAGCACGATTATCATCCTGTTCGTACTGAAACAACCGTTTTCCGCAAATACAGACCGGGATTCGGCTGTGAGAACGACAGTATACGTTCCATCCGATGACCAAAATCAATTCGGATCGAATCCTCGGTTACTGCTGATTTCGCAAAACCGAGTCATCAGAAAAACGGTTACTGGCTCAGAAAAAAAAATCCGGATAAAGAATCCTATCCGTAACCAGACTTCTTCACCAGATCGGGTTTCGGGCCTCCGATCGGATAACCGGATCCCAAAGGATAAATCGGATGAGAAACCGGATAAAATTTTTTGCATTTGTAGCGAGGTTAGTTAATATGTATTAGCCTATGTTTTTTTTTATCGAATTTCACTCCACCACTATGTACGTTTATTCCCCATCTATGATTTGGTATGAATGAAAAGCAAATCAGCGAGTACAGCAAATGCGGTGGTTGCGTCGGAACTCGTCCGCGCTGTGATTTTCACACACGACTAACCTTGAGCCAACAGGGGGTCCCCTTAGCCTTTCCAAACCAGCAGAGTTGAAGGTAGTTTCCACAATAGAATTCGTCTTATTGTTTTTCGTTGCAAATCGAAATTCCGGTAGTTCACTGCGACATTAGCACCGTAAAATCATATAAAAACGGGCCCAGAAGAGCTCTTACAAGGCCCCGATTCCACTCGCGCAAGGCCTTCCGAGTGCGAAGAGGTCTTGCCTTCTTCTGGGCCCGTTTCTGTACGTTTTTAACGCGAATGCTGCAGTGAGCTACCGACCTGTCGATTTTCGGCGAAATTAAAGGCAGCATACACGCTCGCAAAGATGATCGAGATTATAGCATAAATAGGCTCGCATGGCTTCTACCCTGTTGTAAACGACGTTTGAAGCAGTGAAAACCATCCGGGATGACAGAATTTGAGAATCCCTGCCTCGAACGCCCGTATTTTCCCACCCCTTTGAGTAACAGAATGAACAGTTAAACTTGAGAAAACATGTGATAAGTTAGAGTGATAGCACTATCAAATGGGAGTGCACGAGAGAAACAACCTATTTGACCTCATTATAACATGTCTACACTCCGATTAACTCCCATCCAAGTTCGGGAATGCCCTTCTACTCCGGCTGGCTTTTTGAAATGGAGGACTTCATCGGTGATCTACCACGTTAAGTTCAGGTGAATCGAGCTCTTTCTCCCGTAGACTCCCATTTGACAGTACTATTGCTCTTAGTTATCACATGTTTTCTCAAGTTTAACTTTCCATTCTGTTACTCGAAAGGGTTGGAAATTACGGTGCAAATATTACTATGGGTGCTCAAATATTGTCGTCCTTGATGGTTATCAGCACTTCAAACGTCTTTGACGACATGCTGGGTTCAGTGACTTCTTCTCCTTCTTCTTCAGCAATTGTCCCGCATTGTAGCAGGGTCCGCTTTTCTCGAACGTTGCCGCCATTTGACCTTGTCATTCGCGTTGTCACGATGGAGGCCTGCAATTTTCATATCGTTGTGAAAGACATCCAGCCATCTCTGCTTAGGTCGTCCTCTTGGTCGCTGGCGCTTTGAGCTGCATAGCCGCTTTCGCTATCGAGTGGTCTCCAGCTCGCAGAACGTGCCCATACCATCTTAGGCGATTTTAGCGAAGTTTGTTTGAAATGGGCGCGACACCGAATCTTTTACGCACATCTTCATTCCGAACTCGGTCCAATCGGGTCAATCCACCACTCCACCTGAGCATCTTCGTTTCCATCACGCCGAGCCGTCTTTCTGCTTCTTTTGTCATTAGATAACACTCTGTGCCTTACAGTGCGACAGACCTAACAACCGAACGATAAATCTTTGACTTGAGTCTGTCGCAAACCTTTTTATCTTAAAGCACTCCACTCGCGGTACGCCACTTCAACCAAGTAGCATTGATTGTTGATGATGAACTTCAGCCGTGAGCGTCCCATCATCGCTAAGCGTTGATCCAAAATATCGAAACGTATGCGCATTTGGCAAGACTGTGTTGTCGACTTGGATGGGATGGTCACAACTCTCATTTGTCATGTATTCGGTTTTCTTCTTATCGAGTCGTAAGCCGAATTCTGTCAGTCTGTCGTGCCAAGCTTGAACTTCGCTTGGAGATTTTCTTTGCTGTCTGA
Organism: Aplectana chamaeleonis; assembly: GCA_029168955.1. NCBI lineage: Eukaryota > Metazoa > Nematoda > Chromadorea > Rhabditida > Cosmocercidae > Aplectana > Aplectana chamaeleonis. Next base: position 1,506,830 of record JAPDOI010000140.1, on the reverse strand, counting down.
GGCGAGCATCATGTCGTCAGCATCAAACAGTGTCCAAGGTGCTGAACGCTGCAAATCTCGTGTGATGACAACCATGACGATGATGAAGAGCAGAGGAGAGAGGGCGGAGCCTTGACGAACTCCAATAGATATTCGAAAAGGCCTTGATGTTCCTGCCGCGGCTCCTGTGCAACTTGTCGTATCCACGTACAAAAGCTTCACCCAATCGATCATTTCTTCGGGCACATCTTGGCTACGCAGAGCATACCATGTTACTTCGTGAGAGACTCTGTCGAACGCTTTCTCAAGATCAAGAAAGGCGAGGTGAACAGCTTCTCCTTTTTCACGATGCTTTTCCACAAGAACTCGGGTCCCGTGGATAGCCGCATATCCTGACGAAACCACATTGGTTTACGCTCAGCTCAACGAAATCACGTATTCTTCTATCCAGAATCCTCTCGAAAATCTTCATTGTATGGCTAAGAAGTCGGATGGGCCGGTAGCTGCTACAGTCAGCAGGACTCCCTTTCTTCTCGAAAACCGGGACTGTGGTGCTTGACTTTCAGTCTGAGGGAACATTGCGCTCAATCGCAATACCGTTGAATAACAATGCAAGCCAGGCAGTCGGGTTCCAACTTCGACTCTTCCATAACTCCGCGGCAATATCATCCGGTCCGGTAGCTTTGCCATTCTTCATCGCTTTCAAAGCCTCAGCTAATCCGCTTGCTGTGATAGGCGACACCGCCCTATAAACGGGAAGAGCATGAGGTAACGGGGGATGCGGGGATTCTTCTGTCGAAACCGATTCGAAGTAATGCCGCCACGTTTCCTTCCGCCTGCTCAGCATTCGATAGCAGCCGACCATGTCCATCGTTTATCCCAACAAACTTCTCTATATCCTCCGTCTTTCGGTTTCGTGACCTGACGAGCCGGTAGAGATCGCGCTCGCCCTCTCTCGTGTCAAGCTTGCGATATAGAGCTTCGTATCGTTGACCTCTCGTTCTCGCTACTGCCTTCTTAGCCGCACTTTTCGCGACTTGATACTCTTTCCAGTTGGCCGGGGTTTTCTCTTCGAGGAAAGCGTGGTAGAGAGCGTTCTTCCTTCGTACACACGCATTTACTTCGTCAGTCCATAACCTCGCTTCCTTCTCGATGTATGTCCGTCCAGGCTTTGTCGTTCCAAGAACGGTGCGAGCAGCTTGAACTATGCTCCTTTTTGCCTCCTCCCAGCTCTCTTCGACTCTTATGATCTGCGGTAGATGGATCCGAACAATTACTTCTGGTGCCTTGTCCTTGAAATTCCACCAAGTGATCCTTGCAGGACCTGTGAGGTCTGCGCGTTGTTGTTTAGGAGGGCTAACGTGCAGATGAGTGGACGATGTTTAGTAGCCACCGCCTCATAAGGAATAACTTTGGCATCAGTAACTAACGTGCGGTATTTGCTCTTCACAAGGAAATAATCGATTTGCGACGAAACGGTTCCACTGTGACACGTTTCTAGCTGAGAGCACCGTTTTCTATACCATGTATTCAGCAGTATGAGGTCGTGACTACCAGCGTAGTCGAGAATCCGCTCGCCATCGTCATTTCTTCGTCCATAGTCGAACCCACCACGACTGGGATGTCCGTTGCTCGCCTGTCCCACGTGTCCGTTCAAGTCGCCAGCTACAGCAAGACAATCTTCTACCGGAACGGCAGCGGTTTCACTATCAAGAAGTGCCCAAAAATCATCTTTCGCTCGTGACGAGCAGCCGCTCTGTGGAGCATATGCGCTGAAGAAATGCATCTTGCGAGAATTGACGACAAAAATGATTTTCATGAGACGGTCATCGTACCGGAAGACTTCAGCAACAGAATCACGATAGCACTCAGAAACAATAATTTCAACTCCGTTTGTCGTTCGTGGACTGACATTAATGATTAGCTTGTAACCAGCACCAATGTCTTTATACTTCGCACCAGCCTATCTTGTTTACCAGCCCATTTCCAGTGGTCACGATGAAAAACGTTATCGAAAAAACTACAAAAATCAGCTTAGATCAAAAACAGCTGAAAAACTATGAAGGTAGCGCGGTGAAATACAGGCTAGAATTAGAGTTTCTAAGGCCCAAAGAAGCCAGTTCGTGCACACCAGGGCTGTGCGTTATAACGTTAACGTGTTAACGCATTAACGGGTTAACGCGGTTGTTTTTGGAAAATTAACGATTAACGGTTAACGAAAAAGTCCTAAAATCACGTTAATTTGGGTTTCGTTAATTGCGGTGGAATTACGACACTGATTGATCTGCTTGAATAGCGACTTTCAAAACTGGGGTCGTGCACGTCGTTTAGGCTTGCGGCGCAGTCAATTTTCGCTTGTTGTGGAATATATCGCTGACCTCAATGTTTCTCATTCCATTGTTTATCTATTTTCGTCATTGCTCCTCTATATCGTAAAATCCTATTCGTGTTGCAAAAAGGAAATGTGAGGTCTAATCTACCTCTCTGTGGTCGAGTAAAGTACCAAGCAAGGGTTGGGAGCGGGGATAGAAGGTCGGGTTGGTGATACTCTTGAGCATATCATCACTGTATCCAACGGCGTGTGATCATACATACAGTAAACAACCGTTCTCCTGTGCAAATTATCAAATTATTTTTGCTCAAAAATGGTGGGCGCAGATTTTCTTCTCAACTTACTGTATTCTGTTTAGACATAAAGACGGCCTGTCACGCACTTGGACTTGCGAATACACATACTGTAGTCCATCAAAGGTTGCACATTTACTTATCAATGAGAAGCGGTTGGTGGGAAGTCGATGTGCATGAAACTCATTGCAGCACAGCCGCTCCCGCTCAATCCGTGGCGAGCGTGTTGCCTAAGGATTTATGCAATTTGATCTTCTGTCGACCGCTTCTCATTGATGAGGAAATGTACAGAATTTGGCGGACCGCACTTTAGACTAAACCAAGAAGGGGAATAAAATCTGCGTTAAGTGTGCACTCATAGAAAACCAATCCGAAGTGCGGCGAACGCCGTAGATTACAGAGTTTTTGAGCCCGTGTTAAAGGCAGCGTTCACGATGATCATCCTCGTTGACTTTCCACAGTGAAATGATAGGCGAGAAGGATCCTAGGCTCCCAGTGTCGAAAGAAGGGTAGAAAACGAGCCAGGAGCGGCAAAATAACGGCTGCAAACACGCGTTTTGGTGCCCCAGATCCGCCCCCTCAGAATGATCAAATGAAGACTCAGATTACAGGAATGATCAAGTCAAGGAAGAGCTGATAAGTGAGCTGATCGTTTCATTGCACTGATAGGTATCATCCTTCTAGCGGTCAATTCCTCCACGCTCAAAAATCAACGTAAACAAGGGAGGGCCTATTTCGGCTCAAAAACGCGTCTTTCGTGTCCTTTTAAAGCATGCTTTGCTATAAAGGGCACTAGACCTTCAGTAAGCCGTGGAGATTTCGGAAGTGAAATTTATCGTGAACACTGCCTTTAAGGATTATATGTATGTCAGACTGTGTAGCTTACCACTTGGTCTTTACGTGGCGCACGCTCACATTCCAAGAAGCGGGCCACTCTCTACATGGAGCGCTACTCAGTTTCTACCACGCGTCGCACGCTCTACATAAAACGATACTGACCTTCTACGATGCGGCGCACGCCCTGATGAAGCGCTAACCATTTTTCACGACGTCCTGCTGACGTCATCTGAACGCCCTCCCACTTTCCACGACGTCTACATTTGAAGCCCTACCTAATTACCATGACGGCCTGCTGACGTCATCTGAAGCCCTACCTACTTCCCAAGACATCACCTGAAGGCCTACTGCTTTTCAACGAAGTCCTTGCCACGTCATCTGAAGCCCCACCCATTTTCCAAGACGTCGTGCTGACGTTATTTGAAGGTCTATTTTATTTTTCTGGGACCTCTGATGATTAATCGATTTTTACTGTGGTCAGGCAATTCTTTAAAATTTTAACGAAATCCAAAATTAACGTGTTAACGCATTAACCGTTTAACGCGGTTTTTTCCGAGAATTAACGATTAACACCTAACGAAAAAACTAATTTTCATTAACGCACACCCCTGGTGCACACGTGCACAGCTCCGACCGAAAAGATCGCAGTCTCATGCCGAGCAGTCAAAAATAGTCGACATTCAAAGGAAGAAATAAATGCAAATTCACCTCATAAAAACAGTTGAGCAATGAAAGCAAGCACTTCAGTCAATGTTTTTGACTAGATGTGTACATAAATCCGAAGCTGCATTGATTGAAATTCAATTTCAAGCCAGCTTATGTTCTTGATATAAGAGGTCATCGATGCCGAGGATATGGAGTGAGCTCGTCCACCGTCAAAAGACAAGAAAGTTCAGGCTTCAAATTTGGCCCGAAACAGTGTTTTTTTTGCGATTTTTTCTTATAGGTCCTACTACTCGAGACCCAGAAAAGGGTTAAGAGCATAGGTTTGTTGGGGTGGAGACAGCGGTCCGAGAGGTGAAGGTTGTTTAGAATACCTGAGTGGAGAATGGTGAAGACTTGCAACTTCAAAATTTGACGTTTTCTTAATCCTCTTTTTTTGCCTTCAGTATATTTCTCCATTAATTTTAAAACATTTTTTTTTCGTTAGATGACCTACCTTTGAAAATCACTGTTCTAATGAAATGATCTGCCTAGATCATGAAAAATTTCCTTTGAGCTGTCTTGGAGTCAAAATTTTTCGGAAATTTTTTCCAAGCGATTTTTGAAAAACTATCCGTTCTTCGCTCATAAAATCCTTGCCCTTTAAGGCGAATCTTTGAACGGAACTGTTTCAAAATCTCCATGGAATTTTGCGTTGAACAATGTTTTCAATTTGAGAAAAATACGTTCCCAATCTCTCAGCCGATTTCAATTTATGAAAAGAAAAAGCCAAAAGTTCTTTCACCTGAAAGACAGACCTTTGGAGAAATTTGTTTTCGGAATCTCCATAAAATTCTGCATTGAATAGCGTTTTCAATTTTAAAAAATACGTTCCCCTTCTACCAGCCGATTTCAGTTTATAAAGTGCATTTTTTTCGCCTGAAATTATCGGTTTTTCGTCCATAACTTTTTTGCGCTTGGAGATAGACCTCTGGTGAAAGCTGTTTTCGGAATCTCGATGACATTCTGCGTCGACTAGTGTTTCTAGTTTGGAAAAATATTTTCTCGATCCTTCAGCGTAATTCATTTTCGAAACACCAGTTTTTCGCATATAACTCGTTAACCGTTGAAGATAGGGTTTTGGTGAAGGTCGTTTTTGAAATCCACGTAAAGTTCTGCGTCGAATGACGTATCGGGTTCCTAACTTTGCTTGCTCCATAAGCCAGCCAGGTCGGTGGAGCCGAGCTCCATAGTTATCTCCATAGGGTGCTCTTGCCTCTATGGTGTAAGTAGGAGACGCAGAGTTCTCCTGAAGCCAACAACGGGGCTCGGCTCCACCGACCTGGCTGGCTTATGGAGCAAGCAAAGTTAGGAACCCGTTATGTCGTTAGACGCAGAATTTCACGTAGATTTCAAAAACAACCTTAACTAAAACCCTGTCTTCAACGGTTGAAGAGTTATAGTCGAAAACCCGGTGTTTCGTAAAATGAAGTAGGCTGAGGGATCGAGAAAATATTTTTCCAAACTGGAAACACCAGTCGTCGCAGAATTCTATCGAGATTTCGAGAACAACCTTCACCAAAGGTCTCCAAGCACAACAAAGTTATGGACGAAAACCCGATAATTTCATTCGAAAAAAATGCACTTTATAAACTGAAATCGGCTGGTAGAAGGGGAAAGTATTTTGTAAAACGGTGAACGCTGTTCGATGCAGAATTTCATGAGAATTCCGAAAACAACCTTCACCAAAGGGCTATCTTTTAGGGTAAAAAAGTTATGGCCGAAAAACCGGCAGTGACACCCACCCAATCTTGAAAATGACTTGAGTGTTGGTCACTTTCATTCTTTTTCAGATCGTTTCACCGGCTGTCACCGGTTTTCTCAATGATTCAGGTTCCCCACTTCACCTGCCCAGGGGTGAACGTTGGTGGAGTACATGGCTCCACACAACGAAGCTATGGTTTAGAGAGAAAAAGACGACAAGCATATTTGACCGCGACCACTGCCTTTAAAGGCAGTGGTCACGATGAAAAACGTTATCGAAAAAACTACAAAAATCAGCTTAGGCGGATAACAGCTCAAAAACTGTGAAGGTGGCGCAGTGAAAAACGAGCTAGAATTAGAGTTTCTATGGCCCAAAGAAGCCAGTTCGTGCACACGTGCACAGCGCCGCTCATAAAGATCGCAGTTTCATGCCGAGCAGTCAAAAATCATTGACATTCAGAGGACGAAATAAGTGCAAATTTACCTAATAAAAACCGTTGAACAAAGAAAGCAAGCGCTTCGGTTAATGTTTTTGACTAGATGAGTACATAAATATACTGAAATTCAATTTCAAGCCAGCTGATGTTCTCGATACTAGAGATCATCGATGCAGATGATTTGGAGTGGGCTCGTCCACCATCAAAATACGAGAAAGTTCAGGGTTGAAATTCCCGAAACAGCGGTTTTCTCGCAATTTTTTCTTATAGGTCCTACTACTCTAAACGCAGAAGAGGGTTTAGAGAGGAAAAGAAGACAAGCACATTAGATCGCGACCACTGCCTTTAAAGTGCAGCTGCGACTTCTGCCGCTCGCCCAGTCATCGACCCCACATTCAGAGTCGCGAATCGGGTGGAAGGTAAGTGTTTCTTGCAAAAATCGCCGCTTCCACTGAGGACTAGCTTCTTTAACCTACGCCGTCCAGAGTTCGTAGGTAACCCTCGCATATTTGGCACGTCGGGATCCGACGCGCGTTGCCTCTGGGGGACGCCCTAGCTGTCGTTTGGTTCCTGAAGGCCACGTCCATGGTGTTTCGACCCCGGGAGTAACCCGGGTTTTGCTGTCATCGACCGGCTTGTCACTGGAGTCTGGCGTCGGAATCGTAAGTGTTCGTGTTCTGCTTACCCTGCTTTTACACAGGGAGTTTTCAGTGGCACCACGTGAAGGAACGGACTTCGCCACCGGTTCCGTGCGGACTTCTTCATGCTAAAATCTTGACCATGTTTGTGAGCGTGTATGCTGCCTTTAAAGGCAGTGTTCACGATAAAAAAAACCGTAATATAGTTTTCTATGTTTTTGGGTAGGTATGTAAGTCCACTAAGAAGAGATTAGTACGAAAAAGTCATTACAGAACAATCAAATAGCTTAGAAAACAGTTTGAAAAAATCTCTGAAAAAAATAATTATGGATAGGGAGTGCCTAACAGAAAATTGTGTTATCTGTCCATTTGGAAGAACTGGAGATTGCTCTAAAATGGGAGTAATTTACCAGATGGACTGTTTGTCATGTAACAGCTTTTATATTGGAGAGACTGGCAGGATGTTGAGCGTGCGGATAAAAGAACATCTGGCTGGAAAAAGGCGTTTGGACCAAAACACTCCACTTGGAAAACATCGGAGGGAACGGCATGATGACAACGATTTTGATGTCAAGTGTTGTATTCTGGCTCAAGAAACGGACATTTCATCCAGGAAAATGCTCGAGGCGTTTTGGATATTCTACAGAAATCCTGGAATGAATAACAGGAATGAGTGTTTATCTATTACTAATGATTTTCTGCCGTTTGTATCGCAATGCGAGCTATAGACCAAACATTGGGGGACGTGGGTTCACTCGCCCTGCTGGTCATCAATACAGGGTGGTAGCGATTTCGCTCTGCTCAACCGGTGGATCTTAGCGTGAGTTTACCTGATCCTCTTGCGAGATTTTCCTGGTGTTCTCAGAGGAGGTCTGAAATGCCGAGGGGAGATTTCGCGTTTGACCGAGTAAAGTACATTTTAGTAACCTTGCACCACGTTTAGGCCTCTGAAGACGACGATTGGGTCGAAACGTCAGGCCAAATAAAGATCCACCGAAAACCTTGTATGGCATAGAAGTCACTTACAATATACTACTTAACGATGCCGAGGTTTCAAGAGGAGAGAAGTTGGAATTTACTCCAAGATGTGCAGCCACAATACTTCTCTCTCGTACGCGAAGCGCTCTCGCTTCGTCAGAAAGTGGTCTCTACCCGCCAATCGATCAAGTTCCTTCAGCGCTGCAAGTCGACTGGAATACTGCCATCGTTCATTCGAAATAAGAAGATAGGAAAGATTTGTGATCTGCCGGATAACCATCCTTCTGTCATGAGTGTTTACTGTTCTATCCTTAACGTTGTGATTAGAAAACGACGGCATGATTTGTACTCTTCTTTAGTGAAATGTGTGTCGAAGGAGCAGGCCTGTCGGCGTCTTCTACCGGAGCAGACTTGGAGGAGGATTGAGGGTGGGTCAAGGACAATTTGTGCTTCTATTCGGTCTAGGGTGAAATCTAACCTCTGTGCAAAATACGGTCGACTTTTGAGCGCGTTACGTGAGAATTCCGTTGAGGATGGGGTCGACTTATCTACTATCCGCTGTAACTTTGATACTTATGGTGCGCAGAGCGGACAAACGAAAAAAGTCACTATTCTTGGCAACACTCAGATTTCCCATAACGCTGCAGGATTTCCCAACCTAGGACCGTCCTTTGCGCCTACACGAACCGTCAATGCTGCTGTTTTTCGAAAGGCTGTTGGAGGGCTGCATAGGCTACAAGACTTACTGCGCTCTGCTTCCAGACGGGTGAACAACGCAAGCAGTGCCGTTTATCCGTCTAGAACCCAGCTACCACGTATACCATTCCCTCAGAGTTTTTATAAAGAGCCCGATCCCTCACCTGAAGCTGATGCCAAGTTTAGAATTTTATCTACAGGTGTACTGGCCGCTTTAAATCAACACAGATGGGATCGCAGGTCAAACTTGACTCCTGAACAATGGAAAGGATTCCGGGAACTGCGTGAGCTCTCATCCAATGGCTCTATACGCATCACCGTGAGCGATAAAGGCGGGGAATTCGTGGTAATGTCGCAGGACCTAGATCGTGAGATAACGGAGCTTCACCTACGAGATTCTTCAATTTATCAACCTGCCACGATGCGCAACTTCTCGTCACAGAACAGGCGCCTCAACCACATTTGGATGACGGTAGGAAAATCCGCAGGGATTGACCACAAAATTCTCACTAGATTGAAGCTCGAAAATCCGAGTTGTCCTGTGTTTTATAGCCTGATCAAGACTCACAAACTCAGCCGTGACGATATGTCCTCTCTATCAGCCGGGACATACAAAATAAGACCAATTATCAGCTGTGTCGGCGGCCCAACCGATAGGATATCGTGGTTTCTTAATAACATCGTTAGCCAGCTCCTGGTGAAAAAACCCTCCCACTTGACAAACACCAATAAATTCCTCGATTGTTTGCGAAATTCCAACTTCGAAGCGAGCTGCGTAATGGAATCGTTCGACGTTTCATCTCTCTACACCAACGTACAGAACGACCAAGCTTTGCAGGCTTTATCGGAAATGTTGGACAGATACATCAGAGACATCGAAACCTTTGGACTCGGCAAAGCAAGCATCATTATCCTAATTAAGGAATGTCTTAGCTGTAACGTGTTCAAATGGTCGGGTCGGTACTTCTCACAGGTCAGAGGCCTCGCCATGGGCCAGAGACTGGCACCAGTGCTTGCCGTATGCTTTATGAGCAAAATTGAAGAGCCAGTACTGAAACGGCCTCCGCTGATGTACTGCCGTTATATCGACGACTGCTGTATTGTTACAAGAACTGGAAATGGACGAGTGTTTCCGGATTCTCAACCAGCAGTTGCAGTACATCAAGCTCACACGTGAAACCCCTCGAAATGGCTGGCTGCCATATCTCAACACGCAGGTGAAGTTGTCCAGTGGTCTTGTGAGCGTGAAATGGTATCGGAAACCAAGTGCGAAGAATATTTTGATCCACGCGACGTCTGCGCATCCCAGCAGTATGAAGCGAGCAGTCCTACGAAATATGTTTCGGACGGCAAGAGGAGTGTGCACGGGAGAAGATCAGCAGCGAGAATCTGCCCAGTTAGTGTCGGATATCGCCAGACAAAATGGCTACACACTTCCATTTCGTCGCAGAACAGCCGCTCACCGAAGTAGTACGCCTCGTGATAACAAACTACCACTCTGTCTCCCGTTTATTTCTGATGAAGTCAGCGCCGATATACAGCGGTGCATTGTTTGAGCACAGCTGCATAATGATGTCGTACTCGTGAGCATTCCTAACGACAATCTAAGACATCAGCTGGTGCAAAACAGACTGTATGATAGGGAGTGCCTAACAGAAAATTGTGTTACCTGTCCATTTGGAAGAACTGGAGATTGCTCTAAAATAGGAGTAATTTACCAGATGGACTGTTTGTCATGTAACAGCTTTTATATCGGAGAGACTGGCAGGATGTTGAGCGTGCGGATAAAAGAACATCTGGCTGGAAAAAGGCGTTTGGACCAAAACACTCCACTTGGAAAACATCGGAGGGAACGGCATGATGACAACGATTTTGATGTCAAGTGTTGTATTCTGGCTCAAGAAACGGACATTTCATCCAGGAAAATGCTCGAGGCGTTTTGGATATTCTACAGAAATCCTGGAATGAATAACAGGAATGAGTGTTTATCTATTACTAATGATTTTCTGCCGTTTGTATCGCAATGCGAGCTATAGACCAAACATTGGGTGATGTGGGTTCACTCGCCCTGCTGGTCATCAATACAGGGTGGTAGCGATTTCGCTCTGCTCAACCGGTGGATCTAAGCGTGAGTTTACCTGATCCTCTTGCGAGATTTTCCTGGTGTTCTCAGAGGAGGTCTGGAATGCCGAGGGGAGATTTGGCGTTTGACCGAGTAAAGTACATTTTAGTAGCCTTGCACCACGTTTAGGCCTCTGAAGACGACGATTGGGTCGAAACGTCAGGCCAAATAAAGATCCACCGAAAACCTTGTATGGCATAGAAGTCACTTACAATAATTATGGCTGTTTGTGTATTTCCCCGACGTCAGCAGGGCCCGTAGCAATCCCACCTAAAGGTGGGAGCTCATAGCTGCCTCCCCGGCGCGAAGTGGTGGCTCACATCGCAAGCGAGATATGTAGTGGCCACCAGGGCTGTGCGTTATAACGTTAACGTGTTAACGCATTAACGGGTTAACGCGTTTTTTTCTCGAAAATTAACGATTAACGTTTAACGAAAAAGTCTTGAAATCACGTTAATTTATAGTTCGTTAATTTTTGTAGAATTATAGCACCAGGGTACTGCACGAGGTGCAGGTCGGCCAGTTTTGCTCAGACCCCCACTCCAATGCCAATTTCGCTCAGAACCCCTCCCCCCCAGGAGCGTGAATAGGTCAAGTTTTGACCGTGTTCTACCCACGGTGCTATTAAGGATAGGGGGGGGGAGCACTGTTAAATCGCACTTGGCCACGCCCATTGCGGCACAGTGAAATGGACGTGGCAAGTCCATCGCGCCTTAGTGCCCCCCCCCCCAATCCCACATAGCACCCTACCCACTAACCCCCTACTTAAGCTGATGTGTTCAAACAGTGTTTATCTAGCAGGTTTACCTCTAATGTTTGATTGCAGTAAAATTACTTTTTTCGTATTGAATTGGTGAAGCCAGTGCTATGGGGAAAATGCGGATGTTTGCGAGTGTGGTCCGCCGGAAGTCGACAATTTTTAAATCATCGAGTCACGTGAGTGGGATATTTGAGTCAAGCGTGGTTGATTTACGCTACATACGGAATTTCACCGTCTGAGATAGACGCTGAAGGGCGCTACACTGTACTCGTCAACGAAGAAAAAAAAACGTGCAAGTCTTTGAAAAAAGTAGGGTTCTAAAAGGTTATAAGTGAAGGAGTAAAAAAGTTATCTGGAAAGGTCTGGGCGTTGGGAAAGTAGGCTTTATACTCGACCGTTTGCAACCTGCCGCAAACCTGAAGAGTGCCTTTGAAGAGCATTATTCTGTTGTGGGTTCTTCTCTAAAATGCACTGTGGGTCCGCATCTAATAAAGTACTTAGAAAACGCGAAAATGGGCGCAGAACCCACACCAGAAAAATTTTTTGCGAAGGGCACACTCCAGAGGTGTCGTAGGCTTGAAACGTAAGGTTAATGCGGTTTTAAAACCCTAGTTTAGGTTTTTAAACTTGGATGTTTTCTGTCATCTTCCTCTGTCAGTGTAGCGGTATTCGGTGTTCGTTTGAGACGCTGAAACTCAGTATGGAGTAAATCGACCACGCTGGACTCAATTACACAAATCTCGTGACTACCAGTTTTTAAAATTTCTGACTTCCGGCAGGACCACACCTGAGAGAGGTGTTAGCTCTCATATTGTAGCGGTGCTCGGCCTCAATCTCGAAGAAGCAAAGTTTTTCTACAGGGTAAATCGACCACGCTCAACTCAAATATCAAATCTTCTGACTCATAGAAATCGCAGAAATCATCTCTAGACACTTCACATTGAGGATTCATATGTCTTCTCTATTTTTGTGATTCTTTGCCGTGCAGGTTTGATAAACGGTGAAACTGGTTTACTAGTGGCCTGACGTTTCGAACAAATCGTCGTTTTCGAAGGCCTGAAAGCGCTAAAAACTTTAGTGACCTGTGAGTTGCTCCATCAAACGCTTCTCCCTCTACGACAAGTTCAACAGGCCCCAAAACGTAAGTAAGCTACCGAAATCAGCACAGAAACCCACCCACGTCATTCCACCAACGACGAGCTCCCGTATCGACCAGATAGACCGCAAGCCAGGAGACAAGTGAACCCGCCTGGTCATACACGGCTGATCGTGCTATAGCTGGCACAGCGGTATGACTGGTAGGAAGTCACCAGTAATGGAAATGCACTCATTTCTATTATTGAGTCTGGGGGAGTGGGACATGATATAGAAGGCCTCCAGTGCTTTCCTCGCTCCAATATCTTCCTCACGACTTAGAATCGTGCATTTGATGTCAAAATCAACTCAACCATGCTCTTCTTGCCTATGTTTTCCCTGAGGAGTTAATGTATTCTTGCACCGCTTTCCTGCTAGGTGCTCCTTGACACGAATGTTCAGCATTCTTCCCGTTTCCCCTATGTAGATCTCGCAGCAGGACGTGCACTGAAGCTGGTGGATGACACCGCTCAATAAGCAATCGCCTTCTGCTCCTTTTGGACATACTGTGCAATTTTCCGTGTCGCAAGTGCGGTCGTAGAGCCGGTTGCGTACAAGTTGCCGCTTTATGTTGTCCCGAGGGATGTTTATGAGAGCTACATCATCGCTGAGATCCGCACGCGCAATACATTGCCGTATAGCTGCACTCACTCTGTCGGAAAAGAACGGTAGCTGCAGAGGCACTTTGTTGTCGATTCGATTCGGGAGCCTCACTCGTCTGCCACATTCCCGTCGCTGCGCAGTATATCCATTCAGACGAGTAATAGCACCAGCCAGTCTGCGCGACTCTTCTCGCTCTTCGTCTCTCGTGCAGACTTGATTGGCAGTTCTGAACATGTTACGAATTACGGCGCATTTCGCGGCTCCAGGGTGCGCAGATGTTGCGTGAATGACGATGTTCTTGGATAATTGTTGTCTTCTCTATCATTTTGGGAACGCCTTCACTATGACTTTACCCTAAACTTCCTAATTGAACACCGTCATCCAAATTGCAGTGCATAGTTGAATTACATGTCAAAAACTGCTCCGGGAGGTTTTCACTCACATACACACTTCTCCAATGGGTCTTCCTCCGTATGGTCAAGAATCTCCGGAGCCCTTCATCCCCTCTGGAGCTCAGACCCCCTTTGGGGTCCTATCCCGTGCCGAACCCTGTATGGCACTGATTGATATGGGAGATCTGATAATGTATTGATTTTTGACGTGGTAATGTTTTTCTTTTTGATGGTTTAACGAAATGCAAAATTAACTTGTTAACGCATTAACGGGTTACCGCGGTTTTTTTCCGAAAATTAACGATAAACGCTTAACGAAAAAATCATTTTCATTAACGCACACCCCTGGTGGCCACCCTATCCTAATGCACGTGTGCGTGCTGAGGTGGTGACTTCGCTCGCAGCCGAATGTCACCCACCTATGCATGCAGCCATGGACCACGAGCTGCGAGTGGAAAGTGGAAATAGCGCGCATTTTGCAGAGACGCGTAGGGAGGGAGCCAAGTCATGGGTCGTGCATGACCGAGGTGGTGGCGGCGGGGGAGGAGAACACGATCCTTTGACCTTTCTGACGACGTTTGCCCATCTCCGTTGAGGTTCAAGTAAAATTCTGAGTTTTGTGCTGCTCATGCAAACGTTCCCCGCAATGGCTGTCAATTGGGCATTAGAATGATAGCCTTCGCTCACTTGTAATGGATCATGGAGGAAAAATCATTATGAAGCCTACAACAACGGAAAACGCTTCAATGAGTGCCGACTATTGCTGCATTGATGCTGGCCATCTTTCAAGACGGCATAATCAATCGCTCCTAATCTGCTATTAATTTTTTGCTGGCGCTGATTTCTCATTAATATTGCTGTTTGTAAACCCTCAGGCTGACTCTTTTTTTCATAAGAGGCTGTATTTACCAAGTGTCTATACTGTACAATACCGCCCGCGACTTTGGGAAAAACGGCGTTTTCGGCGTTTTTTTTCGCCGGAAAGCGCCGCTTTCTCATAACTTTGTTCAAAGTGGTCAGTTTGGGTTGCCAGAGGCATATTTAGAATCAGCATCGAGAGCTCTTCATTTCGAGCCCGCACATGTCTTACCCGGCAACAAGGCATATAGGGTTAACACAATCAATCGAGTGTACGAAAACTGAAGCTAGATATCAAATTGGTGTAAATATGGCTTCATATCAACCGTGCAGATGAAGGACGAGTTATACACAAGTTTTAAAAACCAATTTATGGTGTTGGCAAAAGTAAAAATCAATGTTTTTCCCCTGTTTGGCGACCCGGGAGACACATTCATCGTCATTCGCTCGGGCTCAAGGTGCCCGCGATCACAACCACGCTAGGTATACACTCATTCAAAACAGCTAAAAGCTCTCTGAAGGCATCTCCGGCCTAGCGCCACCCCTGTGATTTTGGCTTTAAAAAACGACCCTCGGTCATCGACGTCCCGTTCTCGGCTCAAACGGGACCAATCGACCTGCGACTCGGCCTAACACATTACTTTTTGATCCTCTTTCGAATAAGCGCTGCGCCAGCCCAATCCGGAAAATTTGATTTTTCACCTTTTTGGGATGTGCCAAAACAGCGTTTTTCCCCCTGTTCGGCGACCCGGCAGACACAAGCATCGTACTTCGCTCGGCCTCAAAATGCTCGCGATCACAACCAAGCTTGGTATACACTCATTCAAAACAGCCAAAACCTCTCTGGAGGCATTTCCCGCCTAGCGCCACCCCCGTGATTTTGGCTTCGAAAAACGACCCTCGACCACCAACGTCTCGTTCTCGGCTCAAACGGGATCAATCGACCTGAGACGCGCCATACAACACTACTTTTTGATCCTCTCTCGAATGAGTTTTGCGCCAGCCCATTCCGGAAAGGTCCAATTTTCGTCACCCTCACCTGTTCCAAGTCCATTTTCGCATCAAGCGGGACCACCCATGTCCCGTTCTCAGCTCAAACGAGACCAATCGACCTGAGACTCGGTATACAACATTACTTTTCTAACCTCTTTCGAGTAAGCACTGCGCCAGCCCAATCCGGAAAACTTGATATTTCACCTCTTCAGGATGTGTTAAAACAGCGTTTTTTTCGCACGTCTTTTAATCGATTGTCAAGACCCGCTATGGCCAGGCCAGTGCTATGAGACAGACAGTTACATTGAGAGGACGCGCACTCTCGCTGTTCCTGGCTCCCGAACGCCACTGAACTTACGCTTCACAACGCCCCTGACTCGTGGAGTTTCAATTATCACCCTCCACTGCGACATGCCGGCCCTTCTCGTAACCCTGTGGAGACAGTGGCAGAGATGCAGAGCTGCACAGCGCAGAGAAGAAGAGCAACAGACCAAGAGCAAGCCAGTCTGTCGCATCACTTATCGATTCGTCAGGCTTCGAACTGGGATACGGGCATCTTAACCCCGTTTCACCCCCGGTAACTCATTCCAGCATGATTTCGCAACAAGTATGACGTCTCTCGCCTCTCGCCTGGCGGCCGGCCGGCCAGCCATTCACATCACAGCGCGTTTGACAAGCGCACCCATCAGAGGCCAGATTCATCATTGCATCAACCGTGGGTTTGTGGAATTGGGTTGGGTTTCGCGCCAGCATTAGCGCGCGTGTGCACGAGCTAAACCCAACCCAAATCGACAAACCCAGACCTAAAGCAATGATGAATCCGGCCTCAGAACACAGTGGAGTTGATTTCGAGCGCGGAACTGTATTTTGACTCAAGCACACATAAATACAATATATAACAGTGATGCATGTGTTAGAATGCTGCGTACTATTTGATGTTACGAGTACTTTTATTCACTTCAAGGGTATTTAGTGATCCTCAACTGTTTTCAGATGAGGCTTACGTATGTTTAACATTTTTCCATCCAAAATTCAATACCGCATTGGGGATTCTATGAGACTCACACCCGCCGCGTTAATAGGCGTCACGCTATCAGATTGGCGTCACGCTCAAGATTGACATAAATGTGTTCCCTGAAACAAACAACCAGTTGAAAACATTGACCAGAGAAACTTAAAATTCTGCTCTCTATGCCACCTGTTTTACCGCACCGCTTCGCAGAGCCGGGTAAACAGAGTCGAAAAAATCAAGTTTGGGATGAGGGCGGTTTTAGCTGAGAAATGGATAAGGCGTTGCCAGGAGCCCGTACGGATCGAAATGATTTGGGGTAGTTTTTGAAAAATCTAAAATCACGGGGGGTGGCGCTAGGCGGGAAATGCCTCCAGACAGGTTGTAACTGTTTTAAAAGAGTCCATGTTGAGCGTCGTTGTGATCGCGAGCATTCTGAGCCCGAGCGAAGGGCGATGAATGTGTCTGCCGGGTCACCAAACAGGGGAAAAAACGCTGTTTTGGCACATCCCAAAAATGTGAAAAATCAAATTTTCCGGATTGGGCTGGCGCAGTGCTTATTCGGAAGAGGATCAAAAAGTAATGTGTTAGGCCAAGTCGCAGGTCGATTGGTCCCGTTTGAGCCGAGAACGGGACGTCGATGACCGAGGGTCGTTTTTTAAAGCCAAAATCACAGGGGTGGCGCTAGGCCGGAGATGCCTTCAGAGAGCTTTTAGCTGTTTTGAATGAGTGTATACCAAGCGTGGTTGTGATCGCGGGCAAACTGAGCCCGAGCGAATGACGATGAATGTGTCTGCCGGGTCGCCGAACAGGGGGAAAAACGCTGTTTTGGCACATCCCAAAAAGGTGAAAAATCAAATTTTCCGGATTGGGCTGGCGCAGCGCTTATTCGAAAGAGGATCAAAAAGTAATGTGTTAGGCCGAGTCGCAGGTCGATTGGTCCCGTTTGAGCCGAGAACGGGACGTCGATGACCGAGGGTCGTTTTTTAAAGCCAAAATCACAGGGGTGGCGCTAGGCCGGAGATGCCTTCAGAGAGCTTTTAGCTGTTTTGAATGAGTGTATACCTAGCGTGGTTGTGATCGCGGGCACCTTGAGCCCGAGCGAATGACGATGAATGTGTCTCCCGGGTCGCCAAACAGGGGAAAAACATTGATTTTTACTTTTGCCAACACCATAAATTGGTTTTTAAAACTTGTGTATAACTCGTCCTTCATCTGCACGGTTGATATGGAGCCATATTTACACCAATTTGATATCTAGCTTCAGTTTTCGTACACTCGATTGATTGTGTTAACCCTATATGCCTTGTTGCCGGGTAAGACATGTGCGGGTTCGAAATGAAGAGCTCTCGATGCTGATTCTAAATATGCCTCTGGCAACCCAAACTGACCACTTTGAACAAAGTTATGAGAAAGCGGCGCTTTCCGGCGGAAAAAAACGCCGAAAACGCCGTTTTTCCCAAAGTCGCGGGCGGTATTGTATGTTCCATTTCGTGAGTTCCCTTCGCGAATTCACGAAAATAATTTGAAATCGAATTCATCGAAGTATCTTCTCCAGAGAGCTTGTTAATTTTTCGGATGGTTTCTTGGTTCTCCACTAAGGCCCCCGTCATAGTCGGTGGATCTACTGAGTCCCACCGGGTCGATACGCATCGAATTCGTGGAAGACGGGTGCAAAAAAATCAACCCACTGAGTCCGACTGCGACCGTCTGATGCCCACCGCAATCCCCCCGGTCGATACTGATGGTTCTCATGCGTACAAGGGCGGGGCCAATGCACCGACTGAGTCCCACCGGAACCATCCTCACCCCACCCGGTCGATATATGTAGGTGTTTCTCACGTGATTTGGGTGCATTTTTTTCGGCCGACTGCGACCTGCCTAGTCCCGCCGCATATCGACTTTCGTCGTCTGCGCTCTGCCCCACCTGCTGCTGATACGGAAATCAGATTCAGACATGTTGAAAACAGGAAAAATCAGCCACCAAACACGTTTCGATTCACAGTTGAGGTGATAATCGTCACTATCAATTGCGTGTTTCGCAGAGGAACTGGTTGGCGTTGGGGGCAACCGGACTCAGTGAGACTCAGCAGGTTTTTCCACCCCGAATTCATTCGGACTCAGTCGGACTCAGCAGGTTTTTCGACGAAGTCTGACCGGGGCCTAAGAGATATTTTTACAAATTTGTCGCGATGAAAAGTTCGAGAACGTGCTTCAGTTAACCATATCTCTATGTGGCTCTGTTTATTTCGATCGAAATGGTGCTGTTCTGCGACACCTTTTCTCAACACAGAAGCTGTCTGAAATGCGAATTCGATTAACTCCTCCCTCTCCCCTACAGTTGTACACGAACGAAATTTTCGAAAGATTTTTTGAATTTTTTTTGTTCGTTTTCGTTCGTTCGAAATTTCGTCGAGCAAATTTTTTTTCAGATTCCTTTCGTTCAAAATTTCGTCGAACGATTTTTTTTTCAAATTTCGTTCGAAATGTCGTCGAACGAAAATTTTTCAATCTTCGTTCGTTCGAAATCCCTTTTTCGATTTTTTTTCGAAATTCGTTCGTTTGGAATACTTTCGAACAAATTTCGAAAAAAATCGAAATTTCGATTTGTTTCGAATTTCGTTCGTTCGAAAGTTCGTTCGAAATTGTTTCGAACAAAATTTTTTCATTTTTCGTTCGTAATTTCGATTTTCGTTCGTTCGATATTTTTTTCGAAATTGTACAACTATACTCTCCCCCCTCATAAAAAAACCTCACACACATACGAACATTCCGTAAAACACAGTGCGTGCAGTGCTTATGAAAAAAGGTGGAGAAAAAAAAACCTTAACAGCAAGGGAAGGAGAAATGGAAGCAGTGGTCAAGCACAGCAGCAGAATTAAAGTTGATGTTGGATATTCTGAAGAGAAAACAAGCACAAGAAATTTATTATTATTAGCTCCCATCAGATAAAAATTGAAACGATCGTCTCGAAAAAAAAATTCCCAAAGTATGAGAAATTCCGATTAATATCGAAAAATTTTCTTTTCACTTTTTTTGCCCTGGAAACAATTAAAAACAGGCCTACACCACGGAGTTTACAAAGGTAGCTGAGTTATTAACAAAGCTGTTGGGTACAGACGAAATTCTCGCGATAATTTCTGAGCGGTTTCTGTGCCTCTAAAAAGGGCATTGCACTCGAAAGCATGAAATATTCAAAAACATCAAGATTTGCTTCTATTCTCGCCCCCATTCAAAGTCGATGTTCGTTAAGCGAATAGCAACGTGATCGTGTGACAGACACGGTTTTTGAAAGAAAAATCATTAGCTCTGTAAGCATAGGTATAATTTTGGAGCTAGAGCATCACCTGCTTAGTTTCAAAAAAGGTATATATAACACGGGAGATAAGGGATATTTTTCAAAAATCACTCTGATCAAGTCTAGAGTAATCTCCGGACTTTTCCAAACAAAAAAACAGAAACTAAAAATTCATTGCAAATTCGAAAATTTGTCCTTGTGCAACTGCTGAAAACGTGCAAGCAGAAACAGCCGTGCATAGTTTGCAATGAACTTAGCAGATCAGGATGGACTGCAGACCTAAAGGGAAAGATTTGCATGGAATAGATGCAATCCTGTTGATTGTTTTGTTCATCCCACACCTTTCCTACTACCGAGAATGCCGCCTCCGATGCGAACGCGTTGTGCAGTTGCTGTGCGCGCTGTCCATGCGACCAATCATGTGGCTGATTTTTGCAAATATATAGATTTATCCTGTCGGAAAAGGTCGCTCTGGGTTGGCGACAATAGGTGGCATCTGGGCACGACGTACCTCAGGTCGGCTGCCATCTTTATGTGGTGGCGGCGGGGGATTTGCTACGGGCCCAGGGCCAGTAGCAATTCCCCCGGAAGGTGGCAGCTACCGGCTGTCACTGCGTAGTGACTGTGTCAATCACGTCTCGGCTATCAATATGAACGGGCCGGCATAGAAATGCACAGGCGGCCCTCAAGTTAATGATCATTGCAGTCAGCCACCCGGGAGCAGCAAGCGTTCTTCTGTGAGGTGGCTGACTGCAAGAAACGGGTGGTGATTTCGCTCACCGCCTTAGAGGAAAGAGAAATAGCGCGCGGAGCGAAGAGGAGCTGGGTAGATACCGCGGTCATGGGGTCGAGCACGTCCAATGGTGCTGACTTTTTGAAGCAAGTGCGCTCCAAGAAAGGGCAGTAGAGCGCTTGCGAATCGACCAGTCCGCTGTCCACTTATCACCCCAGCACAGCACGGCGGCCTATCTCGTTGTCTAGGTGGGCAAGGAAAAATTGCACCCGCCGGCTGGCGGCCATCCAGCTCCGCTGCCAGCTGATAGGAATGACAGGCGAAACGTTTGAAGGTTTTATTGATGTTTCAATGATTCCTGGCGAAGATTAGTGGGAGATTAACGTCAAATTGTACGTAGCTGTCATGAATACGTCTCCTTTATAGATTTCACGTGCTTTACTCCTATTCTAAGCTCAGCTTCAAATTCCTAGAAGTTGTTGTGGCCATATTCAACCATTTTCAGATTTTTTTCCAATAATCGCTCACCACAAATAAAATCAGATTTGCTTAGAAAGCCATCTAAGAAAGATGGCTGAAAAACGGTTTCATTCTTCAGAAAAGGCATGAAACTTACGTGATCCGCGTGTACTAGTTACTTAATGTATAATAGTTTATCTAAATCTTTCACTTCAAGTTCACTTCTTTCTGTCTCTGAGAAAACTCGCCGCAAATCTCCCGCAAACCTGCCGAGTCGTAACCTATCAGGCGCCGACTCGGCAGGTTCAAGGCGCCAACCCGGCAGGTTCAAGGCGCCGTCTCGGCAAGTTCAAGGCGCCAACCCGGCAGGTTCAAGGCGCCGACTCGGCAGGTTCAAAGGGGCGGCTGAACATTGCTTATACTTGAACCATGAATTTCATGCTTCCCCGCTGGAAAGCTTGTCAGCTGCAAAAATTTGGGAAGGGGTATAAAGCCCCTCTATCGTTTCTCCCTCACCTCACATAAAGGAGTCAATCCGGCTCCAAGGCACGTAAGTCAATGACAGGGGCGCCTGTGTGAACTTTGTCTGACCAATCGTCTGTCCACCCACCACAGAGGCGTATCGTAGGCCGAGCGGGTTCGATCAGTCGTTCAACGTGCGCGTTCCCGGTACACTACCGGAACACTTTTGTGGTGTAGGTGACCCAATGGAAGAAAATTGCGCTTCGCCGCACTGCTGTGATAAAAATCTATCGGAAAACTGTGTTCTAAAAGGTTGTTCAATAAGTTTTGTCGTTCAACAAGAAAAACACAATTTTATGGTTCAAAATACACTTTATAATACAGTATAATCTCCCTGAACATTAACACACTTCAAAAAAAACCAAAAAAAATCCAAGTCTCATCCATAGTGATGAATCGACGCACAAAATCCACTTTATCCTTTTTAAAACGCTCCAAATGTTGCTGAGAAAGTCGCATTCAAATGTGTTTTTGTTCAATTGTTAGCGAATGCGGCACCCATTGGGCACACAGCTTTTTTAAACCCAAAATTTCACTCAAAATATGGCTCGCACTGCCTGATGAGATGTGTAAAGTCTCTACAAAATTTCTCTCAGTCAATCGACGATCTTCCAAAACCATGTCCTGTATTTTGGCTATGATTTCTGGTGTTGATGCGCTTTTTGGACGTCCTTCACGTGGATCGTCTTCAAGGCTTGTACGACCACGTTTAAATTCAGCAACCCATCTTTCTACTGTTCTAATTGTAGGTGAACAAACATTATAAATTTTTAACATTCGTTCGTGAATTTCTTTCGGTGCTACACCTTCCAAAAATAAGAATTTTATCACTGCACGATGTCCAATTTTTTCCATTGCTGTGGCACGGCGACACTAAATGGCTTGTAAACAAAGAATGAATTGACAAATTGAAATGAAACTTCACATACTTTCATATGAAGAGTGTACCAACCAAACAAATACATTTTGGGCTAGCAGCAATGCCCTCCTTTATAGAACGACAAAACTTATTGAACAACCAGGTACATTGAGGTATGTTCTTTAGAAGGTGCAAAAACTATGAAAGCAGAATTTTTTCATCATCATTCATCATCAGCATCAGCAGAACATCATCTTCCCACAACATTTGCACCTTGATATATTTCACACTATAATTACTGATTTCATCGTTTTTACACCTTCTAAGGAAATATGTCAACGTAAAAATAGCTTTTCGATAGATTTCACCACAAAAAGGCCATTGTTGTACTCTGCAACAGCCCTGTCGCGGTCGCAGACCTGAGCGACGTCTCAGTCTCTGAAGGCCAGTTGTGAAGTGCCATACATCAATCCTGTGACGCGACCGGCGCATGCGAAGTGTTCCTGCCACAGCCCTTTTCATGGTGAAAGTGTGGGTCCCGACACGACTCGTAGATGAGCGAGCCTGTCGCGGTCGCAGACTGGAGGTATAACAATGGCCCAATGCGGCAAAGCGCACTTTTCAAGGTCGCCGTCATTTCTGATGTGTCGTCTGCAGTGGCGCAAGCAAAACACCATAATTGACGCCGGACGTCACGCGTAGATTTAGCCGCTTGTCGAGACGTTGAAGCGAGAAAACTACATAACCGAACACAGAGAAACATAAAGAAGAAAACAAGCACCTTCGCAGGAAAAAAAATGGTGAAGTGAGGCATATATTGTAATATTTCAACTGGTGAAGTGAAGCGGTTATCATCAATGTTATCAGGATTTCACGAAACATGTAAAGCCACTTGACGTTGACACTGACGATTCGGCCTCATTAAGATCTTAAATAATAACCCAGTTCAGATGGGGTCGCGGCAGATACGCGGCAGGTCTGCGGCAGGTTCGCGGCAGAGAGTAACATCGCGGTAGGTTGGCGGCAGATACGCGGCAGGCTCGCACCAGCTCCAGAGTTAATACTTAAAGAACATCGCGGTGCCGAGGTGTTCGCGGCAGGTTCGAGGTTCGCGGTAGGTTTTCGGCAGATTCGCGGCGGGCACGAGGTTCGCGGTAGGTTCACGGCTCTTTCGCGGCGAGTTTTCTCAGAGGTGTTGACTGGAAAGCGTGAAACAGACTAAGGCAAAAATAGTCCATAATTTAAAAAAATCCCTTCACCTTGTGAAAAAAACACGAGGTTAGATCCTCGACAATCATACTACAAAGTATTGTGTATAGTGGTTCAGTGGTAAGTGGTCATCCAACAAAAAATTTTCAAAATCGTTTTTTGAACCTAACATTCTCTCGCTTTCATGATTTTCGCGGAATATTCCGAAATCCCATCGTCCAAGGTTGAAAACTTATTGAATATGAAAGATAGACTCATTTGCACGCTTCCGAAACCCATATTTACTACTGCTAGTTCGATGAAAGTTACAATGAATACGAAGAACTGTGGAGGGAGTGTATGTAGAAAAACAGAAAGAGACCCTCACACATGAACATGCGGCCTAGTGGTCTAAGCCGCCGTGTTGGGCATCCGTCGCGTAGTTTGGTGCGGTGCTGGTTCAAATACGTCGACAGGTGAGAGTTTTGCATTCAACGCTACTCTTCGAGAATAATTCTCGTTCTAAGGTGGCAAACATAGGAGGCATCTAGGCGTCACCGACCTCAGGGGTGATAGTAAACTAGCCAGAACTCAGAGTTAAGAATTGTGATAATGTCACGATAACGATGAGAATTTCTAACTTGAAACATCGGTGTAACTCTATGTTGAACTGGGAACCGCCCCATAGATATTTGTTCGCAAAACTAGAAATCCCTCGGATGCGAACTCGCGAGCCCTGGTACATGAGCAGCGGTACATCGCTCTGCACCAAGCTGTGCTGATCATAACGTGCCACAAATGATTCACCTCTTTAACTTTTCCACATGCAAGTGAAAAAGTGGATGTTCGCGGATTCGAACCACTAACCGCGCTGGTGACAGCAGCGCTACACTGCGCTACACCACCCGACCACTTTGAGAGTGGCTGCTGATATGCTCTCCAACCTTCTTGAACCGTGTTTCATACCTATCAGCACTTGTTAGATAAACAGTAGCCTTAACAATGATGAGAGTGGAAATCAGTTTTTGCTTAGCGCGCACTCCTTCTTCTGGTGTTTTAGATGTGTTTGGCATACATTTGATCGAAGTCACACTTTCTTTTCAGTTATTATATCTTTCATGCTTTCATTGACCCATCCGTTCAGCTGATAGTTTTTCCTCTGTTTGTTCTTCCTTTGTCTAGCTTTCACGTTCTGAGCTCTCCACCTTCCTTGGCGATGTCTTCAGATATATGGAGTGCTACGATATGAGGTAGAATTGGCCGAAAAATTGGGCAGAAGGATAGCTTTTCCAGAATTTGTAAAAAGGTGAAATTTAAAATTTCTATTGTGGAAGTCCAGATCTAATTTTTTTCGTCTGCGTTCATGACAACTTTACTATTCACTTTTGTCTTTGCCCTGTAGCATTTGTTTTCTCAGGCTATAAAAGAAAAAAGGACAGAGAGAACACTCAACTTGTCGTTTTCACTTCCGCAGTAACCACATTTTACCGAATTTGAAAATTGTTTAGGGAAAAATTCTATTAGAAAAGTAGCCTGGAAGAATAAAACTCACTCTCAAGGTGAATATGAAAAATAAACGTTTCGCGAACAAAAATGCTGGTGCTTCCCGCTTTTTGTGGTTGCTAGCATCAGCTATGCAAACACAAGGAGAGTAAATACTAGACATGGGACCGAGCCGAGTAATTAAACGAATAATATTCGATGTTAAATTCTTTGGGATAGATGAATGAACACGGATAATTGTTCTGCATTGGATTCAGAGTAATATTAGGAAAATTCTTACAAAAAAAATTCGAATAGTTCAGTATTAGTGTTCGACAATTTTTCGACCGCGAGATATTCGCATTCCATACACTTGAGAATGTTCAAAAATCGAATATCACGGTTCTAAAATTGGATTGAATTTATTAGTATTTTTTCTTAAGCCTACCTAAGAAACAGAAAGTACAGGGTCACGACAAAAGAGATTAGCAAACTGTTGATAAGCAAAGACGAGACAAAAAGACACAGCCCAAAAACAAAAAAAAAGAAGAACTTTGAAACCCGCCTTTCAGCGCATTCTGGAACAGCTGTTCGTTTGAGAGGTTTCTCGGACAATTATAAATTTGCAATGCTTTTTCAAACAAAAAAAAACATATAACAAGGGAAATCGTGAACGCAAAACACGAAAGCTAGGCAAAAAAGGACAATCACGGGCGAAACAGTCAGCTGGATTTGTCTTCGTTGACCAATCAAAGAATGGCAATACTGGACTATTGATCGCGTCATCACTACGCACGACGAATTTTGCGCCAGCCGTTGGGGAGTTGACGTGCATTAGGACAGTTCTTGGCACAATCACGGCTTCAATGATGATGAATGAAGAACTCCGAGTTGGAGGGTTACGCTGAAAAGTCCTCTCGAGGACTTTTCACCCTAACCCGCCATCGCCGTCTAGCGCACTCCTCAATAGGCGCAGTGCCTCACCGTTGGCCTGTGGAGAGCGCCGATTAATTACCGAACACCAATGTTCGCGGTTGAGAGTTTCGAGGGGGGTAAGAAGGTAGTTAAAGCGTACTAACTTTGAAGTTTAACTCTAAGATTTTCATAGTAGATTCAATTCAGTCCTAGATGTTAGTACACCGATTTGAGTCAATATTAATAACCTCTCAGTTAACATTGATGTTAAAAGTCTTCGGTAACATCGTAGTTTGGCAGGTTTACTACCACCCCAGGTTGGCTGCCTCCTAAAAGTCACCACATTGGGGGCTTGCTACTGGCTCAGGTTCGACGCGTTGCAGGGAGACTGCGTACAACTCATCGGACCTGACGTCGAGGAAATGGTTTCGCTCTTCTAAATTCTTAGGTAATTGGTTTTGCTCTTTGTTTCCTTTAACAAAAATTCTTGAAAAAAATAAGAGGGGTCAATGCACATGCTGGGATGTTAGAACATTTCGCGATGAAGAATAATCAAAAATTCGGTGCCTGTTTCTACGGTAAAACGAATTGCAGGACAACTATTATAGGACATGGGCGGGGTGGCCCAATGGGTCGGCTGGCCCACGAGATCTTCACCCACTTCCCGACCGTTTTTCGTCGCACTTCCGTTCTTAATCTTTCTTAATCTTTTTAGAGGGACCCAAAGCTTAAGTTTTAGCTAGAAAACGGGCAACTTTTTCATCGTGAACCTTGCCTTTAAAGCCACAGTCCAACCTCAGAATCGAATTTTTGTTTTCCTGCCTAACTTGGAGAGAATTTTACGCTGATCACAAATGTGTCTGCAGAATCGCTCAGAAACAACTGCGGACGGAGTTATGGCCCCTCAGAAATTCTGAATTTGAACGGCGAGAAGTTCGCGGACGAGTTGTCTCGGGCCTGTTTTTTCTCGTTATTCCCGGCCATCGTTTTGAAGCAGGTCACAAAATGAAGCCACACCGAAAGCAAATGGAAGAACATAGATTTTGTTCAAAACAGGTCGCTCTTCTCTTCCCTATCGACACCAGAAGCTTGTCGGTGGGCGTTACCCATTTTTTCTCCCGTGGGGGCGGAGTCGACTTTTTCCTTGCCTTTTCTCGCTTATTTGAGCGAATTGAGATTTTGTGCTTGGCAGAGTTGCTATTCACGACGACCGGAGTATAATATCAAAATTTACCCCTGAGCTTGGACTGTGCCTTTAAGGAGACGATATTCACCATGGACACTGCCTTTACGGGGCCCGGGAAGAGTATATACCACACAATGTCAGGTTTCCTATTTGAGTTTAAACCAAATTTCAAAGCGTGAAAATTGCGGATCGCACGAATTTCTATGTAATATGTGGATTTTGAGTTTTAGATTTGACGACGACGAAGCGTCAATGCACACGCGGACGCGTATAAGGCGTCTTCTATACCTACGCGGCTTTCTCATATTTATGCTAACACCGCGAATACTCGATGAGCCCAGGATGTGTGCAGGTCGTCTTGGATTAAAGTCCCGACTTCAGTAAGCACAAGATAGCAGTCGTACGCTACCGCCTTGTATTGACGCTGTCCGCTTAAAAGGCGGAACGGCGTGGATGCTCGAGCGGCGCACCCCACTGCCTCACTCTTCGCCACGCCGCTCGCCGGTTTTGCGTCCTTGTAGTCTCTTTCGAAGACGTACTCATCATGAACGGTTCGAGTAGCCTTCTTGCGTCTACTGAAGTCGAAGGTATGTCACTTGCGTGCTTGTGGTCTCTTTCAAAAGACGCACTTACCCTACACGTACCCATGAATGTTACTTGCGTCTCTCGAGCCTGGTAGTAACATAAAGTGACGTCTTCGATCCGGTAAGGACGCATGTATCTCGGATTCGGGCAGATTAGATGCAAGAAGCTAGTCTGAAAAGTTCTGAGTGCGGTGCTATCACGAGAGATTAAGAGACGCATGATTTATTTTTCTTCGGGTGATCACGTGCGGGTCACCTGATCAGCGGGTATAAAAGACGGCTCGTCTTGCACAGACGAGTAGTTGGCCTTTCATGGCCACTACTGTGAGGTGACTTCGGGTCTGGCCCGCAGTGAGGAGGGCTTGCTCATTTCGGACCGTGCCATGATGATGTCCTTGTTGCGGCACGTGCCAGGATTAACCTTCTTGAGCTCAGGCCGTGACAGGTACCCTATCCTCTGAAGAGGCTTCATCATCTCGAGAATAGGCGGGAACAAAAAAAAATCAGCAGTTAGGAAAGTTTTGAAAATCGTCCGGAATGCTATCGCGGTTTCAAATGCGACCGGATATTGCTCCGAGCGGAACCGTTGTCGCCCGGATAGATAGCTGATTTTCTGCTTAATGGCTTCCCAAACGTGATCGAGAAAGTGAAGTTGATACACTCTAACGACTTGCACCAGGTAGAACGCTTTCGCCGCTGGGAGTGTGAAAAACTAGCCGAAAAGACCGTTTCTGAGCAATCCACTTGAGGACGTCTCCAATGAGGGGCGGGGTTTGGCAGGAAAACAGGCGTAACCTCGAAGCAGTAATGAGTTACTTACGATCAATTTGGCTCGTTCTTGACGCTTCGAACGGCATAAGCATTTTAATAAAAGGTAGTATGAGTCTATAAGCGTCGTGATCTCAGCCACTATTGCGAACATGTATGCTGCCTTTTTGCCTTTGAAGATTGTGAATAGCTTCCTCCCTTTCCAGAGGCTGGATGCATCAATGCGCCATGTTGGGGCAGGGGCAGGGCAGTCGGTATCTTTGAAGATCGCAGTGCGAGGACAGTAGATCATCTAATCAATCGTGCCCCAGCAGTGTTTTTCGCTGCTCTAGCTGCCCCAGCCTCTTAGCTGGGGCGGCTGGGGCACGATTGATTTTGTAATTTACGGAGATCTTCAATGGTGCAGGCAGCCCTGCCCCTGCCCCAACCCGGCCTGTTGGTGCATCTGGCCCCAGAGTTCAAAAGTAGTGAAACACGGGATAAGCATGTTAGGGCTCCAATTAGATCCAGGTACCGAAAAACTACCCTGTCCTGCAGTCGAGTGTATTCTCACATGAAAATGCTTGGGGTCTGACAGTGTCTGATTGGTAGGATTGCTGCGGTTTGAGTCCCTGTTGAATTGTTGTCACCACTAAGCATTTATTATAATCGTCCGTTTCATCTCAGGTTTTTGTTGTCGCCTGGTTTCACATCCTGTTCGAATCATTGTGGTTTAACACAGATACTTTAATCTTTTGAAATTTGAAAATAATTTTGCTCTAGATGGACTCTTCAAGGACTTGGAAATGACAAAATGTGAGGCATAGATGCGGAGAGTAAACGTTCAAATCTCATGGGTACACACTTAGCGGAATGACCGTAAACAACAACAACAACATCGAAGTCAGCAAGAGTAATGGAGTCAGTTCTCGGGTATAACATGACTTCTGAGGACCGAAAATATCTAAGAGCAGCAACAATGTTGATTCCAAGATCATGCAAACTTGAGGGTATCGTACGCGCCAAGCTAATTTCCTTTTCTTGCTCATTCCCTTAGCTGGGTCCACACTAGCCCAACCACAGAGTTGAGGACTCCAAAAAATTCACAATTTCAAAGATATGAGAGGTATGATATGAGAAGACCCACAGAACTTGAGGCTCTGCAGACGCGCATCTTGAAACTTATGAACATCTGAAAACGGCTGTGGGGTCAATCATCTAGTACTTCTGGGCCGATCATCTACTACTTTTTCATAGAATGCTGATGCGATCATCAAACAACATGAAAAACTGTTACGGCACAAACTCCACATGCAGAAAAACTTCGAAAATAACAATGACGAGATCTTCAAATGCAGAAAAACTTCAAAAACGATTTCGGCGGGAAATTCAAATTCTCTTACACAAAAAGATGAAAAAATAATAGATGGTTTCCTGCGCGTACGATGCCTTCAAGAGCTCCCCCCACCATTTTCATGTACTGAAATGATATTTCTACTGAAGAACATGGAAAAATGGGGTATGTTTTCTGCGTGTACGATGCCTTTAATTAAAGCGAGTGACTCGTTAAACAGAATGCATGGAAGGATATCCATTTTTCTTCTTTTCGCGGTCAGAAAAAGAATAATTCATCCGACCACGACACGATCGCGACTTATTAGGTCATTGGGGAATAACGACGAAGGCGGGAACTCCCAGCTAACCATTTATTCAGATTTCTGCTGAGACAACTTTCCGACAAACGCCCCTTTTCTGGTGCTTCAATCAAGGTTCCTTGGTGTACCCTCCTGAATTTCCTGACCTGCTGCTGCTGCGAAATGATTTTGACGCACCTACATACTAAGAAACTCAACAGGTCCGACCGCAGATTTCTGTCGGGTCGAACCCCTTTCCGTCCTCGCCCTTCACTACTTCCAAGTGAGACGACGTGGGGGGGGGGGAGTAAAATTTGTTCTTCCCCCATGTCTTCTCACTTGAGACTACGTGGAGGAACAATGCTAAAGTGTCCGACCCGACAGAAATCTGGGGACGGACCGCGCTCGGGCTGTGGTCGGGCCCGGCTAAAGTCTGAGTAGATGGCGCTTTGTATTTATTCCGTCCAAGATCCACTGAGAGTATTAGGGTGATGCATAAACATTGCGAATTTTTTTGAAACGTTTTTGCCCCTTCCGCCGGAGTGAGGCAATCTGTGATATTTCGAGATATGGCATTTGAAAGCGCATTTATAATTCCATTGAATGCTACTTGCTTATTTTGTAGGAAAATAGTCATGTTCTATTTCGCATTCAATGTCGAGGCGTGGTCTTGTGAGTAGGGACTGATTCCAGCATGAAGTAGAGTGTTGAAAAATGATCTGCTGAATCCTGTGAGATTTTGAAAACTTCCTTCGCAGATGCCTTATTCGCTCACTAATAAGGAGCTCTGTGTTGGTCATCCTTGGTATGAATAATCGTGCATAGCATTTAGGTTTCCGCATAACTGCTCACTAGTGATATTGAATAAACAGCAAAGACACGATTACATTGCGAAAAAACAAGTCACGATAGCTTGATTTCATTTATACGCCTGTTCACTGTATACGGAATCGAAATTTCGTTTACACTGGTGTGCTGGTATACATTATGTATCTAGTAGAGTGTTAGAACGAATAATTTTTTTTTGAATATTCGAATAAACGAATAATTCGAATATTTCACTTCTTCGAATATTCGATTATTCGAATAAACGAATATTTCACTTCTTTGAATATTCGATTATTCGAATAACCCGAATAATCCACTTCTTTGAATATTCGAATATTCGAATATTATTCGAATAAACGAATATTTGGGGAACACTATTGCGTACTATCCCATCCAATCCACTCGGGCAAACTGGGGCATCGACAACAGGTTGAGATGTTGTCATCTCATAAACTGCACCCTCTTGACAAGTCAAATCGCTCGCATTGTAAACCTGACAACTGACCGTTGCCCAGCGACGTCCGCCTGTTGTCGGTCTGTTGACATTTTGACCTGTCACGTTTAGCGGCCTATTTAGCAGCGGTTCACATCCAGCAAGACTTTTATGTGGCTTAGGAACTACTTTGCACCTACACGCATCGCGGTCGGCACACCGACACGCGTCGCGGTCGGCAAACCGACACGCGTCGCGGTCGACACACCGACACGCAGCGTAGTCGGTAGACCCACGCGTCGCGGCTGGGTCGCCCAACCTCCACTGAGGCCGCCACCGGATGGGCAGGGCTTCCAGATGCTGGGCGGGGCCAATGTACTGCATACTTGGGTAATTGAACCGACTGCACTCTTATCACCTAAAGGCAGAGTTCACGATAAAAAATGTGTTTCAGTTTCCACTAGGAATGGGTAGTGGAGGGGCACACGGTAACGTTTACGTCGAAAGAACGTATGAAAACGAGCCAGGAAAAGCTCCACAAGAGCCCGAAGTTGCCACTTCGAGCGCATTGCAAACCTCAAAAGCGCAACACACGCCCACCGACGTGAACAAATGAATGCTCGAGATCGAGAGATGAGCGATGGTTTCCGATCAAGAGCCCCGTTCTTCCCTTCATTCTCAACTTCTCTCTTTATTCAGGTTAGCTCGCATACATCGGCTGCAAAAGACGGAAGTTACAAGCCTCGGACAACTCGTCCACCATGTTTCCTTAGCTCAATCTTTGAGGGACCATAACTCCGTTCCCAGAAGGTCTTGTACGATTTCAGAGTTATCATTGGAATCAGCATGGGGCCGTTTTCAAGATGGGCGGGAAAACAGAAAAACGATTTTTATCGTGAAAACTGCCTTTAAGTTCAGCATACACGCTCGTAAACGTGGTTGAGATACTAACTACGGAAGTTGAATGGCATGGCTCAGAATACAACGCCTACGCATTCTGAAGCGTCGAAAACGACCACAAGTGACGCTACACGACTGAGGAGTCGGCCCCGCACCTGTATTTGCGTCCTTCCCCAAACAGGAGTGCTGGGCCATTCCCACCATTGTCGATGTGTATGGCTCACTTATTGTACTCATTGTACCACCCACAAGCGTCGCCGATGGTTGGAATGTCCCAGCACCCCTTTTTTGGAGGAGGACGCAAATACAAGGGCGGGCAGATACGGGGGCGGGGGCAACTTCTCACTCGTGTAGCGTCATTGTGGGTCGTTTTTGACGCTTCAAAATACGTAGGCGTTGTGTTCTGAGACTTACCATTATATTTCCGTGGTTACCTCAACCACGTTTACGAGCGTGTGCTGAGTTTTGGCCGAGAAATAGCCGCGAAACAGACGCAAAATGCCTTTTTCCCGAGTAATAGCCGCGAAATAGCCGCCAAATAATGCTGGCTGCAAAATAGTCGCCAAATAATGCTCGCCGTGAAATAGCCGCAAAATGCACGCTAAATTGCCGCCAAATTTGTGGTCTGCTTCGGTCTAGTTTGGTTTAGCTTAGTTGAGTTCAGTTGAGTTATGCGCGGTTTATGCGATGGCGAACTTCCTAGTGCTGCTTAGCCGTGCCCTACTCCGGAATCTCAGCGACAATTCGAAAAAACTCAGCGACAATTCTTAGTTAGTCGTTGAGACCGACACCATATCACTGGGAACTCGCCGTGTAATATCTCGCTTCCCAGCTCCATGAGACGTCTGGGCGACAACAGACGTTGAGTGGCTCAGGATCTGGCACGAACTTGAGACTACATCCAGCTGGTCGTCCTAGGTGGCTGGAAACCATCAAATTCTACGTCCAGCATTATGGAAGGAGAGAACTTGGGCTTTTGCGTCAGAATTCAGGTGAAGTTCACCGGGAAAGTAGACAAATAGCATCACCTCGAACCAGTTTCATGAAAATACACATGAAAATGGCTCATTCTGGCCATCATCGTAAGAAATTTCCATGTTGCTCAAGTGTTGCTATACTTATGAGCCGCTCGAGATTTAGACTTTTCTCTATAACTAAAGGTGAAATGGGCATTTCTAGCGTTTTGACAAAATCCTACGAGCGATTTAATATATTGGAAATACCTGCTATACTGTGCTTATCTAGGTCAAACTCCGGTCCGCAATTGCGTCTCGACACGCTTTGCGGCCGCGCGCTTTCGCGTCGGAAGAGTTTTTCAGCGCCGCAGCTGCGGATCTGTTGACTCTAGGTGGGTTTTAGAAACTGGAAACTAAACAAAATTGAAGAAAACTGCATAAAAAAGCCATATCGTGTCGGCTTTGGAGCTGGAAACTCGATTGACTCGAGCGCGTGCGGCCGCAAAGCGTGTCGAGACGCAATTTCTGAATGGAATTTAACCCAGATAAGCACAGTAACTTTATATTTATGAGGTACCGAAGAATTGTGAGAAATTAGTAGTCACTACGCTAAGATGTTTGAAATGTAAAATCAGGGCAAAATGAAGTGCGATCTTGTCGAATGTTCAAATTATTCGTGCTGAATATTCGAATAAACCGAATATTTCACTTCTTTGAATATTCGAATATTCGAATAAACGAATATTCCATTTCTTTGAATATTCGATTATTCGAATAACTCGAATAATCCACTTCTTTGAATATTCAAGTATTCGAATTATTCGAATATTCGAATATTCGGATATTATTCGAATAAACGAATATTCGGGCAACACTCTAGTATCTAGAGGCATACACGCTCCTGAGTTGTTACAGATTTTTTAGTTATACCGTGTTATTGATGGCATTACGAGATTTTTTTTTCGCTTCTTTCTCGGCTCAACAAGTTATTTTAATGTGCTGCTTGTGTCGCTGTAATAAAGTATGCTTCTGGCATAACTGCTGTTGCTGCCTGCTCAAAAAGAGCACGTTTTTGACCTTAAGCCTCTTCCAAAGCTCTGAATAGACGCGCATAATACACATTTGATAGTTTTAAGATTGAGTCCATGAAGACAAACGGGCTGTGGGGCTAGCTCGCTCGCGCCATAACGATAAGATATTTGGGACTACCAAAAAACTTAGTGGCAGTGCCGTAACGTTTCATGCAGTGACGGGAGTGAGCTAGTACTATTCTGAATGGCCCATGCGAAAGATGGGCGGCAGAAGTAACAGTCCACGGCAACGGAAAAAGGCGGTTGCGCGGATGCGTATTTCCACTACATAAGCATGTATTGTAGGTTGCGCCATAATCGACGGCAAGGTTGTATTTTTTCCATAAGTTTTGATTAAGAAACAGCGGAAACGTTGAGAAACTGTTAATTTTCCCACTCACCGCACATTATCGATACGCCCAAAGTCTTCGTCATTGATACAAGTAGTAGTAAAAAACGAAAAGTTATAAAAATTGGTAATACCAGAGAAACATTCATTGTTTCTCGTTGTCTCCTCGTGTATCCATGGTAAAGGCCTTAGGTATATTGATAATGCTTGTGTCCAGAAGGAAACTCACCGTTTTCAACGTTCCTATCGTTTTTTCTTCAAAATTCAGGAGGAAATTACAACTTTGCCGTCGATTATGGCGCAACCTACTGCATGCTTAGGCGCTATTCATGCTGACACCCACTCCACTATGGCGGCGACGGCCGTAACAACGTTTTGATCATTTCTTTATTCATCAATCATCAGTTTCATTCCGTTTTATCACTAGTAGTTCCACTACTATCCTCTGCTATCGTGATGGTGAACGGGCCCGCTTCTTTCCGCGTCGCCGATGGAGTATTTATAGTCTCCGCAAGCGCGTGACGCCCGTGACGCACGTAGAGAAAATTCATTTTATAACGCCAAGCCCGCGCGTCACACGCGTGCCGCGCTGGCGTGGAGGAGTATGAATAGTGCCCGAGTGGAAATACGCAACTTGCTTTCTTTCCGTTGCCGTAGACTGTAGGCCCGTTATAGTCTGGGCACTGCGCAATATCACACTTTGAATGTGATTGGGAGCTCGAAACGATATCTGGTAGCACATATTCGCGTAGCGCTTCGACGGAGTTTTGGAAAAAGCCTCAGGGTCCATTCATATGTATACGTTGCAGCGCTCTCTGCCAGAACGACCTGAAGTGTGAGTAAAACTGATGTTTTGCGCCGCCACACCACCGCTCCTTCCGCGAAGCCATAAGGACGTTGCTGGATCATTTATACTCTCTATCGCGTCAGCCTGCTTCGCTGGATTCGGCTGCTCTGGCGGTGGGAATTGACTTGGCAATTGGAGGGTGTTATTTCAATTGCCCGTGAAGCCCTACTTTCGTAATTTGTTCTCAGTAGAGGCGAAGCCGATGACTGTATAAGACTAGAGCTAGGTATGACAACGGCGATGATTATAGTAGAGAGAAGAGACTTTGCGAGTACCTGATCATGCCCGTAGCCGACTGACTCGCAGAGCTCCGAGCATCTTTCACCACATCCACGACTCACCGACGTGAACGCCTTGTTTATTGTGTTGACGGCAGTCTATAATGGTCTGTGATCAGCGTGTTAGTGTTATCAGATCGGACCACCCTAAGAGCAGTCCTCTCTAGTAGAGTGGTCATATCTGTTGACATCTCACCACACAGAACTTCTCCCATGGGGCACACTGCTTGGCAGTCTCATCTGTGTCGAACAGCACCAGCGACTCGTTCGCACACCACGCATCCCTGCAATACACGACACTGTATTCATAGATGATCAATTCTCCTCAGGACCCACATTTCATTCCAACATTCCACAGCTATTAGGAATGTATCCAATCCGTTGCCATTGGCCTGGGAAGGTTAGATTAGTGGAACGATCAGAAATAGTTTGGTAGCCCTTTTGAACGATTTCAAAATTCTCCTCTGCGAGTCCGATAAGGGTCTGGAATTAATTGCCTTGATGTGCTCCGCATTAAGGATATGAGTGGAATCGGAATTGGTAATATATTTTTACGACCAAGGAGTAGGCTATGGCCGCTGATTTTCTTATGATGCCATCTCAGAAACTCAACGGGTCCGACCGCAAATTTCTGTCGGGTCGATCCCCTTTCCGTTTTCTCCCCTCACGTCTTCCAACTGAGACGACGTGGGGGAGAAGTAAAATCTATTCTCTCCCCATGTCTTCTCACTTGGGACTACGTGTGGAGGAACAATGCTAAAGGGTCCGACCCAAAAGAAATCTGGGGATGGACCCCGTTCGATCTGGGGTCGGACCAGGCGAATGTCTGAGATGGAATCGCTGGCTGCCTCTTGTCCATTGACTCGAGAGAAAACTGAGAGCTTTATTCAACAATCCTTGCTGCTTCTGCTGCATGTAGTCTTCTTTTTTCATCAAGAATAATTGAAGAAGGCGTTCAGAAAGGCGTATTGGGAAGAAATGGTTAGAAGAAGAAATACTTCAATAAAAGGTATATCAAATAGTCTACAGGGCTGATTGATTTTTCTTCTCAAGAACAAGGGATCGAAATACGCCATAGAAAACGGTCTGAAAATCTCGCCATTCTTCTGATTTCAAAGCTTGTTTTGAGCGTGCGGAAGCCGCCGTTGCTACCTTCGAGTTCAACCTCGCCAACCGAGTTATCTATACCTCTAGCGACTTGAGGCTCGTTAGAGAAGACAAAACCAGTGACGTCAGAGTCAGCTGTACTTCTTATGCCACTATGTGTATAGTCAACAGCAATGGAAGTAGGACCTTGTGAGGTTGCGGACTCGTCTTAGCATACGGTAGTTTGTTAGAGGTATCACTCATTTTTCATTTTATCAGGTATCACTTCGAAACAGCTGTGATAGATCGGGGAGTCTGTGTTTTCACCGATATGACTACATTTGTGAAAGCAATGAAAATAGGTCGAAATGTGAGAGTGGAAACAAAAACACACCGACCAATCTCAGTTATTTCGGAGAAATGAGTGATAACACAATCAGACTACAGTATGTTAGGAAGAGTCCGCAACCTCACCAGGTTCTACTTCCATTGCTGTACACTATATCCTTCATAACGCCGCGCTGATTTTTGGAAAAAAATAGTGTTTATCTGCGTTAATCGCGCGCACGAAGCGACGCATCACCATGCTTCGCTCCAATGTGGTCTGATTTCAATTTTGAGGCCATTTCTGAGTTTATTTCAATGCGGCCATCACAACAGTAAGACAAAATAATCCATTCAACTCCACCAATTTATCGAAAATTGCATATTCCACCTCAAAATCCCTTGTTATGAACTGATAAGTGCTGGCAGTAATCCATGATTCTCTGACCTGTGACATATCAGAATCTCAGGAATAATTATATCTTTTACATAGAGAGATACATAAAAAACAGGAGTTCACAATATACATTGCATCCACCTCGATGAGTAGAACACAAAAATTCTTTTTAAAACTCAGTTCGCCAAATCTGAAGCGGGTTATGGCGCTGCGACGCTTTGTGCGCGCAAAAACGTCACTTTGGCAACAAATCTGCGTGGTATGCACAAATCTGCAATTCTCCTTAATATTGCTATCAATGGGAGGGGCGGTTGTTTATTCCTTTCTTCACTTCTATCTAATCAACGTTCGGCGATGGCTCAGGGTGAAGGTGCATCAGGTTTGATGGGGCTCTGTGGTTCTCGTACGGTGCCTTCTCGTACATGCTCCCCTCTCTGTGTGTTGGTAATAAACAAATTACGAACACATGCTAATCGTCTGCTAATATTTGGAAGTGAGAAACCCAACCTTCTCAATTTACCTGCGCATTGGGATGAAAATGTAGATACAATACCGCTCGTATTATTTGGTCAGGAAGCGCGCGAGGACTCGTTTTCGCGCCTTTTTCGTCCTTTTGAATAACTCGCTTCAAACTCAACTTTGAGCGAATTTAGGGTGATATTTATTATCCTGGCGTTGAGGGCTACCCAATGGTATAGTCTTTGCGGGGTTTCGTTGAGAACTGTATAAGTTTCGCAATAAGCCAGGTTTGTAATTACGGTACCGTGGCGGATGGGGGGCTACCGTCTCTGACTGCGTTAGTGAAGGTTGACTGCGAAACTTGTATAGTTCTTGATGAAACCTTGACAATGGCTACACTATTGGATAGCCCTCAACGCCAGGATCATGAATATGACACGATTTTCGCACAAAGTTGCGTTTCAAACGAGTTATTCGAAAAATACGCGCATACGCGTCTTTGCGCGCTTTCTGACCAAATCCTACGAGCGGTAGTGTACTTCTACTGCTCACAAGGGAACTACTTTCAGTCAGCCAGGCCATTCCGAATGAAATGTGCTTTTCTAAAACCATTTTCGAGGTATAATCTAATTATGGTCTTCGCAGCAGCCTAAAACAACTTAAAAAAAGTTATAGTCGTTTTTCGCTAGATTCACGTACTTTTTGTACCTTCCGAAACTGCATTAGTGTTCGGAAAATCCGGGAGAACGGACCTCATAATTGTGTTCAGCGCACAAAACTACCCCCCCCCCCCCTTAGCAAATTTTGGGTGAAGGCACATTTTCCGAACTTCGCATAGACTGATAGCGTTTTGGTCTTGTCCGGATTTTAGGTTGGGCGTCTGTTTATACCAATTAAAGGCAGCATGCACGCTCGTAAAGGTATTTGAGGTTACTACGGAAATAGAATCGTATGGCTCAGAACACAACGCCTATGCATTTTGAACCGTCAAAAACGATCCACGATGCCGTTACAGGAGTGTCAAGTTTGGCCCCGCCCGTATTTTCACGCCCCCTGTATTTGGCCTTTTCCTGCAACGCAAGGTTGCTGGGTCATCTTCACCGTCGGTACTGTTCGTGGACGGCCTAACAAGTGAACCACACACGCTACTGACGGCGAAGAAGGCCCAGCAACCCTGCGTTGGGGGAAAATGGCAAATTCAGGTGGCGTGAAAATACAGGGCGGGGCCAACTTCTAACTCATGTAGCTGCGCTGTGGGTCATTTTTGACGCTTCAAAA
The DNA here is from genome assembly GCA_029168955.1 of Aplectana chamaeleonis. Classification (NCBI taxonomy): domain Eukaryota; kingdom Metazoa; phylum Nematoda; class Chromadorea; order Rhabditida; family Cosmocercidae; genus Aplectana; species Aplectana chamaeleonis. The sequence continues at coordinate 1,467,551 of JAPDOI010000140.1, read as the reverse complement.
CGCGTAGGCATTATGCTGTTGGCCATACGGTTCAATTCGCATTGTTATCCCAACCACGTTTACGCCTTTAAAGGGCTTTGCAGGCGTTCAGAAACAATGTTCCAGATTTGACTCAAAATCCTCGCTGTTGGGTCATTTGGGACGCTGATCACGAATCTGGGGTCAATTTGTCGATTTTCCGAAGTTTCTGATTTGATTCGCTCAAAGCCTCCCAGCTAAGTCTATCCATTCGTATTCGGCCAACTGAGGAGACCATCCATAACTCGGCTCAGATAACTTTTCAGCAACTACGTGGCTTCCAAAAATATTGGCGGAAGAGGAGCGGGATTTCTGCATTCATTCTGCATTCCACTCAATTCTGCATTTCACCAAATGCTATATTTGGTGGAATGCAGAATTGAGCGCGTTCCCGCTCCTCCTCCGCCAATAATTTTGGAAGCCACATAGTTGCTGAAAAGTTATCTGAGCCGAGTTATGGATGGTCTCCTCAGTTGGCCGAATACGTATGGGTAGACTTTCTTGGCATATGTGGTATACGTAGAACACATAATAACGAAGACTGAATGACTATCAATCGAATGATTTCGTGTTACAAATCTGTGCCTCGGTATTCTCAAAAAATGGCTTTCGCCATACGTGCGCACCCAAATCTCCTCCATACCGCCGCAGCTACCCTTTGAATTGACTACTATAAGTATAGATTCGAGAACATCATGAATTCACTCGAACAAGTGTGAAATGCGCGCATAAGAGTTTTACTTCTTCGAATCCACAAAGCGTTCGTTCTTTCCGATATCATAGTACTGAAGCAAGAGTGGGCAAGGGATAGCCGATACTTCAACGGTTCGGGAAATTATAAAGTGTCAAAAATGATGGAAGGCAAACTTAAAAGTTTTCAACTGAAATTATACTGTCTACAGCGTTTCGATTGCGCGAAAAACAGCTACATACCATACCACTCCAATCCATTACTTACTCATGCATCAGTTCCGATATCATTTGTATGTATATACCTGTGATCGAGATCATACAACTCATTGAAGGAGAACGAGCACGAGTAGCACTTGAGCGGAGCTGAGAGTTGGTGCAGGACGAGGAGCAGGACGTTGGCGAGCAGCACTGCTGTCGTCATGACGTCACGGCGGGTGATCAGTCGCGAATCTCGTCAGTGCAGCCAGATTAGACCGTTTCTCTACGTGGGTGGCCTGGCCGCACTATCACCGAGGACACTCTGTAAGCTGAATTTAAAAATTTCGTTCGGTTTATTCACACATTTCTATGACATACGGTACGCACGAGGAAAATAGCTGTTATAACGAAAAGAGCTCCTGTTGTAGCACTCAGCTCGCAGTTGGTCAATGATTATTCTTGCCAGGACCCCGTGGTCTCAGCACGATACCGTAACCAGAATGTGGCATTGATTGCCGCCGCCACCTCCGCCCTCTCCTTTCTGGGGGTGATTCCACGCCTGGTCTTTGCCGATTCATCTGCGTCTCTGATGATCGCACTTGACCTCTAGTTTCTGACTGGTATGTTGGCTGCCCGCACTCTAAGATGGCCCACTCTTTGGAAACAGAGTATAAATTAGCAATAAAGCCGTTCGCTCTATTCCTTTTTTTGAGCTGCAGTGGTCGAGAAATCTTCCTCCCGCCGAAACTCTGTACAGGAGGGTTGTTTGGGTGAACAGAAATGCAAGGTTTATTTCGGCTCTTCTGGAAGGCTACGAAGGGCTGCGGTACTCATACCGTAGTAGGTCGATATTCTAGAATATGTTGAGGTGCCGATCTATTAATTCGACGAAGCGCGTTCATTGCGGCGGGCCGTGCGGCTTTCGCGGCACCACCGGCAGATCTCCTGTCCATTCGCCAGACTAAACTCAACGGAGAGACTATACATATGTTCAAAAATTGTAGAGAGCTTTATATAAAAAATGCACGTCAAGAAGGGCCGGACTAGACGAGTTTTGAGGTTGTTCGGAGGGATGTCAACCAAAATCACGGAATTATCCAGTCCCGTCCTTTTGAGGCATTTTCTGATAGAGGCGCTCAGTTCGTCAGAAATAAACAGCATTTTGAAGGAAATTTCACCCTCAAGTGGCCTTTCCTGGTTTCCAGTGACGTTTCTGCGCCAGCGCGAGCCAAGTTCTCTGGAATATCCGTTCAGATCGGCTATTTCACGTGCCCCTTGAATGGATTCCATCCTCTCCTCCTCTCCGGTACACACACTGCTAGCTGTTCGAAACATATTATTTATTACAGCTCTTTTTGTCAGAGATGGATGTGCTGACCGGAAATGGACAATGATATTCTTATTGTGTGGTTTCCGCTACCACTTTGTAGCAAGTCCTCCATTACGCAAATGGACCTGCACATTGAGAAAAGGAAGCCAGTTCGCAACAGGCTTTTCCCTGGTGAACTTTATGTTTTCTGAATGGGAGTTTAAAAGGTCAAAGCAGTGATCCATCTCTTCCTGTGCGGGGCAGACGATGAAACAATCATCGATATACCTACAATAGAGGATGGGGAGGCGGGCCAGTACCGTAGTTTCTATTTTCCCCATAAAGGCGATCGTGAGAGTGGGTGCTAGGCGCTGTCCCATCGCCAGCCCTCTGACCTGCTTGAAGTAGCGGCCTGACCATCTAAAGACATTGCAGCTGAGGCTCTCTTTGATGAGAGCCATGATTTGACCAATGGATAGCCCAAACATGCTGACCGAATTTTGATTGTGGGTGAGCAGCTCAAAAACCGCCTGCATTGCGTGCTCGTTACTCACATTGGTATACAACGCGGTAACATCAAAGGACTCCATGAAGCAGGAGTTGCTCAACTGAGCGCTGCGCAAACTTTCAAGGAAACCGCGAGTGTTAGGGAGGTGCGCCGGGACGAAGTCTAGCAGTTGTTTCAGAACGCAATTGATGAACCACGCAATTCTATCAGTAGGCCCGCCCACACAGCTGATGATTGGCCTCACCTTGATGGCGGTGGGGGAAATTGTGGTCAAATCTTCTCCCTGCGGAAGCTTGTGCGTTTTGACAAGCAGGTAGAGAACTGGACAGCTTGGCGTCTCAATTTTGAGGCGCGTGACAAAAGTGGGGCTCAAGCCAGCCGCTCTTCCCACTTTTACCCATTCTCTGTTTAGTCTGCGATACTGTGCTTGGAATTCCCTTGCAGAGGAAGGACTGTAAGTTAACGCATCCTGGAGGTGGTTTTCCGTAATACCAGTGTCAATTTGGCTAGGAATCACCACAAACTCTCCTCCTTTATCACTGACGGATAGCCGTATCGCCTTAGACTCCACAGACTGATGGATCCCTTTAATACCGCGCAGCTGGGCTAGAGAAAGATTTTTTTCCAGAATCTTTCTCCAGCCCAGCTGCGCGGTATTAAAGAGATCCGTCAGTCTGTGGAGTCTAAGGCGATACGGCTATCCGTCAGTGATAAAGGAGGAGAGTTTGTGGTGATTCCTAGCCAAATTGACACTGGTATTACGGAAAACCACCTCCAGGATGCGTCAATTTACAGTCCTTCCTCTGCAAGGGAATTCCAAGCACAGTATCGCAGACTAAACAGAGAATGGGTAAAGGTGGGTAAGAAACGCCAAGCTGTCCAGTTCTCTACCTGCTTGTCAAAACGCACAAGCTTCCGCAGGGAGAAGATTTGACCACAATTTCCCCACCGCCATCAAGGTGAGGCCAATCATTAGCTGTGTGGGAGGGCCTACTGATAGAATTGCGTGGTTCATCAATTGCGTTCTAAAACAACTGCTAGACTTCGTCCCGGCGCACCTCCCTAACACTCGCGGTTTCCTTGAAAGTTTGCGCAGCGCTCAGTTGAGCAACTCCTGCTTCATGGAGTCCTTTGATGTTACCGCGTTGTATACCAATGTGAGTAAAAAGCACGCAATGCAGGCGGTTTTTGAGCTGCTCACCCACAATCAAAATTCGGTCAGCATGTTTGGGCTATCCATTGGTCAAATCATGGCTCTCATCAAAGAGAGCCTCAGCTGCAATGTCTTTAGATGGTCAGGCCGCTACTTCAAGCAGGTCAGGGGGCTGGCGATGGGACAGCGCCTAGCACCCACTCTCACGATCGCCTTTATGGGGAAAATAGAAACTACGGTACTGGCCCGCCTCCCCATCCTCTATTGTAGGTATATCGATGATTGTTTCATCGTCTGCCCCGCACAGGAAGAGATGGATCACTGCTTTGACCTTTTAAACTCCCATTCAGAAAACATAAAGTTCACCAGGGAAAAGCCTGTTGCGAACTGGCTTCCTTTTCTCAATGTGCAGGTCCATTTGCGTAATGGAGGACTTGCTACAAAGTGGTACCGGAAACCACACAATAAGAATATCATTGTCCATTTCCGGTCAGCACATCCATCTCTGACAAAAAGAGCTGTAATAAATAATATGTTTCGAACAGCTAGCAGTGTGTGTACCGGAGAGGAGGAGAGGATGGAATCCATTCAAAGGGCACGTGAAATAGCCGATCTGAACGAATATTCCAGAGAACTTGGCTCGCGCTGGCGCAGAAACGTCACTGGAAACCAGGAAAGGCCACTTGAGGGTAAAATTCCCTTCAAAATGCTGTTTATTTCTGACAAACTGAGCGCCTCTATCAGAAAATGCCTGAAAAGGACGGGACTGGATAATTCCGTGATTTTGGTTGACATCCCTCCGAACAACCTCAAAATTCGTCAAGTCCGGAATCGTCTCTATGACCGCATTTGTACTACACCTGATTGTGTGATTTGTCCGGCTGGCAGGGATGAAGACTGCACTGCTTGCGGTGTGGTCTATTTGATCTCTTGTCAGCTGTGCGGTGGAAGATACATAGGAGAAACATCGCGGCCACTGCATGTCAGGATCAAAGAACACCTGGACGGTAAGGAGAAGCAGCGGGAAGCTACAGTGCTTGGGGCGCATCGGGTCACAGCCCACAATGGTGACAACTTCGATATCAAGGTCGAGATAATTGCCCGAGAGACTGACACCGCAGCGCGGAAAACCATGGAGGCATTTTTCATACAATCTCATGAGCCGCAAATTAACCGGAAGGGAGAAGGCCTGTATATAACCCGGGAGCTCAGGCCATACGTAAGACTCGCCTTCTAACATCTCAAGTGGTGGTCTACAGCGGTCCCTTCCATCGACGTTTCAAGCTGTTCTGATCGCTAGCGAGTTCTTGGTTAGGTGAGGTACTTTCTCTGGTTTGCTATCCTTCCTTCGTGAAAGAAGATAGTATTCCGAATTTCGGTAGGGTTTAGGCGACGTTTGGCCGGGTAAACACACTTCTTATTTGATCTTTTCAGGCTCTGAAGAAGGAGGTTACTCCGAAACGTTAGCCATAAAGAACTTGTATCAACCTCGTGTCGAGTACATCATCAGGCAACTATATTGTTATCATGCCGAGGTTTATGGAAAGTCGCACATGGAGATTGAAGACATATATATCTTCGAAAAATTCTGAGTCCAATCACCGGTTTGGCGGTCTCTCCAACCGTCGAGTTGTCATTCCGGAGATCGTTTCTTTAATGCCATTTTGGTTTCGAAACTTTTCGGTTCTTAAACATCAAGCTGACTCAAACGCCTCCATAACTGAAGTGAGAGTAAGATTCGACACTTTCTGGACATCTCACGGAAGTGTTACTGGAAAAATCAGAATTTCTACTCGATTCGGTTTTTTTTACTTATTGCAACTTATGACATCATGAAGCGGCCGAACTCTACTCTCGCACGAATCATGCGAGCTCTTGACTCAGCTTTTTGTTGAAGGCATTGTTCGCGATGAAAGACCCATTCCGTTTTCAGTCTCAAAACCACAAGTGGTCCCTGTACAAAACCCTGGGGGAGTTTGGCGCATCAGAAATGTACCGTTCCGAAGTTAGAGGCCTGGAGTGCTGTACCCATCTCAGATATTTGTGGGGAAGTTCCCGAGGACAATAGACCTGATTCGGTTGTCATCACTCGGAGAAGGGCGAGACATCCCCCGGAAGGGGACTTCTCGCTCCTCTTCCCTCGAATTATACACAACGATAAGTCGTTCGAAACAGTTGACTCCGAGGGAGAACAAGGGAAGTTCGCTTCACGGTTGTTCCCATGGGCTCCCCCCGAGCATTATGAACGAGAAAACAAAGCCGCATATTATACGGTGATGCAAACTGGCTAGTCTCGAGGTGGTCTCGCACTTCGCAAGTTGAAGGGGTGGACGTGCCACTCAAGGACTGTGTAAGGTATCTCTGTTCAGATTTCAGGGGAGATAATAAGATTCATTTATAACCTTCCGTCAGAGGCGGATATTTTTGGACCTATTACAGTTTTTCATGAGCAGGAGACTGTTGAAAACAGCGAGTTCTAGTAAGCTGGTTTTTGATCAATCATTGAACAATGGGAAGACCTGCAGTCTGGAGAACAAGAGAACACCTGCTGTGGAAACTTTCCCTATTACTCTGCTGTCGAGAGGTCCCCTTCGCCTCCCTCCAATTCGGGGGAAGTTCCCCAGTTGTTTCGAAGGAAGTCCTGCTGTAGTTCTCGTCAACTTCCCTACAAATGACTGAGCTCTGCTCGGTTCCACGTTCGCCATTAATCGATAACGGACAACTGAAAACTTTTTTCTGGGTTATGGTGTTTTCTGTTTCTTGAAGTTTTTCGTGTTATTCGTGCGTGTACCTATTGTGAAGATTTCAGGTGTATTGTTAATGTGTGCGTGAGGGCTATAGCTTACCGTGCTTCAAAGTTTCCTGTACTTTTTTCCTCAAAGTTTGCCGTCGACTAGGTGCGTGATCGCCCCTCTGCGGACGTTTCTCCATAATATACGGCAAATTTTTAATTGTTTTTATTCTAAGAAAAAAGCGCCGGAAACGTTACATTGGGTTACTTTTTCCCCACTCACGAAATATCAATACACCTAGAGTTTTTACAATATTTTTACAATGGCTTCAGTATCGTTAGTGAAAAAATTCTCAGCTGTTTCCTATCGATCAAAGACAAACCTGGAACGCAGCCAGCCATGGCTACAGTATCTTTAGTGAAAATATGCAAACGCACCACAGACTTTCTCTTTGCCTCGGACTGTAGCTTCTTCTACACTGAAACATACTTGAATAAGATTAATTATTACCCTACTCCAATTTCAAAGAAAAATTCAATTTATTCCTTTGCGTGCGTGTGCGAGGCGAAGAGATAGGCAGCGAGAAAATGTGAGGAAGAAGGAGAAGCAGCAGGATCGGGACGCGATGGACCCGAATATAGTTAGGTCCTTAGCTGGCGTTCTCAAGAAGAAACTTTCAAATCTCACCCGCGGCTGGCGCGGTGGTCGCGTGGACCGGCCCGCTAATTGATTCAGGCTGAGAAAAGAGCGCAGCTTACTATAGTGAAGACCGAATATTTTCGAATAATCGTTTCAAACAATTTTTTTTGCCTGTATCTTGAATTGGTTTGTGCTCTCTTTGGTATTCAGGTACCAAGTAGGGGGGAAACTTTCCAGAATCCATGAAAGAGTGAAATTTTCAGCATTCACAGAATCAGAATTGTCAGTTATTCGAAAATGTTCGAATAGTCGAATTTTTGTCGAATAAGTGACAATTGTGATTTTGTGAATGCGAGGAATTCTACTCTGCCATCGATTATGAAAGCTTGAGCACTGCTTGAGGTTTGAAAATCAAAAACAGCGCAAGTAATTCTGGCATTGAAGCAAAAATATGATTGATTGAATTAATTGAAAATATTCGGTTGTCACTATACAGTATAGTTGTACAATTTCGAAAAAAATGTCGAACGAACGAAAATTGAAAAAAAAAATTCGTTTGATGAAATTTCTGAAAAAAAAAACTGAAAAAATTCGTATTTTTCGAAAATATCGTTCGTGTACAACTATACTATACAGCTTACCATATCGTCAGCAGCCAGTGAGATTTGAAATGCCCGCGCCAGCCGCGGGTGAGATTTAAATGTTTTTTCTTGAGGATGCAAGCCTTAGACCTAACTGTATGTATATTTCACTCCGAATTAGAGTTGTTGCGATTATTTCTGCTGGATATAAATGCATAATATTGCTCTCGAGTATCGGAAGTGAAATCAGAAATAATTTCTCTATGCAGTGCATATCACGTGCTGAAGAGCTAAACACAAAAAGATGGGAGTATAGCTTGAATGTTTGAAAAAGTTTGTCTGAAGCTGCAAATCACTTTTCGAAAACTGCTACAGACGGTATGCATTTGGTCCAATGGCACGAAAATAGGGATATGTTGCGGGTGATCCCGGATCGACTGACATCACATCGCGTCTGCCATGCAAGTGCATGGCAATTTTCTCCCTTCAGGTCCACTTTGTACATGATTCATGGCTGATCCTAGCCTTCCGGGAAAATGATGAATGCCAAGTAAACAGAAGTAGGTAGAATAGAGCAACACACGAATTTTAGCAAATTTCACAAGCCTAAAACATTTGAGTTAGAAAGCAGTGGCTTACTCAGAACCATCTGTAACTGCGACAACTCGGGACATAATTGCTGCCTTGAATGCGGCAACAAACCAGACTGGCTCTTAATAATGTGGAAAGTTCATTTTTTATAGTAGTATGAAAGTCCCGGCACGATTGCTGACGCAGGTTTCCAAAAAGAACAGTCGTCAGAGTGTTTTATCGTGTCAAAGAAGTAATCCACAGTTAGAGTATCCACGAGAGAATAGAGTGGAAGTTAGTGGTGTTGCATAGGAATGAATGAATGTGGCGGTTATTGAGCCAAGAAAAGCATCCGGAAGTGCCCTCGACCGATTGCCAACCACCTAACGACGATTACGACCACAATCGACGTCCGGATAAATAGATGCTAAATTGCTTCATGAAGGGAGACTCTGGAATCACTCAAGACATTCATATTTTGTTTAAATCTCTGCATAAAGTTGCCTAGAGTGCTCTAGGAAAGTATTCAGTCCATTAATTCCCATCATAACCCTTTTCAATAACCGCAAAAGTATCTCACAAGCAGTGATGGGCGGAATTCCAATTTCCGACGGTTTTTGGCCTTCCGAATTCCGATTTCCGAAAAAAAAGGCTGGAAATGCGGAAGAAGTCGGAAATACCCACAAAATTATTTACACTTCCTCTTGCCAATTCCCTAGGGGGTTATTTCGGGCGCTAATTTCGAATTCGAGGTCCGTCGTAAGTTCTCACAAAGCCAGGGGTGGTAGCAAATGGTTTTTCAAAGCGAAACAAATACCACCTTTGAACACGAGTTTACCACCAACTTTACGCGAGCAAAGCACCAGGTTTGTTAGAGCTTTCTATTTGATAAAGGGACGTTCAGTACTAAGTTAAAAGTGCGCAGGACCCCAATGAGAATGTGCAGGATGTGTGCGGGGTTCAGTAGGAGTGTACAGGATGTGTACAGGACCCTACTGGGAATGCGCATAATGTTTGCAGGACCTCCCATTTGAGTCTTAATCACATTCTCAGACTTCCTGCACACTCCCAATGTAATCCTGCAGTCATCCCAGACTCATCCCAGAGAAGTCCTGTGCACAATCCTCGATTTCCTGCACACTCCCAGTAATGTCCTGCGCACGTTCCATGACGCCTGTACACTTCCATTGGGGTTCCGCGCACATCCTGCACACCCCCAGTGGGGTCCCGCACACAATCTGCTCACTCCCTCGGGGGGCCCTACACATCCTGCACACTTTCTCTGGGGTCCTGCGCCAATTCGTCAACGTCCTGCACCCTTTCCACCACGTCTTGCGTACTCTTTAGCAAAAGCAAGCTTAGGCAACAAACGTCATTATATGAAGTCTCGCATTAGGATTCTTCTTTTTCCTCATTCACACGCTATTACCATTTCCTCTGTCAGCTCGCGTTAAAGGTAGTGTTCACGATAATCTTCAATTTTGAGATTATTTGGAATATTGATTAAGTGGCCCCCGAGTAGAAATTTTAAATAATCACCATTTTTTTTCTAAAAAAAGCGACAGAATGGGGTATGAATTTCCAGGGGAAATTTTTACTTTATGCTTATCTAGTGCTAACGTGACATGTGAATTAGTGATTTTGACGATTTCTGACCTCCCGCCTAACAATCGTCAAACTCTCAAAACCATTCACTACCAACCCACGGTTGATTGTGTCTACATAAAAACTATTCAATAAAGAAATTCAAGCCCATGTTTTTTGGTAAGCACAGTCACCAGTAGAGGGTTAAAAATTTCGCTGAACGTATTTCCGATTTCCGAATTCCGATTTCTGATGGTTTTTGGCGTTCCGAATTCCGATTTTCGAAATTCAGAAGGTCCTTCCGATTTCCGATTTCCGAAGTTCAGAAAAAAATTCCGCTCATCCCTGCTCACAAGGGAACCACAATAAGTCATAGTGACCATTCCAAATGAAATGCACATTTCTAGAACCATTTTCGGACGAAAAGTCCGAATATGCCCATCGCAGCTGCCTAGACCCACTCTGAAAAAAGTTATACGTATTTTTTCTCTGATCTTCGTACTGATTGTAACCTCCAAAAAGCGCATTATTTTTACGAAAATCCGGAAACGGAGCTCATAATCGAGTTCAGCGCCCAAAACTACCCCACTAGCAAAGTTAGGGTGAAGGAACATTTTCCAAACTTTGCGCAGACTAACAGCTACACGAATCTGAGGTGCATTTATCGATTTTCCGGAGTTTTCGACTGTATTCGTTCACAGATTCCCATCGGGGAAGAATTTGATGGCAAATCGCGACTTTTGACGATTTCCGGAGTGCTACTATAGAATATGCTCAAATTATTTCTCTGGGGGTTGCTTGGAGTGCTGAACACGAATCTGATGACAGTTTATCGATTTTCGGCAGCTTATGGTAGATTACGGTGGGTATACGGTAGTTTGGTCAAAGTCTCAGATTTCTCTCAAAGTTTCTATGTGGGGGTTATTTGAGGTGCTGAATACGAATTTGATGTCCATTTGTCGATTATCGGAAAATTGAGGTAGGTTTTTCCTCCTAAATGACATGGTACCTACCGTAACCTACAGTAAAGCTCAAAACTTGGGCAACCAAACCCCAGATTCGTGTTCACCACCCTAGATTACCCCTACACACATGTTTTCAGCAAAATCCGAAGAAAAATTTGAAAGCACCCTAAAAATTCCATGGGGGGTACCCTTACCTTGCCGCGAAGCTTTGAAAACACTCATAACTTTTCTCAGAGTGGGTCTAGGCAGCTGCTATAGGAGTATTCGGACTTCTCGTCCGAAAATGGTTCTAGAAAAATACATTTCATTTGGAATGGTCACTATGACTTATTGTGGTTCCCTTGTCAGAGTGTTTCGAATGTTATTTATCCCACTGCCGAGTAGATTTCAAGTTGTTCAATCAAGTGGTTTCGTTACTGCTCGTGTTACGCTGATTCTAAACTTTTCCCCGATTTCAGCTCGCTTCTGCACGACAATCAATCTGATTCCGGGATTTCGCATAACAGCCCCAAGCCATATGAAGGTTCTGCACATTCCTATTCTTGACGAGGAGTCGACTGATCTATCGCCGTATTTCACCACTGTTTTCAAGGTTTCTTTTACAATGCTCAGAATATTATTATCCTCATGATTTCATTTTTACCATTACCTCTAGCCTCTCAGACAGCAGGTGCGGACTGACCGCTGGCAATCAAGGCCTCTCCGGGCGGTACGCCGGCAAGTTGCGGGCAGATCGCTGCTTATCGTGGCCTCGGCGGGCGGATCGCTGCCTCTCGTCGTCTCAGCGGGCGGATCGCTGCGTTTTGGGGGGCGGATAGCGGCACCTGGGAAGTTGATCACGCTAGCGGGCGGATCGCCGGCAAGCTCTGAAGCGGCGATCCGCCCGCAACCTGCCAGCGATCCGCCCGCAAGAGTTTTGATAGCCGGCGATCCGCCCGCTGAGCTATGAGATGCAGCGATCCGCCCGCAACCTGCCAGCGATCCGCCCGCCAGGGCTCTGATAGCCAGCGATCCGCCCGCCACTGCTTTGATAGCCAGCGATCCGCTCGCTAAAATTCTACACGGTGAAACTTGTCAATCATTGACGAGTTCTTTTCTATTATCAGTATTATGCTCAGAGTAAACAAACCTAAGGGTATAAACGGCGCTCCATTATAGTAACTGCTTACTCGGCCTTTCGAGGCAGATCCTGAGTGGTGATCTAAAGTCACCTCTGAAGAATCACTCAGAGGCCGAAGGATAATTTTAGGCAGCTGAGGGGATGGCTCCCACGGCTAGGGGGGCTCGCTGGCTAGTGGCGGGCGGATTGCTGGATACTGGCGGGCGGATCGCTGGCTACTGGCGGGCGGATCGCTGGCTACTGCCGGGCGGATCGCTAGCTACTGGCGGGCGGATCGCTGGCTACTGGCGAGCAGATCGCTGGCTACTGGCGTGCGGATCGCTGGCTACTGGCGGGCGGATCGCTGGCTACTGGCGGGCGGATGGCGGGGGGGGATGTCGATCCGCCCGCAAAAAGCCAGCGATCCGCCCGCACCTACTGTCTGAGCTAGCTCCCTCATTTTGAGCCGGTCGAAGAAGGGCTTAACGGGATAATCATTTCAAAATCTCATTATCACTTTTATATTTTGCCATGACCGACCGCTCCGCTGCTTGCTCCGCCCGGAGTCATCCGAGCAAGCTAGACTTTACATATCACACCAAGAGCAGACTTCGTATTCGTATTAAACGCTTCGAGTGACTCCGCTTGATCGGAACTTGGACTATAAAAAGAAGAATCCCTGTGATTGTAGCTGAAAAAAAAATCCCGTCGAAATATTCCCAAAAAGTGGAAACAGGTATCTTGTCCGTGTGCAGAACCCCGAATGACCTTTTTCATGTTCAAGCTGAGCAGAACTGTTCTCCATTTCTAGAATTCGAAAAAAAAAGATTTTCTGGCTGAATTTCCGTCTAGCCGGGTTTATAAATGCAAAATTCGAGCTCAGAATTGATTCTTTTAACCCCCAACACAACCCTTGGAAGGCCGTTTTTCGAGACTCTGTTGAACGCCGAGGGTACTTCTTGTTAAAAAATTAGCTCTCAGGACTTGGTCGCTGTGGGATTTTCCTAAAAACTGCTCTACTTTCTCGGTGTACACCTTCCTATTTCAATACTCATTTTGAACGAATCCGCAAAGAATCACGCAAGCTCCCAGGTTGTTCAATAAGTTTTGTCGTTCGATAAGAGAGGGCGTTGCCACTAGCCCAAATTTTTTTTTGTTCTGTTAGTACACTCTTCATATGAACGTACGTGAAGTTTCATTTCAATCTGTCAATTCATTCTTTGTTTACAAGCCATTTAGTGTCGCCATGTCACAGCAATGGAAAAAATTGAATATCGTGCAGTGATAAAATTCCTATTTTTGGAAGGTGTAGCTTCAAAAGAAATTAACGAACGAATGTTAAAAGTGTATAATGATTGTTCACCTACAATTAGAACAGTAGAAAGATGGGTTGCTGAATTTAGACGTGGTCGTACAAGCCTTGAAGGCGATCCACGTGAAGGACGTCCAAAAAGCACATCAACATCAGAAATCATAGCCAAAATACAGGATATGGTGTTGGAAGATCGTCGATTGACTGAGAGAGATTTAGTAGAGGCTCTACACATCTCATTAGGCAGTGTGAGCCATATTTTAAGTGAAATTTTGGGTTTTAGAAAGCTGTGTGCACAATGGGTGCCGCATTCGCTAACAATGGAACAAAAACACTTTCGAATGCGACTTTATCAGCAACATTTGGAGCGTTTTAAAAAGGGTTAAGTGGATTTCGTGCATCGATTCATCACTATGGATGAGACTTGGGTCTATCACCACGATTCTGAATCAAGACAAGAGGTTAAGGAGTGGTGTGAACCTGGTTGTTCGGCTTCGAACCGAGTTCGTGTACGGAAATCGGCCAAGAAGGTTGTGGCATCAGTTTTTTTGGGATGCGAAAGGAATTTTGTTTGTGGATCATTTGCAAACTGGTAAAACAATTAATTCTGAATATTATTGCAACCTTTTGGACCAGTTGAAAGAAAAAACTCGTGAAAAAAGACCCGGTTTGCAGAAGAAAAAACCTTTTTCATCAGGACAATGCACCGTGTCACAAAAGCATTTTGGCAATGGCTTAAGTCCATGAACTAAAGTTCGAATTGTTGGATCATCCACCGTATTCACCAGATTCGGCCCCCAGCGACTTCCATTTGTTTCCAGAACTCAAAAAATTTATGCGTGGCAAGCGTTCATCATCAAATGAAGAGGTCATAACTGCTTTTGAAGCGTATTTCGCAGACCTTCCGGATTCTCACTTCAGGGATGGGATCCACAGATTGGAGGATCGTTGGAGCACGTGTATTAATGTCCTGGGAGATTATACTGAATGATAAATTTTGAACCATAAATTTGTGTTTTTCTTATCGAACCACAAAACTTATTGAACAACCTCTCTGAGAAAATCTGTGGTGACGGCACCGCAATGCAGCCGTGTAGGTGCCCTATAGGTGCCTTCACTACAAATTGCCCTCCGTGCACGCCCATAGCAAAGTAGGCTCCGCAATCGCACCTCGCTGAAGAGGGGATTGCCGCGTCGGCTGAGCGTTGACGCCGCGTAGGTGTTTTTCAAGAGGGGCAATTATATTCGACTCGTCTCCGAGGTGAGTCGATATAATTCCCCTCACCATAATAAGGGATATTGTGGTAAGCGCGAAGCGCTCACCAGGATTTGGCTTTGATCTCTTCCCGCGCGGATGCCCTACAATGAGATCACCTATTCATACCGTCAACAGAGGTATGAGCTGTACACTATTCGACGCGCTGCAAGAAATTACATATGTGTGCAACTTTTCATCCCAACTGGTCCCCGCTTTCTAAAGTTATGACCTCTCAATGTACGCAAAAACGTTCTCCACCACCGCCTCCGCCTCCGCCTCCGCCTCCGCCTCCGCCACCGCCTCCGCCTCCGCCTCCGCCTCCGCCTCCGCCTCCGCCTCCGCCTCCGCCTCCGCCTCCGCCTCCGCCTCCGCCTCCACCTCCGTCCGTCGAAAACCATTTTTTGGAAGGCGTGGACCAAATCGCTCGAAAATTTGTGACTAGAGGTAATCGGCCACGGGAATGACGAAAATAATTGTCAGAACTCACCATAATGACTTCTGGGCCCCTAACGGGCGTTTGAAACTCGGAAACCGGCCTCTCAAGAATAGTTTATGAAAATGGTGGGTTTTTCGTTATCAGTCATTGTTTTCTTAGACTCCATATAAACACCTTGCTCTCCAGGGTGGTGTACTTTGAACGTCCGGCTCGGAAGAGGACGCTGTGCGGGTTGATGTACTTGACCGCGGCGCGTATTCGTTCAAAGCGCACCATCGATAAGAAGGCGTCGCAGGATGTGCTGAAGTGTCGGTTGACTATGTGAGACCTCAGTAGGGGTGTGCAGGACGTCGTAGAATGTGGGCAGGGCCTCAGTAGGAGTATGCAGGACATCATCGAACGTGTGCAGGACCTTAGTAGGAGTGTGCAGGACATCATGGAACGTGTGCAGGACCCCAGTCGGGGTGTGCAGGACGTCGTAGAATGTGTGCAGGACCTCAGTAGGAGTGTGCAGGACATCATGGAACGTGTGCAAGACCTTAGTAGGAGTGTGCAGGACATCATGGGACCTGTGCAGGACCGTATTAGGAGTGAACAGGACATCATGGGACGTGTGCAGGACATCATGGGACCTGTGCAGGACCTCAGTAGGAGTGTGCAGGACATCATGGAACGTGTGCAGGACCGTAGTAGGAGTGGACAGGACATCATGGGACGTGTGCAGGACCCCAGTAGGGGTGTGCAGGACGTCGTAGAATGTGTGCAGGACCTCAGTAGGAGTGTGCAGGACATCATGGAACGTGTGCAAGACCTTAGTAGGAGTGTGCAGGACATCATGGGACCTGTGCAGGACCTCAGTAGGAGTGTGCAGGACATCATGGAACGTGTGCAAGACCTTAGTAGGAGTGTGCAGGACATCGTGGGACCTGTGCAGGACCTCAGTAGGAGTGTGCAGGACATCATGGGACCTGTGCAAGACCTCAGTAGGAGTGTGCAGGACATCATGGATCGTGTGCAAGACCTTAGTAGGAGTGTGCAGGACATCATGGGACCTGTGCAGGACCTCAGTAGGAGTGTGCAGGACATCATGGAACGTGTGCAGGACCGTATTAGGAGTGGACAGGACATCATGGGACGTGTGCAGGACCCCAGTAGGGGTGTGCAGGACGTCGTAGAATGTGTGCGGGACCTCACTAGGAGTGTGCAGGACATCATGGAACGTGTGCAAGACCTTAGTAGGAGTGTGCAGGACATCATGGGACCTGTGCAGGACTTCAGTAGGAGTGTGCAGGACATCATGGAACGTGTGCAGGACCGTAGTAGGAGTGGACAGGACATCATGGGACGTGTGCAGGACCCCAGTAGGGGTGTGCAGGACGTCGTAGAATGTGCGCAGGACCTCAGTAGGAGTGTGCAGGACATCATGGAACGTGTGCAAGACCTTAGTAGGAGTGTGCAGGACATCATGGGACCTGTGCAGGACCTCAGTAGGAGTGTGCAGGACATCATGGAACGTGTGCAAGACCTTAGTAGGAGTGTGCAGGACATCATGGGACCTGTGCAGGGCCTCAGTAGGAGTGTGCAGGACATCATGGAACCTGTGCAGGACCTCAGTAGGAGTGTGCAGGACATCATGGATCGTGTCCAAGACTTTAGTAGGAGTGTGCAGGACACCATGGGACCTGTGCAGGACCTCAGTAGGAGTGTGCAGGACATCATTGTACGTGTGCAGGACCGTAGTATAAGTGGGCAGGACATCATGGGACGTGTGCAGGACCCCAGAAGGGGTGTGCAGGACATCATGGGACCTTTGCAGGACCTCAGTAGGGGTGTGCAGGACATCATGGATCGTGTGCAAGACCTTAGTAGGAGTGTGCAGGACACCATGGACCTGTGCAGGACCTCAGTAGGGGTGTGCAGGACATCATTGTACGTGTGCAGGACCGTAGTAGAAGTGGGCAGGACATCATGGGACGTGTGCAGGACCCCAGAAGGGGTGTGCAGGACATCATGGGACCTGTGCAGGACCTCAGTAGGGGTGTGCAGGACATCATGGATCGTGTGCAAGACCTTAGTAGGAGTGTGCAGGACACCATGGGACCTGTGCAGGACCTCAGTAGGAGTGTGCAGGACATCATTGTACGTGTGCAGGACCGTAGTAGACGTGGGCAGGACATCATGGGACGTGTGCAGGACCCCAGAAGGGGTGTGCAGGACGTCGAAGAATGTGTGCAGGATCTCAGTAGGAGAGTGCAGGACATCATGGAACGTGTGCAGGACCTTAGTAGGAGTGTGCAGAACATCAAAGGACGCGCGCAGGACCTCCGTTTAATGTCCAGGACACCGTATGCAAGTCATGCCTCCGAATCAACAAGAGCGATAGGCAATTGCGCCAGAACAAGGCTATTGTAATCTCACTCGAGTTGGCTCTAAAATTTTCTAAATTCTGACTCCGAATTCGCTACATCTTCACTACCGCTGGTGTTGTTTTTCTGCTTGTAGTCCAGGCAGATCCTCAACTGCTGACCTCTGGAGAAGGACGGTGTGTGAATGAAGACACACCGCTCTTCACTTTTATCTTTATCATTGATCAATTGGGTATCATCAAATTTGTTTAAGAGAGCCGAATAACATCATTCCTAAGGTTACGGTAGTCCTCTTCTAGCGCACTTAACTATCGTTCGTGCTGGAAATCAATTTCCATTTTCAGGCTCAATTTTATGATTGAGCCCGGTAGACCACACTGGTAAACTTTGGCGCGTCAAAAATGTTGGACGATGAGGTTGGAAGGCGTCAAAGATTAATATCCGCCACCAATTCTCACCAGTCATCTAGCACTTTTTCCTAGAATGTTGGTGCGACCGTAAGACAACAGGAAAAATAGTTACGGCACGAACTCCACATGCAAAAAAACTCTGAAAATGATTTTGGCGCGAAATTCAAATTCGTATTTACAATGTGTTCCGATTGACTTTTCTTTAATGAAGAAGGGAGTTGAAAGAAGAATGAAGGTTTTTCATGGGCCCCTTCAACATTTTCGTTCACTAGAGGGGCCAAGCTACGCAAAAACATGAAAAAATAATATACGGTTTTCTGCACGTACGATGTATTTAACTATCGTTCTTGTTCCGAATCAGACATATGGGCCGGCGCAGACTAGCCACGTCAGCAAGAACCGGTGAAGTTTGGCTAGAGCGACTGACCCTGGGTCTATCCTAGACGGGGTGAGGCCACCCAAGACTCATAGAAATGATGGAAAATTCTGATAAAAGATGTCTGATACTGCTATCAATCATTGTTTTTATAGAAACTTCATGAAAATACTCCGACTGGTAGCCTTACCAATGGGTGGTTCATTTCACTTCTGTCTTGAATGGTGGGTGCCCCCTCTCCCCTGTCTAGGATTGTGCCCCAACCCTGTACAATTGGGTCATTTTAAAACTCATTTCTTCATTTTCTCGACTTTTAAATTCAAAAAGTATATGCCTTGTATCTTGTCTGTAGGAAGCCGCGTTGCAACTATTATCTTGCAATCCTAGCAGCTGTTTCTTCATTTCTACCACTATGTTTCAAAGAAAAACAACTTGCCTTTTAGAGCTTTACGATATTGTAGAAGGGAAACCCTTGTAAAAAGTTGTGAAATTTCTGAAAGTTGGGCTCCGCAGAAAAGGTCAAGGATTTGGCATTGCTCCTAAATGTCGTGAAATTGTCTTATTGAATTTGGCTCTCAACTTGATTTTCCAAATGTAGTGAAATTGTCGAATTGATTTGGCTGTGATGACTATATGCAGATAACATAATCATTAAATGTAGTGAAATTGTTGCAAACGGATTTGGCAGGAGCTCTATCAATTATCACAGTCAAATCACGCGTCAGAAGGGGTTTTCCTTGGAGCGCATATTGAATCGAATGAGAACAGGAATAAACCTAGCAGCAAAACGTTTCTATACAATGCGAAGCGTGAAAGCGTTGAGGACACGAAGACATAGTCAGTAGCGAGTAAATTGCGTTAGATTTCGTTTTCATGAATTTTATCTCATCGGTGAGGGAAGGTCTGGTACCTGAAAAGGCCACACTGAAAAGGCAGAATAGCATTTGGAAACCTTAATTCTAGCCCATAAGGCCACGTTTCGTTCAGCATTGTTGACCGAGGATTATTATTTTTTTCTTTTTGTCTTCATTCGCTCGCCAGAGGACCTTCTGACGCATGATTTGACTGTGATAATTGATAGAGCTCCTGCCAAATCCGTTTGCAACAATTTCACTACATTTAATGATTATGTTATCTGCATATAGTATCATCACAGCCAAATCAATTCGACAATTTCACTACATTTGAAAAATCAAGTTGAGAGCCAAATCCAATAAGACAATTTCACGACATTTAGGAGCAATGCCAAGTCCTTGACCTTTTCTGCGGAGCCCAACTTTCAGAAATCGAATATTTGTTTTTCAAAGGCAGTGTTCACGATAATCTTCGATTTTGAGATTAATCGCTAAATCGATGGTTTGGCCCCCGAATAGAACTGAAATGACGAAGAAACCGAGAAAAACGCACCAGAAGGGCACGAAATCCTCAAGTATCAGCCCGCCTCTTAAGTAACAATGGAACTGTTCGTTGTGACAATGATATCTTATGTGGACCCGTCTTTTGCGATTCTCCATTCTGTGTTGCTCCGTTCTTTCCTTCGGGCCCTAACTGATACTGTTTTGCCCAAAATATTCTTCCATTTTCGATTAGTCCCATTTTTTACCGGTGACAACCACCGTGAACACGTTCATCCAACCAGTCAACTAGTCCAGGCCATAGAATAATGTCACTGAAATAAGACGAATTAGTGCGTTTCTCGCAGTTTCTTCGTGATTTTGGTGACAATTGGTAGCCAACGCATTGTTTTGAGTGGAAAACTTGGAAACGAGAATCATCGTGAACACTGCCTTTAAAGGCACAGGACACCCAAAAAATTTATTTTCAGATCTCGTGCTTATCGTGGAGCGAGTCACACGCTGATCACAGTGGTATCTCTGGAATCATCCAAGACCCCCTCTGAACAGAGTTATAGCTCTTCGAAGATGCCTAGATTTTGAGGGTAAAAAATTGGTGGACGAGTTGTCTCAGGCCTCTATTTCTTTTCATTCGCAATCGTTGCGCTAGTGCGAGACAGGATAATCAGACAGTCCGGTAATGAACGGAAGAACGACGACTTGTTGGAATTCATCCATCCATCGAGCCGCTACCGAGTTCGTAAATCTGGTAGGGGGCCGGGCCTGTGGTGGTGAGCGAAGGGGGTCGGGCCTGTGGTGGTCGCTCATATCTCACTTATTGTGAGGAAATGAGATCTGGCATTTGGCACATGTTATACAGGAGGGGTCTTCTACACAATTACATGAAAATCTCAAAATTCATATCTGAGGGTGTACCGTGCCTTTAAGCAACACACCGATACAGCTGATGATACAGCTTTCCAGTTTTCGCCATTTTACACGTTTTCTTCGGAATCCTTTGCTTTGAAATGGTACTCAAACTATTTGTTTCTTTATGTACATTTTAGCTTTCCGAACCCATACGGATGCGAGAGTCGCCAAAACGTAATCCAAATAAAATTCCATGCTAATCAAACACAAATTGCATACATCTAGCTTTGATACTTGAATGTAGCAATCTCGATGAAAACCTCACCCAGGGTAATCGGACAATAAATGAGTTTAATTAGTCTTCCTGACAGCTGCGTTGAAAAATAGACGCAGAATCTCCCGAGAACCATTAACACTATGCATATGACTACAGATTTCAACAGTGATGGTTTTCGCTGCTCTGTCAATGTTTGAGTTTTTGAATAGTTTTGTTCCGAGACTACTTAGCATTTAGAGAAGCGTTCGCCATTTAAGGGCGCGATGCCAGGACGAAGTGCAATAGCGGTTATTATTGTTTGCGTTTTGGGCACAAAACGGCGTTTTTATGCTTCTTTATCAACACTCGGTTCAAAATAGACCATTCGTTGATCAAAAGAGACATCTGAAATCAGGATCGAGGGCCCTTTTCAGGTGACAAATTGCTTACTCTGGAACAAGTTACTAAGGAGAAGTTAGCCTTAACACAATCAACACGAGAAACGCGCTTTCAAACCTGAAGCAGTGATGAGTGAATGTGTCCATCGTCACGCCTATATGCTTTGTTCAAGAGTGAGCCATGTGCCATGTGCTAGAAAAAAAACACTCGATGCTAATTCCGAAAGTGTCTTCATATCCCCCAGGAACGTAAGAAAATATGGTTTTCGAGTAATTCTAGCGGTCGATCGTTCGATTATTAGTTAATGTCGCAATATAAAAAAGACTTATTGCATGGGGTGGAAACTCAATATGAAGGCCATTTTACTACATAGGAAGTGTATTTTGTGGTCAAAATGAGGATAACATGAAAAACACGAATTTGGACACCACCGGAATTGAAATTGGCGAGTCTAGTTGGAATCTTCGATCGATACTGCAGTATGACTGATGTGCGCCAGTTAGGAGGTGTGCCGAACGCGGAGCCGACGGGAAGCAGAAAGTCTGCACAATCATCGCGGTGCCGACGCGGTTTTGCCAAGGCCGTGTTGTCGACGCTACCTCATAATAAAATTGCGGGGCCGACATAAGGCTATCGCGGGGCCACTGCGTCACACACCACTTTTCCACGATCGCGGAGCCGCCAATCAACCGCCGATACCCCATCGCGATACCAGCGAGAATCTCGGGGCTATCGCGAAACCAGCGGTACCAATTTTCTCAGAGCTGGTACATACGATATTTATTGTGGTGAGCGCGAAGCGCTCATCAGATTTGGCTTTGATTCGACATCGCGCAACTCCCTGATCTCAGTATCAGGGTCCAGAGTGAACGTAGGAAGACCGTTCTTTTTGCATTTCATACACTTTAGGAAGCTGAACAACTGTTCAAAAAATGGTCGGGAATGGTTACCTGAGATTCGAGAAAAATTGTTAAAACCACGTCATTTTGGTCGAAAAAGGGGTTCATCTCGTTTTTTTCTCAGTTGGCGTTCACGATCTTGTTGGATCACTTATCGTTGAGCTAGAAAGCTCATTTTTGGCCAGAAAGTTTGTTATGATTGCCGCTAGCTCCTGACAAAATTTGAAGTTGGTAGCTCAATTTTTGCGGGACCTCAAAATTGAGGGTCAAGTAAGACAAAAGCACGTAAACATGTTGTTATAAACCATCCGACGTTTACTCATTCGTGAAAATGAACTAATGAAATAAACACCGTTACTGATAGGGTTTTGCTCCCGATTGAACGCTCCTAGAAATCATGACGGCGGGATCTCGGAAGTACTTTTTGGGTAACTCAGAAATGCGCCACAGAACGCCGTAGATAGTGTGCGGGACCCCAGTAGGAACACGCAAGACGCCGTAGAAAGTGTGTGGGACTCGAGTGGGATGCGCAGGACGCCGTAGAAAGTGTGTGGGACCCAAATACGAGCACGCCCATGCCGATCACTTTTTCCGCAGGGCTACCGTAACCATTCTTGAACAAAACATGATAACGAACGATAACACACGCTTATAACATGCGGGGTATAAAAGGGCGGAAGAGCGGTATGCATTCATTCACACACCGCTCTCTTCGAGAAGCCACTGGGAAGTGGCTGAGGAGGTCGAAATTGTGCAAACATGATTGTTGGCTACTACGACTCAGGTATCACTCGCCCTTCATGCTTTTGCGACAGCGGCAAATGTCGCACTTGGACCCACAGCAAAATCAGCATTTTGCGGCATTTGTCGCGAATCGCTAGGGCGGCGGCGTTTGCCGCTATTTATCGTGCCGGGACCTTCAGTGGGCTGGGCATTTTGCCAAACATCCCGGCTGTGGCGAAATCAGGTGATAACTCACACATTTTTAATATTTAGAAGAAGATTTCAGTGAAAATATTTGGATATCATGGGTAGCATTGGAAAAACCTGCATTTCCGAGCCTATATCAGAGAAAATCGGTTTTCGTAAGGTCTAGATGAAGTTAAGAGGCTGGATTAACATATGCGGGCCCTGAGATCACCGTCCTCGTATCTCAACAGTGCGTTCTCCAAGCATCGGACATCACGGCATGCGTATGAAGCCGCGCCAGAAATGAGAGCAAGCGTACTGTATAAAAACATTTCTGATACGGCCGAAAGAAAGATAAGGGAAGCTCTGGAGATACGGTTGCATTCACCACCGATGAACAACCGGGAAGAAATGAAGGACGCGCTGAAGATGCTTACACTCCGATCTGACCTCACTGATTAACGACATTTGACGGTCCTCCCACCATTTGTCGTCTGTGCTGTGGTTGAGCCGGCCGTTCCAAGAAGACCCTACCCGCCACCACCCTCTCATCCACCCCTACCGCGCAGCCGTAGGTCAGATCCCTAATTATATATGTTTGTTTCGCTGCCATATGATTGAATTTTAGCCGCCAGATGATGAGTCTATGACCCGAAACGTTGCAGATAAAGTGGTGGATAATTAACTGTCTCCACATAGCGAATAGAGCTTCAATTTATTTCTATTTATAACATTGATATGAAGCTCAGAAGTCCAGCTATACCTATATCAGAGAGTATACTCTCAGGCCTGATCATTACGGGAAAATTCTGAAAGATTACGAAAAAATCTGTCAGATTACGAGAAGATGTTGCCCTCCTCTGACAGAATTCTCCCGTATTCTGGCAGAATTCTCTCGTTATCTGGCGGAATTCTCTGGAAGTCTGGTAGAATTTTCTCGTTTTCTGGCAGATTTTTTCCGAAATCTGTCAAAATTTTTCCGTACTCTGGTCGGGATAGTACGGAAAATTCTGTCAGATTACGCTGTCCGCCGCAGTCTGTGGTGAAGAACCACCCTCCCCGCGGATCACGGCGAAAGCCGCCCCCCCCCAGCCGTGGGGATACCCCTATCCCCTCAGCAGTCAAAAATATGCTGGCCTACGGGGAGTGACTCGAAGTCACCTTCCAGGGCCGGCATTGGAATGCCGAATGAGTACTCTAGTGTGATGAGGCACCTTTTATACCGGCTGTGCATGCGAAAAGCACGTTACGACGTGATCATTCGTAACCATTATCAATTGTCTTTCCAACCGGCCGAATTGAAGATGGCAAGGCGTGTTTTGTGGCTCGCGGGCGAGCCAATATCCGCGCTGCGTGTGCGTCGCATGGGGTGGTCGTCTTGTGGCGCCAGATAGTGAGAAGGGCGGGCAGATCAGTGGAAAGGGCTGGACAGCGCTAATGATTCCAAAAGTGACCTCAACCAATAGCTGTCTTTCCCACTGATCTGCCCGCCCTCCTCACAGTCTTGCGCCACGAGACGACCATTCCGTCGCATGCAGCATGGTTCGCCGCTGGCCGGCACCCTCGAAATGTGGGGCGCCGGTCGTCGCCCTGAGTACCTGAGCCCCCTGTTTTCCAGGGGGTGAGCAACCAAGATTCATCCATTGAATTCATCTTCCAAGATTCAGTAATAGATCTAGTGGTTACCTGAGCCTATGAGTGACAGCGGACCCTTGATCCTAAAAAGTCTTGCTTGTGCGAGTGCATCTCAATTCAGCCATCAGCACTTGGCGCACTCATACGAGTGTCCCGCCCACTTCTCTCGGCGATTGGCGCACTTTCACTTAGGTCCCGCTCACTTTTCCCGCCGCTTTGCGCACTTCAACTTGTGTCCCGCACACTTCTCTCATCGCTTAGCGCACTTCCACGTGGGTCCCGCACACGTTCCTGCTCACTACCATATGGGTTTTGCACACCTTCGATGCTCTTGTTGAAGTCTTTAGCCTTTTTATAGTCTGTCAGAATTCGTCAACTTTCTGATGGATTACGGGAGGTGCCCGGTAAATTACGGAGGAATGTTGTGGTAACTCTCTGGTAATCTGGCAGAATATGCCAACACCAGAGATCAGGGCGAATTCTCTGGCAAAATTTCCGTAATCTGGCAGTAATTGCAGATTTACCACTGATTGCCCGGAAAACTCTGGTAAATTTCTGGTACAGCCCCGGCCTGAGCTGTCTAATTCAGCATAGATCGGTGATATGGATTCGGATCAAGCACGGCGAAATTGCAACAATCATTTGAATAAATGCTCGTGAAATAACATCGAAACGGGAAGAGCACATCAGGACCAAATTCATTCAAAATACTCAGCAAAAAAAAATCTACTAGATTTCCTGAAAATTCGAGTACTTTACCGCTCCTTTCTGGCGGAATTTCTCCCAAAAATATCGGTAATTTTCAAGTAATCTGCCAGAATTTTCTAGTAATCTGCCATAAATCTCTAGTAATCTACCAGAATTTTCTCGAATTCTGCTGGAAACTCCCGTAAATCACCAGAATTCTCCCGTAATACGGGTGAATTTTCGCCTGTAATCTACTAGAAAATTCTCTGAATATGCCTGAATTCTTCCAAATTACGACGCAAAAATTTGGGAGTTTCCGACTAATTTCTGCCCCATAAAAATGATCAACACTGTGTTTTTCCGCCAAAACTTCGAAAAGGGTTTAGTTAGGGTTCTTGCCACAAATCTAAGGCCGTTTTTTCGCTAATAGGAGGTATAGTGGTTATTCCAGGTGTAATTTTTCAATCGCGGATGACGCGATTGCGAAAACTGCGTCTGAGGCTCGTGGTTCGATCCTTAGATATATCAACATATAAATCTCAGGATCGAATAACGAGCCTTAGACGCAGTTTTCGCAAATGCGTGTTCCGCTATTGCGGAATTACCCCAGGAATAACCACTATACCTCTTATTAGTCAAAAACGGTCTGAGAGTTGTGTCAAGAACCCTAACTAAACCCTTTTCAAAGTTTTGGCGAAAAAAAAACAGCGTTGAGCATATTTATGGGGCAGAAATTAGTCGGGGATTCCCAATTTTTTTGTCGTAATTTGGCAGAATTCAGGCATATCAAGAGAAACTCTAGCGCACGAAATCAGAGCAAGCAGCGCAACCATTTATCCTATTAATCATATGTAAAGAGATGAAATAACAGTACAATCAGATCAATTTAACAATTAATCAAGAATAAACTTAGCGTTCAGCCTGCGTCAAGAGATATGTAGTGAAGCTGTTCAAAATAGACGCGGAATTCATACTGTGCATCCTAAATAACTGCACTAGACAGAAATCTGGGAGGCGTCAGCAAAACTGAACATTTTCACGATTTTTTACAAAGAGAAAATGTCCTAATAGAAGCTCCTAAAGTGTAGGAAAATTTGACGAAAACACGTTTATTTCTGAACAGCTTAATCATTCACTTACGAACAAAGGCTGTCGGCACTCAATACACATGTGCTTGGTACAAAATCGAAAGGCGATTTTGTACCCTGGGAAGCACATGTATAGCAAGTCCCGAGCACCTTTATCTGTTAGTGAATGATAAAGCTGTTTAGAAATAAACGTGTTTTCGTCGAATTTTCCTATGCTTTAGAAACATTCTATAAGGACATTTTCCCTTTGAAAAAATCGTGAAAATGTTGAGTTTTGTTGACGCCTCCTTGATTTTTGTCTAGTGCAGTTACTTAGGATGCACAATCTGAATTCCGCTTCTATTCTGAACAGCAATCGCAAAATGGGTACAGAACCCGAATTCGCACACTGTCGTATGCTCACACGCGAGCAGTACGAGTGGCTTGATTTTGATTTCTAATCTTCTATATAGGAGTAGAAATCCGAATCACTGATCATTTTCCAAGGCTTCAAACAGTATCCTCGTCGTGTTAACCTTTCTTTCTTCCTCCTTCTTCTTTTTTTATTGCCCCGCGATGCTCATTAAAAAATTCTCGCACTCTCATAGTCACTGCAATAATAATAGATTACTCGAGTTCGCCAGGATTATTCGTCACACCACAATCGAAAATTCCGGGTGTGCGCAGTTTCCGATTTTCCAATTGTTGTACTGTTTACCCCCCATTCTGAACATTTCGTTTTCAGTTTCCCATTTCTTATAAAGGATCCGAAAGTCATCAAGAGCCAGTTCACTTCATCTTTTCAATGGTAACCATTTACTCTATCCACTGGCAGTCAAGTCTTGTACCCCTTCTGTAGACGTATTCATGAATTGAGGGAGCCTCCCGGTAAGATCCGAAGTCCACTCAATGTACCCGGCGGGTAGACAGGAAGGCCCCGGCTACCTGGCAGGTAGACGGGAGGGTTTCTAGCCGCCTAGCGAGTGGACGGAGAGGGGTGTGATTACCTGCTACAGTTGACCGCAATGTTAAAAGGACATGGTGCGGTTGCGGTCTCGCACTAAAACTACGGTAGAGTCTGGCACTTTGCCAGATCTCGTCATCGATCGGCGCCACAGCTGATATTCTCGTGAGCAGAGAGACGACGGTTGGCGCCGATCGATGACGAAATCTGGCAAAGTGCCAGATTCTACCGTTGTTTTAGCACGAGTCCGCAACCTCACCAGGTCCTACTAACAATGCTGTAGACTATACGTCGATCTCACATTTCAGATAACAACCAATAGTTCCCTGGCAGGCAGCGCGCTCTCTACTCGTCCACCCGTCTAGTTGAGGCCAGCGGCCGTATTCAGAAAACTACGGGCGCCTCGCGGGAGGGTCCAAAGTCCGCTTGCCGCATGCATCAGTGGCCGTATTTATGAAACTACGGGTGCCTTCCGGGAAGATTTTCAGAACCATGCTGCATACATCGGCTGGTTCTGAAAATCTTCCCGGAAGGCACCCGTAGTTTCATCATAAATACGGCCAAGGCTGGCTCCAAAAACCTTTCCAGGAGGCTCCCGCAGTTTCATGAATACGGTCACGGGTAATTTATGCCCGTCGGAATGCACTGATAGCGAAGCTTAGGAACAGCAGCCCCCTACCAGGTGGACTTCTCTCCGTTCTTGCGGTGGGTACTGGGGCCTGCCTCTGCTCTCACAGGTGGCGAGGATGTGCTGTCCCTATTGAAATATTGGTTGCCAAACGGCGGGCGCGGGTAGGTTACGCTTCCCATCCCGCGCCTGCAGTTTCATGAATACAGCCACTGGTAACGACGAGTTGCTACCGACTTTGTGTAGAAGGGTTATAACACTTTATAACGACTGACGAGAGGCGTAGCGCAGATTTAAATGCATTCAAAAAAGCTTTTATGAGTCCCACTCGTTTTTTGAAAGGCTCCACACGTGAAGCGCTTTGCGCTTTCAACATCGCAGCTCACGCTCTACTGAGAGCGCTACTCACTTTCCTTGACACGGTTTCACCTGCAACGCATGGCAGAAATTCTCGTGATTTCACTCGATTCTGAGCTCCCGTGTTTCGGCCACCCGGCAACCTACCCCGCTCCGCCTGCCTGGGCGTACACAACACTCTTCCGCCTTCTCCCTATTACTCAGAGAGCCGAGAGTTCCAATTCGGCCACGATAGGCTTTCGATTCGACCACAAAGCGGTGTGGACGACGATACAGCCACGTGCGCCACGTGGCCTAATCGTCGTCCAAGTGAGAAGCATGTGTCGCAAGCACAGCCGTTCCACTCGGCCACGACACGCTTTCGATTCGACTACGATGCAGACTGGACGACGAACGAGCCACGATGCCCATGATTGAACACGGTGATCGATTGCTCCACAATTGATCAGGCGCATGTCAGCCGCACAGAACGTATAAAAGGGGCCCCATCGCATTGAGAGCGCAGTTGGCTTTTCGGGGCCGCTCCTGGAAGGTGATTACAAATCACTTTCTGGACTATTTTCACCACTGAGGGGTCCATGCTAGGGTCCTAAGCTGGGAAGCTCCGTCGCTGTCGACCGTGGCGAGGGTGATGTCCTTGCCGCGGACAGCTGGGTGGGGGGTGACCCCCTGCTGCGGGCCGTGACTTGGACCGCATCGTTGTTGGGGGAGACCCGCTCCTGTCAAAGGGGTTGCACCCCGGGACAGGGGCTCTCTTCACACATGGGGAGGAGTTGTCCCGTTTTTGCAGTTCGACACGTCACGCCACTCAATGCAAGCAAAGTGGTCCCGAGTGGAACTAGAGCCGCAAAAGGCCAGACATCGCCTCCCTTGGTGTGTAAAGAGACCCTGTCCCTGGGACCCCGCCCCCAGCGCCACGTAGTTCTATCGAATAGGTCACGTGCTACTGCTTTGGAAACGGGGGTGCGACAAGGGTTTTGTCTCTCTGCGCCACATAATCCTATCAAACAGGCCTCGTGCTCCTCGGAGCAGCACGTGCTGGTGCGAAAGTTCCTTTCAACTCGACTAGGTGTCCGATTAGAAAGCCTATCGTGGCCGAATCAAACTTTCCCAGTATGTGAGTATGTTCACTCCATGTTCAGTCCCTTTCCACGGAGAAAATCCTCAGTTTACAGTCGTATAGAAAAAACTTCCTCAGCGCATCAGACATTCTATTTTACCTTTCTAGCCGTTTTCTTCCTTGCTCTCAGTTTACTCGTGACTTTTCTCATCTCTCAGTCTCAGGAGAATCTTTATGGTCCCATTTTCAACCAGCCCTGCTTCTTTTAAAAAAATCTGCATCGGCCATGGCTGGCGCCGGAACCATGGATAGACCGATTAGGAGCCCATTAGGGGCTGAGCAGAGTGCCACCGCGGCGCGGCGCGGTCTGATGATGGAGAGCCGTATTGATAGATCGCCGCGATCTATCAATACGGCTCTCAATCATCAGGCCGCGCCGCGCCGCGGTGGCACTCTGCTCAGCCCCTAAGGCGCTATTCATACTTTCCAACGCCAGCGCGGCACGCGCGTGCAGCGCTGGCGTGGCGTTTGTGTATGAATACTTTCTACGCGCGTGCCGCGCTTGCTGAGACTATGAATACTCCAGCGGCGACGCCATGGCGGAGCGGTGAAGCTGTAATGAATGAGACGATCGATAAATAATATCAGTGGATGAAAACGCCAAGGCGTTTCGGGTGGCAGTATGAATACTGCAGCGGCGACGCCATGGCGGAGCGGGTGGAGCTGACGCGCGTGCCGCGCGGGCGGGGCGTCAAGCCATTCATACACAAACGCCACGCCAGCGCCGCACGGGCGTGCCGGGCTGGCGATGAGTAGTATGAATAGCGCCTAAGGGAGTAGGTCTGCTGCTGATGCAAATTTTCTCAGAGTCAGTAGTCCACATGTTTGTTGTTCATGTCAATACACCGCATGTCGGGTGCTTATGTACTGGAGAGGGATTAACCCGCGTTAGGACGAGGCTTGTCATTTGAATAGCTTTATCTCACTGATACAGCGCGAATTTTCATTGAGCTCGCGAAAAAAATCTCTCCATAAGCTACCTGAGGGGTGCGAAATGACGTTTCGTGACGACTGTGCAGCTCTGTCATAACACTGAAAAGCTCTTTATCCCGGAGGAAAAGCCGATTTCGAGCAGAATGCAAGGTCTTCTTCAGAAGGTAGCCTCGGGGTAACCTTATATCTAATGGCTTGCCTGCTGACAAGGCTGAAACATAGGAGATCGCGACTTTTTGAAGACTGAACAAGCGGCAAAAGAGTGTCCGACGGCACCCAACGCGGATTTCTCGGAAGCTGAATGGCTAAAATTGAGGTGTTGAGTAGAAAATAGGAACCGAATTTGGCTACAGGCCCAGGTGAGTTTTCTCTGAATTTCTGGCTCAAAATGGAGATCCGGGTCCACAAAGTTCCGTGAGATTCCGAGGACAGAGCTTTTTCTAAAACTGGGGTAGGGTTGGTCAAAGATGGTACCACAATGATGTTTACTTTCATACTCATACACTGGAGGGGGCTAGCGCAGCTCTTCAGGGGGGCAACCCTCCGGGCACCGGCGCTTGCCCCCCCAATCGGGGGGGGGGCTACCGCCGGAGTGACAATTTAGCTTGATCGGAGCCCCCCCCCCGTCACTGCCCTGAAGCCCCCCTGTCACTGCCTTGAAGCCCCCCCCCGTCACGGCCCCGGAGCCATGACGTCACGGCTCCGGAGCAGTGACGTCACGACACCGGAGCAGTGACGTCACGACACCGGAGCAGTGACGTCACCCTCCCTCCCCGGAAAGCGTCTCCGCTTTCCTCCAAAAATATCCCTTTCTGACAGTGACTCGAAGTCGCCGTCCAGGGCCGGCCCTGTTGGGCCGAATGCGACTCTCCATGAGGTGAGGCGCCTTTTATACCGGTCGAGCACGTGATAGATCACAGTAGAAATCACGTCAAATCGGGACAAAACTCGACGTGAATGACTATGCGTGCGTTTGGCCTATTATGCCTTCTCTGGCCTATATTGTCGTAAACTACCTTCTACGACTTCTTCCCATTCTTTCTCTCTCTTCCTCTGGAGGGGGCTAGCGCCGGAGGAAGCCCCCCTGAAGCCCCCCCCCCGGGGAGGCCTGCGCTGTCGCTCCCCCCAGTCCGAAACGGGGTCTATTGTCCGGCGCTTGCCCCCCCCCCCCCGCAGAGTCTGAGTAGTTTGCCGGCCGACGTCGGACGACTCGTTATCAAATTTGAGGAGTTAAGATAGATAAGATGGGTAGGGTAGGGTAGATAGATATTACACATTCGATAACAAGTCTTCCGACGTCGGTCGGGCAAGTGTGGAAGAGGCTTCAGACCGAGAGAAGAGGAAAGTCATGAATAATCTGATATCACCGAAAAAAAAACGGCTAGAAAAGTGAGAAGACTTTGCAGAGAGACTTTTGCTCGAAGTTCAACGCTGAGTGGTCTAGGCTTCCCTGTGAGCTACAGGGAAACCTTCTCGACTAGCGTCCCCCCAGGAGAAGCCTCGAGGCACCTCTAACCTGATCAGCTGACGCAAAACGGATTTTGTTTCACTCGGCTCACCGCGGCATCGTACTCTTCGTGGACAAGCAAAGCTCAACTTGCCTCAAATAACCCGACCGAACGTGAAACTCACCTGGCCAGAAAGGAAAAGTTATTGAATGAAAAGTATTCGACCGACCATCAAAACTATTTCTCATTCCTATGAATGATAAGGCATGTTGAGGGAAATGTTTAGTAAATAGTAAATACTAACAGTCGACGACTAATGTTAAAGGCACAGTCCAAGCTCAGGGACGAAATCTGAGATTTTCACATAATTAAGATGTAGACCCCCTCCATATAACACCTGCCAAGTGCGAGCTCTCAATTCCTCCGAATCAGCGAGATATAGGAGGAAGCCACCCTAGGGCGCCCACCTCGAGAAGCCACTTTGGCACGCCCCTTTTACGATGTATCGAGCTCCACAGTGGCAAGGTGAGCGCTTGATTTTGATCAATTGCCCCGTTTTTCCCTTCATTCTCGACTTCTCTTTTTGTTCAGGTCGGCTCGCAAACATCGGTTGCAAATGACGGAGGTTACAAGCTTCGGACAACTCGTCCACCATGCTTCCGCAGCTCAATTTTTGAGGGGCAAGAACTCCGTTCCTAGGGGGTCTTGTGCGATTCCAGAGACGTCGTTGGAATCAGTGCGGGACCGTTTCCAAGATAGGCACGAAAACGAAAAAACGATTCTGAGGTTGGACTGTGCCTTTAAGCATTAACTGGCTTCCTCTCATATATACTCTGTAGCATGTTTCTTTGGCAATGCGCGCTGCACTGTACGCACACATCTTATGCAATACTATTCAGGCTTAATACAAGGTACAATGTGTTCTCTAGTGTTCTGACCAGTACGTTCGAAGATTAATAAGCCCGAATCGTTTGAGAATAGTCTTTATAACTGGCGAACTCACTGCTGAACTTACTTCGAAGGCGATACTGAGCTGCAGGGATACTGAGCTGCAGCTTACTCCCACTTGAGTTCCTCACGCGTATTCCGGCGCTCTGCGCTCTCCCAGCTGGGTTCCATACACGTTTGTCGGCAATAATCCAAGTTGGGTCCCACACATTTTTCCCGGCGCTGGGCGCACTTCCACTTGGGTCCCGCACACTTCTCTCGGCGCTTGGCCCACTTCCAGTTGGGTCCCATACACTTTTCCTAGCGCTTGGCGCACTTATACAAGGGTCTCGCACACTTCTCTCGGCGCTTGGCGCACTTCCAGTTGGGTCCCACACACTTTTCCCAGCGCTTGGCGCACTTCCACTCGGGTCCCGTACACTTCTTTCGGTGCTTGGCGCACTTCCAGTTGGGTCCCGCACACTTTTCCCGGCGCTTAGCGCACTTCCACTTGGGTCCCGCACACTTCTCTCGGCGCTTGGCCCACTTCCAGCTGGGTCCCATACACTTTTCCTAGCGCTTGGCGCACTTATACAAGGGTTTCGCACACTTCTCTCGGCGCTTGGCGCACTTCCAGTTGGGTCCCACACACTTTCCCAGCGCTTGGCGCACTTCTACTCGGGTCCCGTACACTTCTTTCGGTGCTTGGCGCACTTCCAGTTGGGTCCCGCACACTTTTCCCGGCGCTTGGCGCACTTCCACTTGGGTCCCGTACACTTCTCTCGGCGCTTGGCGCACTTCCAGTTCGGTCCCACACACTTTTCATAGCGCTGGGCGCACTTCCATTTGGGTCCCTCACACTTCTCTCGGCGCTTGGCCCACTTCCAGTTGGGTCCCACACGCTTTTCCTAGCGCTTGGCGCACTTCCACTTGGGTCCCGCACACTTCTCTCGGCGCTTGGCGCACTTCCATTTGGGTCCCACACACTTCTCTCGGCGCTTGGCCCACTTCCAGTTGGGTCCCACACACCTTTCCTAGCGCTTGGCGCACTTATACAAGGGTCTCGCACACTTCTCTCGGTGCTTGGCGCACTTCCAGTTGGGTCCCACACACTTTTCCCAGCGCTTGGCGCACTTCCACTCGGGTCCCGTACACTTCTTTCGGTGCTTGGCGCACTTCCAGCTGGGTCCCGCACACTTTTCCCGGCGCTTGGCGCACTTCCACTCGGGTCCCATACACGTTCGTCAACACTTAGCGCAATCCAAGTTGAGTCACGCACACTTTTCTCGGCGCTTGGCGCTCTTCCAGTTGGGTCCGACACACTTTCCTCAGCGCTCGACGCGTTTGCGATAACGTCCACGAAGCAATTTTGGCAGGTTTTTGCGTTTTACTGGAAATTTACTGCCACTTCTTGGAAAAAATACCCTTCTGCTGGAAAACGGAAGTATTCTGGAGGAATACCTGAAAATTCGGGAGATTTACGGGGACAATTTCCCTAATTTATCAGTAATCTGGCAGATTTTCTGTCGGATCAGCACCTAGGAGGAATTCTGTGGTAAAAATCAGCATTTACTTGTAATTGGAAGTAAACCTCAGTAATTCAGAGGTAAACCACCAGAAAATTTTCTGCTGAGTAGTTAGAAATCGAGCGGTGAAATGGAGGATCATAACACATTTAGCGAGTAAATCTTCTTGTTGTTCAGCAGAATAGATTTGCAGCAAATCACTGAATAATATAGCCAGAAATACTAGTATTTGAATAATGACGATGGCGCAGCAGAATTCCAGATTCTAGGAAGAAATCAGCTGATTTCTCTGGCAAAATGCCGAGTTTGTGACGGTCTCGAGACGACAAGCACGCCCATGCCGATAATTTTTTTCGCAGGGCTACCGTAATCCTCCGCGTAAATTAAATAGCGCCGGCTGCATGGCTGCGGACTTTGTCACATATCTGACGGCGATCCTCCTAATTTCTGACCAGCTTTACGTTACAATTAGCCATCCAAATATTAGTAGCAGTTCTGTGATTTAGACGATCCGTGGACATATTGTGATCCTTCCTAGCTTTTATTTCAACGAGGTATTTCTCTCTTAGTTTTTTCATGGTCTCATAGTTTTTTTTGTGAAATTTTCTAATCATTTTGCTCATATCAGAAGTGGTGGTCTTTCAAAAAAAAAAGATTTCTTTATACAATCTTCAAATCTTAGTAGAGACATCCTTTTTTAACAGCAAATTAAAAGTATTTTAGGTAAAACACCGTCGACACATTTTGACAATTAGGTATCCGCTCACAGCTGTACAAAAAGAATCAACCCGCCTGCTTATTTATGAATTTGACAAAAAAAACAATTTTCGGCATTTCGGGGGTAACAAAACGTCACCTTGCCGAAATTTAACTTGGTGGGAAGTCACAAGCCAAAAAATAGTGGTTGTCGTAGGATATGTGACAAAGTCCGCAGCCCTGCAGCCGACGCTACTTAATTTACGCGCAGGATTACGGTAGCCCTGCGGAAAAAATGATCGGCATGGGCGTGCTTGTCCCGAGACGATGTGTTACGACGAGCCCAGCTGCAGCGACGAAAATGGTCGGGATCATTCTGGTCGTTGCCGCAGAAACCGCGACGGGGTCAACGATTCGCGACACCGCTGTCGCAAATGCATGAAAGCTCCACTTTGCGGCATTTGCCGCCGGCGGCAAATGCCGCGTCGCTTTTCTCATTTTTCTATAGAAAATCTGCGGCGTTTGCCGCTGCCGCGAAAGCATGAAAGGCGAGTTAGGGTGACGGCCCGCGAACCTTTCCCAGCTGGCCCGCGGTCTCCGTCCTCCGGCCGCCCGCTTTTGGTTCGCCGGCCGGCTTCATGTCGATGGCCCGCCGACTTTTTTTAGCTGGTTCGTGGTCCGTTTCTGTGGATGGCCCGCGCTCGGCTCGCCGGCCAGCCGCATTTCGACGGCCCGCCGACCTTTACCAGATGGCCCGCGATCATTATTTGTATTATTATTTACCTCAAGCATATCACCCCCGGGTCCACGGAGGAAAAAAGTCCCGCCTCGGTCCGCCGCAAGGAAGTAATCTTCGCCGCAGCCTGCGGTGAGGAACCACCCTCCCCGCGGATCCCGGCGAAAACCGCCCCCCCCCCCAAACCGAGAGGACACCCCTATCCCCTCAGCGGTTAAACATATGCTTGCCTCCGGAGACCGACTGTGCACGTGATAAGCACGTTACGACGTGAACATTCGTGACCACCATCAATTGTCTTTCCAACCGGCCAAAATGAAGATGGCGTGGCGTGTTTTGTGGCTCGCGGGCGTGGCGTGTTTTGTGGCTCAGCCAATATCCGCGTTGCGTGGGCGTCGCATGCAGCATGGTTCGCCGCTGGCCGGCATCCTCGAAATGTGGGGCGCCGGCCGTTGTTTTCGGCATAGAGGTTCGCCGGCCGTCCCCCTGAGTACCTGAGGATGTGCTCATATCCAAGCTGACACTTGAAAATTTTTCAAAGGAGGATTACGATAGCCCTGCGGAAAAATGGTCGGCAGGAGCGTGCTTGTGACCCAAATGGGTGTACGCAGAACGCCGTAGAAAGTGTGCAGGACATCAGTGGGAGTGTGCAGGATGTCACAGAAAGTGTGCAGGACATCAATGGGAGTGTGCAGGACGTTATAGAAAGTGTGCAGGCCATCAGTGGGAGTGTGCAGGACATTAGTGGAAGTGTGCACGACAATAGTGGTAATGTGCAGGACGTCATAGAAAGTGTGCAGGACATTGATCGTAAATCGTAAATCATGTTAGAAAGGAAACCTTCAGGAAAAATAAATGAAATTCCTGAAAGTTTAGGTTCCTGGCAAAAGTAAAGATTCGGCATGGCCATTGTTTTGAAAAATTAGACAAAAACTCAGTTAAAAGGAGAAGGCAAAGAAAAATGGAAAAACTTTTGAAATATTCCTGAGAACGATTTGGCTTAGAATAATTTGATTTTTGGGAAATGTAGTGAAATAGTTGAAAGTATGATTTGGCAGTCGAGTTTGGACCAACTATTGATACGAGTTGTGCGAAACGAGAGATCGCATTGTACGAGCTTATCCGTAGAACATATCAAAGCAAAATCACGCGTGATATGAAACAAGCAGTTGATTTTACTCTACCTAATACGTGAAGACCGCGGCATTCCAGCTCCCGAAGGAGCTTTTATTGCTTGCCTCATCACGCGTGATTTTGCTTTGATATGTTCTACGGATAAGCTCATACAATGCGATCTCTCGTTTTGCACAACTCTTATCAATAGTTGGTTCAAACTCGACTGCCAAATCATACTTTCAACTATTTCACTACATTTCCCAAAAATCAAATTATTCTACGCCAAATCGTTCTCAGGAATATTTCAAAACCTTTTTTTCATTTTTCTTTGCCTTCCCCTTTTAACTGAGTTTTTTTTCTAATTTTTCAAAAAATGGCCATGCCAAATCTTTACTTTTGCCAGGAACCTAAACTTTCAGGAATTATACATTGGATCCGACTCATTGAGGACAATTGCGGGAATCGCTCTTTTAGGCTTTAGCCTGGACTGAAAGTCTTACGTTCAGATGTATCTAGACTAAAAAGGCACAATGATCTTCTTTTTTGAGTAACTAGAAGTTACTGTGACAAGAAATTCTAAAATATTCGATTTTTTTTCGGATATCCGAATCATTTCAATTGGAAAACAACCTTTTCTTCAAGCTTTAGGTTGATGATGATGAGAAAAACAGTTTTTGCAGTTTTCCGAAATGAGTCAGATCCAATGTATGTATAATATTTATCGCCAACGCACGATGAACGTAAGACTTTTTTTCGAAGCTGTTGCAGACAGAAGTATATGTTCAAATGTGAAATTGGATTAATTGGTCACATATGTTCAGTTCCGCAATCGCGTTCAGTCCTCATTATCACAATCGTAGAAGCGAAGCGGTTGTTTTTCAAAAATTCAACTAGAATCATTCTCAAAACAACCGCTTCGCTTCTACGATTGTGATAATGAGACTTTGCGGACTGAACGCGATTGCGGAACTAGATCATATGTAGCCTTCATTTCTCCGCTACTCGCAGTTTTCTGTATCACTATCACAGCAGTGGCGCGGTTTTTAGAGTGATATCTTCATTTTCATGGTTGAATTTCTCGAAAAACAACCGTTTCGCATCCACGATTGTGATAATACGACTGCGAGTAGCGTGGAAATGAAGGGTATGTAGTAGGGGAGGGCTTCAAAACATATCACCACTCTACGCGAGCGAGTTTTGCATGTAAGCTTTTCCAAACAAAAAGAAAAGTCACAGTATTCATGAGTTGGAAACGTAATATCGTTTTTTTTCGGTATTTTGATAACTAATGGCGTTCAAAAGTCCTTCATGAAGAATTAATGAACTTATGGCCAATCACCCGATCATGCGCTCTTTATGTCGAATAACATGCAGAATTTTAAGACGAAAAAACCAAACAATTGCAGATTTATTGATGAATCAGCAGGCAACAAGGTGATTTAGTTCTACCTTTCCAGATATGCAGTATTTGTGCTGCAAAACTGACTCAGACACTGCGCGAGTATCTCTTGCGAATCTGAAGGCCACGTTGGGTTCGGTCTTATGCAGACCTCGCGCTACTTCAGCCCTCATAGATCGCGCGAATCTCATCATAGCCAGGGATAGAACCCGCAACCTCCAGCACCGCGACGGCGCGACATTGCACTCCACCACAGGCTCATTGCAGGAGGTCGACGACGCTCGCAAATCAGCCGGCAGGGTGCTGTTGCTGTGCGCGATGGGCATCTCCCGCTCCGCCACATTCGCCATCTCCTACTTGATGTGCATTGAGAAGTGAGTTGATCATCATTAAGAGCATCTTCACGAATATTGTTTAGAAAATTAGCAGTTCGGG
Organism: Aplectana chamaeleonis; assembly: GCA_029168955.1. NCBI lineage: Eukaryota > Metazoa > Nematoda > Chromadorea > Rhabditida > Cosmocercidae > Aplectana > Aplectana chamaeleonis. Next base: position 1,429,003 of record JAPDOI010000140.1, on the reverse strand, counting down.
TTTCCAATATGCGTCCGAACTTTGTTTTATTTATTGACTCTGGTTTGAATTATGCTTATTTGTATTAAATTTCTATAGAGTTACATACATCGTAGAGCCTTATTACCGTATTTTCTCCTCTTGGGGTACATTAATTTCTTATTTTGAGTCTGTTTTTTCAGATGTCCTTCTAGTACAATTGTTCTTCGGATTTCCATTTTCAGACCTGTTTTTTTCATTTTTTCAACCATAAAAAGTATGTTATTCAAGTTTGCTTCTTCATGATTGCTCCGCTAAAAAAAAAGAACTGAAAATTGTCGAGAGCTACTAAGAATATGTATCTACTTACATATTTCCCATCTCAAGAGTGGTCCACTTCATAACTTTGTCAAACGTGTTCAGCACTTTCTTCCCGATCCTGCCTTTTGCTTTTGTTCAAAAATACAATTTTCAGCATTCCTTCTTTTTTAGGAAATGAAATTTCAACGCTTATGACCCGTTTTAAAAAAATTTTTGGAAAATTTTTCTCGCGATTTCTCACTATTTTCCACTGTAATGAGGGCCAACTAATGAGAAAGGAAAGGTATAATGACTGTCTTCCAGGGTCAAGCGTACACTGGGATGATCCCATTGTAGGAAAAGGGGGGGGGGGCGCAGTTTGGCAGACCGCGCACGGGGGAGGGGCGCAGAATTGGGTCGTGTGCGAGTAAAAATCATCTGCTCCGCTCAGACTGTTTTGTTTCCCATATTTCTTTTTAGAACTTCAAGCTTGGATTCGCCTTCATCGCAATTTTCTATTTTTTTTTTCATTTTTGGCCCCCGAAATGTGATTACACTAATGAAAATTTCAATGAAAATTTGCATTAAGAAATCGTAGTTAAGTGTAAATGGCGATGCGCTTTCCATGTGATTTTTTAAGTACTGAAGTAATGCAATATGGACAAATTGCAACAAAAAGAGTGCAAACAGGAGAAATCACGTATCCTCAGAGAAGAGTTTTTCCAATGTTTCTGTAGTCATTTTGTTTCCCCTGTGAGTACACTTAGCAAACTAATTTTTTTTCCAAAAAGCGAAAAAAATTTAATGATCTATCGTTGTGGGAATCAGAAAAGCGAGAACAATGGGGGCAACGTGCTCCCCTTTGAATACCACTTGAAATTTGTTTATAAAACGGTTTTCTACGGTGACTCGTCGTGAAACTTCACGTATTTCGCCTCACTGTCTGGCTCCTCGCAAAATCTCATTCGCAAGGTGTGATGTGGAGATGCTGCAGTCTCCCAGGATGAGATCCAAAAATGTATCGAAGGTGGTTAAGGTCGGAAAAAAACGTGTTCTTACCTATACAGAAATGATTTTTGAAACTTTTGCAGCATTTTGGGACCTACTTTGGTACAAAAAAAAATTTTCAGGTAATCAGAGCCCAGGGGTGGTGAAGGTAAAAATATAGTTTTTCCACCTATGCAGAACTGATTTTTGAAACATTTGCAACATTTTAGGACTTACTTTTTTGGTATCAAAAAAATTTTCTCCGCGGTTTTTTTTCTACGGACTTGTTGGAAGTAAGAGAAAGAATTTTTCTCGTAGATCCTGTTCGTATGGGGTTTATTTTGAAGCATTCCACTAGAACTATTAACAGCCCGAGTTTGAGGCCCCTACTCAGAAAAATCAAAACAAGTTACCTGTAATATATATGTAACTTACTTTAATGCCTCGAGTAACTTACATTTCTATTACACCTAACAAACCTTTATAATACATGTAAGTTACACTTATCTTACATGTAACTGATGGTTTCCGTTTTCAATTTAGTCTGACGCATGGACCAGGCGGCTGGCCGTGCGGGGTTGGCGGCCTCGCTGGAGAATGGGGTTTCGATTCGCACGGGGTGATCTCCCGTCGTAGCTACGTCCATTCATCAGACTAAACTTATTACGCGAACTCTACATTTGAATTTTCACAATGGATGGCCATCACGTGACGAAGACGAAACGCGACGCAGAAAGCGCGTCCCAGACCACACACTACGCAAAAAAACGCAATGCGGGGCCTTCCCTGCTGGTATGGGGTTAAGCACCTAAAACTTGAGTAATTGAACCAACAACAACGCCAGCCTAACCTCACAAAAATTAAAACAAGTTCTTTGTAACACAAAAGGCCGAAAATAACTTACCTGTAACATATCTGAGCCGATGTAAGTTACTTATGACTTATCTCAGGTCATTTAGGTTACATGTAACATATCCGCGGGATACTGCGTGTGGGACCTCCTAAATGTATACATGTATCTTTAATGACCTGAGATAAATCGAAAGTACATTACATCGGCTCAGATACATATGTTACAAGTAACTTGTTTTCGATTTCTGAGAAGGCGCTGTGTGAAGGGGGCCTCCGATATGTTACATGTAACTTAAATGGCACAATGTAAGTCGCAAGTAATTTAAATCGGTCAAGAAGGTATTTCCAAGGGGGACGTATGACGCACTCGTGGGGTCAGGCTTACGACCAGGGCTGTGCGGAAATCTTTTTCAAGATTTTCGGAAACGAAAACGGAAGAAAAATGGTCAAAAAACGTCGGAAACGGAAATCCGGAAACGGAAGAGATCAAAAATCTATGAGTTGTCTCATTCTCACGTTGCGTCGCTGCTCATTGGTTACAGTTCTCATTCGATAACCTATGGTTTCAGTCGATAAATCAATAATTATTCAAACTACATACAATCACTATGAGGCATTCCACAATTTCGGTTCATCGCCCCAGAAAAAAAATTGAAAAGGCAGTTTTAAAAATTGGTGTATGTAGCGGCCCCTCCGAATGAGTTTACAGTGTCCTCGAGAAAGCAGTCCAGGCTGTACCAGGTGCAGATGAAGCGGGCGGCCGTGTTGCCTCTTCAAGACCGATAGAGATGAACCTCCAGGTTCTTACCGACGAATTTCTAGATTTTCTGTTGAATCTTTATTTTGAATCCTGTCGGAGCAAATACCGCACGATTAAATTCGAAAAGTAAAAAAAAACTACTCGGTAAAATCACAAATAAAACCACTTTCTTTGCTGAGCATCTCAGCCAGGCTTAGATATTCGATTGAATTCAAGAGGTCGAGAGTGTTTCTCAGCCCCTCATGATGCCTTCAAGCACCCTTTCCTATACCCACTACCATTACCCGTGTAGCTCTATTTTCTTCCGTTTCCGGCCCTAAAAAGTCGGAAACGGAAGCGGAACGGAACAGCTTAAAAACACCGGAAATACGGAAACGGAATCGGAAACGGAACAGTTCCGCACAGCCCTGCTTACGACTGGCGTTGCTGTTGGTTCAATTACCCAAGTTTGAGGTACTTGACCCCACACCAGCAGGAAAGGCCCCGCACAGCATTTTTCTGCGTAGTGTATGCTCTGCGTCGCGTGTCGTCTGCGTCACGCGATGGCCACCCATGGTGAAAATATAAATGCAAGTTACATGTAACATAAGTGTAACTTACATGCAATATAAATTTATGTTACATGTAATATAAATGTATGTTACATGTAATATAAATGTAAGTTATGTACTTGCGACATTCAAGTAAGTTACATTTATATTACAAGTAACTTGTTTTGGCTGATTTTCTTCTGTGCCTTTCAAGGTTTATTAGATGGTGAAACTTTACTAGGGTGACGTTTCGACCAATTCGTCGTCTTCTAGGCCTAAAATGGCTCGAAACACCTCTACATACCACATACCCGATCGAACGCCTTCTCACCCTCCACGGGTTGCGAAATGTCCCCCGAGTCCCGAGGAACGCCCAGCCCATTACAACAATTTAACCAACCCGCAAATGTTCCACCGACGCCGAGCTCCACTCGATAGCGAGAATGACCAGGAGCAAGTGGGGAATCCTGGTAGAATAGCGCCGAGAGTCTCACAGACCGCAAACTGGTATAAGTGGCAGGAATTCATTAATTATGGCGACGCATTCATTCCTGTTATTGAGCTTTGGGTCTCGGGCTCGAATGAGGAAAGCCTCCAAAGCCTTTCTGGGACCGATGTCGTTTTCGTAGGCCAATATCTTGCAGGTGATACTGAAGTCCATGCCTTGATGTTTTTCGACCCTATGTTTCCCGAGAGAAGATTTTTTCGACGTTTACTCGCCAGGTGTTCTTTAACGCCAATACATTATACTTGTTATCCGAAGACAGGGGGTGTGTATACAAGTCTGTTGGTACCTGCTCGTTGGTGCCCCTGCTTCTACTGAACCCAGCAGACGTTTGAGTGTACACAGGGAACGTTCGAGCGATATAGCTTGCACAACTATATCGCGAAAGTATCCCGCACATTGCATAAAAGTGTCGCCGTCCGGCACATTAAGGCCCATAACACCTTAGGATCTGTACCTAGGGAGTTAATGGAGTCTTTGGCCACAAGGCACAATTTCGCCACCCTGAATTGCCGGTCATTGTCGAGTGATATTCAACAATCTGCGCTCCCCAATTTTCTGAGCTACTTCCATGCACCGTTTGCTGCTTTGCAGGAAACTCGCCTCAAGGATAGACCCATCATCAACGTCGGAGAGTACGCCATCTACTGCGGTGACACTGATCATAGGAGAGTGGGAGTCTGTGCAATAGCTGTAAGGAAGGACTACAATGGTATGATCGAGGAATTCGGCTCAACGTCGTGTAGGAATGCATTTGTGCGACTGCGGGATCACAGAGGTCTGTGGATAGTGAGTGCTCATGCGTCCACCGAAACCGTCGAAGACAATTCCAAGGATGAGGAAATCAATACGTTGCTAGCCAGGATACCTTGTCGACATGCTGTTGTCGTGGGAATCGACGCAAACGCGAAGATGGGACTTGATCAGGAATCCGAAGTACTCGGTAAATGGTTCTATCCAGTGGAGCAAACATCGGACAACGGCTACCGCCTTGTCGACTTTTGTGAACGCAGTAGTCTGATTATTGCATCGACATTCAAGAGGAATCATCGCCGCCATCAGCTTACGTGGCAGGGACCAACCCAGCTATCTCTAGAAGAGCAGCGGAAGCGGAAGATGACAACTTTGAAACTACAGCTCGACTAAGTTCTGACGAGGAATATTCCAGTATCGGACATTCGAAGATCTAGAGCTGTGTTTGATGTCGCATTCGATTCGAATCACCGTCCAGTTCTGGTAAACTTCACTGCGAGGATTCATAAGAGGAAGCGAGGGGCTAAGCCTCCCCAGAGGATTGATATGACAAGTCTCAGGGACGAAGAATGCAGAAGGAAATTCCGACAACGCGTTTCTATTCACATCGGAGTACGGACTAAGAAGAAACTTTGCGACGCGGATTCTTTTGTCAAGTGCATCCAGGACGCTTCGAAAGAGGCACTCCCGGTTGTACAGCTCAAGAAGAAGCTCGTCTACGTCTCAGAGGAAACAACATTTACCTACAACAGAGTATGTGCTCTCCGAACTGCAGGAAACTTCGTGGAGGAGAAGCGTCTGAGGAGGAAGTTGCGTCGTCAGCTTCAAAGTGACCGCGAACGAGAATGGACGTTTAGGGCTAAGGAGTTTGAGAAGGCTTGGGAGGAGAAGAACCCGAGGAAAGCCTACACGTTGTTACGACAGTAAAGCGGCAAAATGAAGAGATGTTCTGCTGTCCTCAACACTACCAATGGAGTTGCACTTGGTGATGCGACGCTGCCAATATGGAAGGATTACTTCAGTTTATTACTGAGTCGTCCAGCGCCATCAGTACCTGAGCTCCCGCATGTTCAGAGAGCACATTACGATGTTAGTGAGGAACCGCCGACTGAGGCTGAAGTTTTGAATTGTGTCCGGAAAATGAAGAATGGAAAGGCAGGTGGAGATGACAACGTCACTGCTGAAATGCTGAAAGCTCTCCCTCCGTCTGGGATTCGTGAAATGACCAACACTATTCGTACCATATGGATGAGCGAAAAGATACCCGATTCGTGGAGAGATGCGATCATCGTACCTCTTCGCAAGAAGCTATCCGTCACGAATCCTAAGAACTACAGAGAAATCTCTCTGCTTCGTGTCATGTACAAGGTTTTAGAACGTATCATTCTCGAGCGACTTATCAAACATCGTGAAGGAACGACCAGAGATGAGCAAGCCGATTTTCGACCTGGAAGATTGACAATCGACCAAGTGTTCGTCGTGAGAAGAGTAATTGAACCTTGGCAGCGGTATTCGAAGCCATTACAGTTTTTTTTGTTTTTGGACTTTGAAGCCGCATTCTCGCTCGATTGCTCAACGCTCTGCGAGCCGATGGAGTCCCGGAAAAGTATGTTCGACTAGTCGAGGACATGAACAAAGGAACAACAGCAGCAGTTCGTACGCCCGTCGGGTTTACGTCAGCTTTCGAGGTGAGAACAGGAGTAAGGCAAGGAGCTGTAGCAGGGCCTTTTCTATTCAACTTCGCCGTTGATGTCATCATGCGTCGAGTTGCAGAACAGTTTTCTGCGGACGTGGTCCTAACACCATCAGGACGCCCCCTTGTCGACCTGGAGTACGCCGACAACTTTGCGTTATTCGCTGAAAACAGCGCAAACTGCAAAGGGTTGTGAACCTCGTTTCGAAATATGCCGCCGCCTATGGACTTCGTCTTCGTCCCGACAAATGCAAGCAGATGTGGGTCTCTCAGAGGCCTTCAACGGGAGTTTGTGTGGACGGACAACGTATCGAACTGGTGGACGATTTCTGTTATTTGGGCTGTTTGCTGAAGAACGATGGTAGTTATGCAGCGGATATTCGACAACGATGTGCGAAAGCTACGTCTGCATTCAATTCTCTAACTAAGTGTTTGTGGTCTACCCCCATCGCGAAGGAAGTCAAGTTGCGCGTCTACCTATCCGCTATTCGCCCTATCATGATGTACGGATCGGAGACGTGGGCAGCACCGAAGACGCAGATGGAAAGGTTGGATTGCACGGAGAGGAAGCTGTTTAGACGTTTGTTCGGATATTTCTGGCCGCGGATGTGCCACAACGAAGATCTCTACAACGAGATTGACGCCTTACATCAACGTTTTACACGAGGGAGGTGCCAACATCTCCCAATGCCATCTCAAGCGGCAACGGAAGTCGTCTTCGTCTGTTCGGGCATGTTTTAAGAAGACCGCCAGATTGTCTTGTTCAACACGCTCTAAGGATGCTTTCAAGTCCTGTCTGGAAACGGCCGCCTGGACATAGGCGAAAGTTTTGGACGGATGTGGTGAAGGAGGATTTGAAATCACTCGGCATTGAAAGGCAATTCAGGCGCGATGTTTTGCTTCGCAGGAAGTGGAATAGCGACCAATGTATGGATTATGTTCAAGTTGTGGCTGAGGACCGTGACAAATGGACACGGCTGACTACTAGGACGGCACACCTCGGTAAAGATGCGGAATGACCGCTTCAGGCGAAAGCCAGCCGTTTAAGTCAAGTAAGTAAGTCATCCGAAGACAATTTTTCGGATAATGGATCGATTCGGATAATGCCGATTTTAAATTTTCCGGATATTGGTTCGATTCAGATAATGCGCTTTTTCAAATTTGCGGAAAATGGATCGATTCAGATAATGCCATTTTTCTAGTGATTCGGGTACGGATATCCGGTCGGATAATTTCGGATATTTTCGGAACAAAGTTGAGGCAAAACGGTGAAAGATAAACCAGGCACTCAAAGCAAGCTTTTGAAAACATCCATAATTGAGCAAACAGTAGTCCTTCATTGCATTCGCAGCATGTTCACATACAAACTCCAATTATAATTCCAATTCCAATTCTAATTTTACAAACTTCATATTTCTGAAAATTTAGCTTCCTGGCAAAAGAAACGATTTGGTAGTGCCATTTATAAGTAAAAAAATTTCCAAAAATATCTTGAAATATCCTGAAAACGATTTGGCGTAAAACGGCCTGGAGTAATGAAAAAGCTAGGAAATGAAGTGAAACAATTAAAAATGCGATTTGGTGGTCAATGACAGACGAGGAATCGGTTTTTACAAGCTTCTCCGTTAAATTTATCAAAACGAAATCAAGCGCGATATGGATTGGAGCGTTGCGTTCACCTAGCTTGACCTATGTTGATTCCTTTATTACAGCGTTCAAAAGTGGCTTAATGTTTCCCTGGGACGCTTGATTTCGTTTTGATAAGTTTAACGGAGAAGCTTGTAAAATCCGATTCCTCGTCTGTCATTGACCACTCAATCGTATTTTTAATTATTTCACTTCATTTTCTATCTTTTTCATTACTCCAGGCCATTTTACGCCAAATCATTTTTAGGATATTTCAAGATATTTTTGGAAACTTTTTTTTTGACTTATAAATGGCATTACCAAATCGTTACTTTTGCCAGGAAGCCAAATTTTCAGAAATTTCACATATTTTTTCCGAAGGTTCCCTTTCTGATTTCAATTTTGCTCCACGATTTTCACTTTGGAATGATGAAACATCTAACAGACGATATTGTCGGTATGAGTACAATTTTTGAAACCTGTGACGCACAACCATAAGAAATACCACTCATTGCCGCATTTTGTGCAACTAGTGAAAAATCGATATTATTGATCATTGATGTTCGATTTGGGGGTGTGTATACAAGTCTGTTGGTACCTGCTCGTTGGTGCCCCTGCTTCTACTGAACCCAGCAGACGTTTGAGTGTACACAGGGAACGTTCGAGCGATATAGCGTGCACAGCTATATCGCGAAAGTATCCCGCACATTGCATAAAGGTGTCGCCGTCCGGCACACTAAGGCCTCTGGTCCATAACACCTTAGGATCCGTACCTAGGGAGTCATGGAGTCTTTGGCCACAAGCCACAATTTCGCCACCCTGAACTGTCGATCGCTGTCGAGTGATATCCAAAAAACTGCGCTATCCAGACTTCTGAGCTATTTCCATGCACCGTTTGCTGCTTTGCAGGAAACCCGCCTCAAGGATAGACCCGTCAACAGCGTCGGAGAGTACACCATCTACTGCGGTAACGCTGACGATAGGAGAGTGGGAGGCTGTGCAATAGCTGTAAGGAAGGATTTCAATGGTATGGTCAAGGAGTTTGGCTCAACGTCGTGCCGGAATGCATTCGTACGACTGCGGGATCACAGAGGATTCAATCTGTGGATAGTGAGTGCTCATGCGCCCACTGAAACCGCCGAAGACAATTCGAAGGATGCGTTTTATGAGGAACTCAATACGTTGCTGGCCAGGATACCTTGTCAACATGCTGTTGTCGTGGGGATTGACGCAAATGCGAAGATTGGACTTGATCAGGAATCCGAAGTACTCGGTAAATGGTTCTACCCAGTGGAGCAAACATCGGACAATGGCTACCGCCTTGTCGACTTTTGTGAACGCAGTGGTCTGATTATTGCATCGACATTCAAGAGGAATCATCGCCGCCATCAGCTTACGTGGCAGGGACCAACCCGGCTATCTCCAGAAGAGCAGCGGAAGCGGAAGATGACAACTTTGAAACTACAGCTTGACTATGTCCTGACGAGGAATATTCCAGTATCAGACATTCGAAGATCTAGAGCTGTGTGGGATGTCGCATTCGATTCGGATCACCGTCCTGTTCTGTTAAACTTCACTGCGAGGATTCATAAGAGGAAGCGAGGGGCTCAGCCTCTCCAGAGGATTGACATGACAAGTCTCAGAGATGAAGAGTGCAGAAGGAATTTCCGACAACGCGTTTCTATTCACATCGGAGTACGGACTAAGAAGAAACTTTGCGACGCGGATTCTTTTGTCAAGTGCATCCAGGACGCTTCGAAAGAGGCACTCCCGGTTGTACAGCCTAAGAAGAAGTTCGCCTACGTCTCAGAAGAAACAACATCTACCTACAACAGAGTATGTGCTCTCCGAACTGCAGGAAACTTCGTGGAGGAGAAGCGTCTGAGGAGGAAGTTGCGTCGGCAGCTTCAAAGTGACCGCGAACGAAGAGTGGACGTGTAGAGCTAAGGAGTTCGAGAAGGCTTGGGAGGAGAAGAATCCGAAGAAAGCCTACACGTTGCTGCGACAGTATAGCGGGAAGATGAAGAGATGTTCTCCTGTCTTGAACACTACCAATGGAGTTGCAGTTGGTGATGCGACGCTGCCAATATGGAAGGATTACTTCAGTTCACTACTGAATCGTCCAGCGCCATCAGTACCTGAGCTCCCGCATGTTCAGAGAGCACATTACGATGTCAGTGAGGAACCGCCGACTGAGTCTGAAGTTTTGGATTGTGTCCGGAAAATGAAGAATGGAAAGGCAGGTGGAGATGACAACCTCACTGCTGAAATGCTGAAAGCTCTTCCTCCGTCTGGGAATCGTGAAATGACCAACACCATCCGTGCCATATGGATGAGCGAAAGGATACCCGATTCGTGGAGACATGCGATCATCGTACCTCTTCACAAGAAGCTATCCGTCACGGATCCTAAGAACTACAGAGGAATCTCTCTACTCCGTGTCATGTACAAGGTTTTAGAACGTATCATTCTCGAGCGACTTATCAAACATCGTGAAGGAACGACCAGAGATGAGCAAGCCGGTTTTCGACCTGGAAGATCGACCATCGACCAAGTGTTCGTCGTGAGAAGAGTAATTGAATCGTGGCAGCGGTTTTCGAAGCCATTACAGCTTGCTTTTTTGGACTTTGAAGCCGCGTTCGACTCTCCTCATCGTGATCGATTGCTCAATGCTCTGCGAGCAGATGGAGTCCCGGAAAAGTATGTTCGGTTAATCGAGGACATGAACAAAGGAACAACAGCAGCAGTTCGTACACCTGTCGGATTTACGTCAGCTTTCGAGGTGAAAACAGGAGTAAGGCAAGGAGCCGTTGCAGGACCTTTTCTTTTCAACTTCGCCGTTGATGACATCATGCGTAGAGTTGCAGAACAGTTTCCTGCGGATGTGATCCTAACACCATCAGGACGCTCCCTTGTCGACCTGGAGTACGCCGACGACATTGTGTTATTCGCTGAAAACAACGCAAAACTGCAAAGGATTGTGAACCTCGTTTCGAAGTATGCCGCAGCCTATAGACTTCGTCTTCGTCCCGACAAATGCAAGCAGATGTGGGTCTCTCAGAGGCCTTCAACTGGAGTTTGTGTGGACGGACAACGTATCGAACTGGTGGACGATTTCTGTTATTTGAGCTGTTTGCTGAAGAACGATGGTAGTTATGCAGCGGATATTCGACAACGATGTGCGAAAGCTACGTCTGCATTCAATTCTCTAACCAAGTGTTTGTGGTCTACCACCATCGCGAAGGAAGTCAAGTTGCGCGTCTACCTATCCGCTATTCGCCCTATCATGATGTACGGATCGGAGACGTGGGCAGCACCGAAAACGCAGATGGAAAGGTTGGATTGCACGGAGAGGAAGCTTTTAGGCGTTTGCTTGGATATTTCTGGCCGCGTGTATGCCATACCGAACACCTTTACAAGGAAATCGACGCAGTACATCAACGCTTGACACGAGGGAGGTGCCAGCATCTCCTAACGCCATCTCAAGCAGCAATGGAAAGTCGACTTCGACTGCTCGGGCATATACTAAGAAGAACGCCGGATCGTCTCGTACAACACGCTTTAAAAATGCTTCCAAATCCTGTCTGGAAACGGCCACCTGGGCGTAGGCGAAATTTCTGGACGGATGTGGTTAAAGAGGATTTTAAGTCACTCGGCATCGAAAGACAGTTCAGGCGCGATGTTTCCTTTCGCAGGAAATGGAATAGTGACAGTTGGATGGAATGTGTTCAAATTGTGGCTGAAGACCGTGAAAAATGGAAACGGCTGACTACTAGGACGGTACACCTCGGTGAAGATGCGGAATGACCGCGTCAGGCGAAAGCCAACCGATTAAGTCAAGTAAGTCAAGATGTTCGATTTTGCATGATGAAAAGAATTTCCCAAACAAGTGACTTAGAGCCATCAACAATCGAGAATAATTGCGGCATAGTGTGCAACACGCGAAAAAATCGATATTTTCGATTGGTATTTATCGATATTGACTGATGAGCAAAATTTCCCAACCTAGAAAACCAATCCCATCAACAATCACCACTTCTCGCCGCATTTTGTGCAGAAAGCGCGAAAATCGATAATATTGATTATCGATCGATGACGTGTCATGATTAAGAATTCTGACAAGTTCAGTACTTACCTTCGACGACCTGTGTTGATTGGCTGCAGATTCACCCACACACCATGGTCTCCACAGCCGTAGCATGCCCAAGCAGTTTTCGTGCTCCACGGCTATTTTAGTATGTAAATCCACGATTTTGAAGTACCCTTAAAAGTTAAGGTATCAAGTTCAAAATGGAATAGGAGCTACCTGCATCCATTTCCAGCCTCCTAACTAAAAATTACTTTCCTAGCCCAATTTTAAGTGTACCAACAAGATCGTGTACGCCGTCTGAAAAAAGAAAAGGAGATTAACCACAAAAACGCGCGGTATTTCACTTGTTTCTCGAAAATCAGTTAAAAATTACAAACCATTCTTGGGTGGTCATACGAACATTTTGCGCTCTTTTTAATGCAATTTAGAGCTAATTGCTACGTTCAGTTTTAACTGAGATTTCGAAAAAGGGGTTGCGCGCACGGCCGATTCAAAACCAAATCTGGTGCGCGCTTCGCGCGCCCCACAATATGCATATTGATAATAAAAATATGGAGACAAATCTTCAATTACTCTATCGTCGTTGGGAGGCACAGTATTATCCATACACAGGTTTGGTTCAGGACAACTACCTAGTAAAAAGTATGCAAAGACACTATACAAAAAAAAACTTCTACACTGAATAACTAGCAAATTGGTCATCTCACATGACCAAGCCCATTTTTCGGCGCCACAACGACTCTTCCAATTTCTGAAGGAGGAGGGAAATTCTGGGTTTATGTACTAAATAGAAGGCGGAACGGAAAATGGGCGTGGCCTAGAGCAATGTTATCTGATTTCATCCGAAAATTATCCGATTTTATCCGAAAATTATCCGAATTTATTCGAAAAATATCCGGTTTTATCCGGAGTTTTTCCCGAATTTTATCCGATTTCATCCGAAGCTTATCAAAATTTTTGACCCTTCGGATAATGGTTCGGTTCAGATAATGCCGATTTTGAATTTCCCGGATATTGGTTCGATTCAGATAATGCGTTTTTTCGAATTTTCGGATATCGGATTATCTGAATCTCGGATACTGAGCATTGTATCTGGTATACGACCCCACTTTGTGCGCAGTCCCCTTCCCTTCCATTGGGGCATATCGTGCAATTCTCTGTATTGCACGTGCGGTCGTACAACCTATTTCGTACCATTTGCTTTTCGATATTGTCCCTAGGAATATCAACAAGAACAATGTCGTTAGTTAGTTCGTGCATTGTTCATTGACGTATTGCGGAGCTAACTGTGCCCGATACGAACGGTAGCTGCGGGATAATTGTGTCTTCAAACGATATACTGCGTTGCCTACACAAGGTTGACCCGTGACTACGTCCGCTGTATCCATTCTGAGTAGCAATTTCGCAAGCCACATGCTCCTGGTCATTCTCGCTATCGAGTGGAGCTCGGCGTCGGAGGAACTTTTGCGGGTTGGTTAAATTGTTGTTATGGGCGTTCCTCGGGACTCGTGGAATATTTTGCAACAGGTGGGGGGTGAGGAGGCGTTCGATCGGGTATGTGGTATGTAAAGGGTTTCGGGCCATTTCAGGCCTAGAAGACGACGAATTGGTCAAAACGTCGCCCTAATATGTAAAGTTTCACCATCTAATAAACCTTGAAAGGCACAGAAGAAAATCAGCCAGATTAACAATGCCAAAGTTTCAAGAAGAACGAACGTGGATATAACTTGTTTTGATTTTTCTGAGATTCCGCGAGTGCGTCGTACACCCCCCTTGGAAATGTCTTCTTAGCTGATTTAAAGGCGGTGTTCACGATAATCTTCGATTTTGAGATTATTAGCTAAATCGATTGTTTGGTCCCCGGGTAGAACATAAATGACGAAGGAATCGAGATAAACGCACCAGAAGGTCGCCTAATCCTTTACTCTCACCCCATCTTTTTACTCTCACAGTAACTGTTTGTTGTGACAACGAAATCATTTGTGGGCCCGTCCTTTGCAATTATTTGCTTTCTGTTGCTCTGTTCTTTTCTTCGGACCCTAACTAGTATTATTTTGCCTGGAATATTCTTCCATTTTGATTGATCCCATTTTTCACCGGTTACAACCACCGTGGACATGTTGATACAACTGGGCAACTAGTCCAGGCCAGAGATTAATGTCGCTGAAATATGAAGTTTTAGTGCGTTTCTCGCCGTTTCTTCGTAATTTCTATAGCAATTGGGGGCCAGCGAATTTTTTTATGCTAAAAACTCGGGAACGAAAATCATCGTGAACACTGCCTTTAAAGGCAGTGGTCACGATGAAAAACGTTATCGAAAAAACTGCAAAAATCAGCTTAGATATAAAACAGCTCAAAAACTATCAAGGTAGCGCGGTGAAAATCGGGCTAGAATTAGAGTTATTAAGACCCTAAAATTCCAGTTCGTGCACACGTGCACAGAAAGATCACAGTCTCATGCCAAGCAATCAAGAATCATCGACACTCAGAGGAAGAAATAAATGCAAATTTACCAAAGAAAACAGTTGAATAATGAAAGCAAGCACTTCAGTGAATGTTTTTGACTAGATGTGTACATAAATCCGAAAGTTCATTGATTGAAATTCAAGTTCAAGCCAGCTGATGTTCTTGATATTAGAGATCATCGATACCGATGATGTGGGGTGGACTCGTCCATCATCAAAAGACAAGAAAGTTCAGGCTTCGAATTCGGCCCAGAAAGGCGTTTTTTTCGCGATTTTTTCTCGTAGGTTCTACTACTCTATACCCAGAACAGGGTTTAGAGGGGAAAAGAAGACGAGCATATTTGAGCGCGACCACTGCCTTTAAGTTACTTGCGACTTATATTGTGCCATTAAAGTTACATGTAACATATCGTAGGCCCACTGCACGCAGTGTCCTCTCAGAAATCGAAAATAAGTTACTTGTAACATATCTAAGCTGGGCCAGTAACACCCCCCCCCCCGGAGGGTGGCAGCAACCGGCTGTCACTGCGTGGTGACTGGGTCAATCACGTCTCGGCTATCAATATGAACGGGCCGGCATAGAAATGCACAGGCGGCGCTGAAGTTAATGACCATTGCAGTCAGCCACCTGGGAGCAGTGAGCGTTCTTTTGTGAGGTGGCTGACTGCAAGAAACGGGTGGTGACTTCGCTCACCGCCGCAGAGGAAAGAGAAATAGCGCGCGGACGAAGAGGAGCTGGGTCGATATCGCGGTCATAAGGTCGAGCACGTCCAATGGTGCTGACTTTCTGAAGCAAGTGCGCTCCAAGAAAGGGCAGTGGAGCGCTTGCGATCCGACCAGTCCGCTGTCCACTCATCACCACAGCACAGCACGGCGGCCTATCTCGTTGTCTAGGTGGGCAAGGAAAAATTGCATCCGCCGGCTGGCGGCCATCCCAGCTGATAGGAATGACAGGCGAAACGTTTGAAGGGTTTATTGATGTTTCAATGATTCCTGGCAAAGATTAGTGGGAGATTAACGTCAAATGGTACGTAGCTGTCATGAATACGTCTCCTTCATAGATTTCACGTGCTTCAGTCCTATACTAAGCTCAACTTCCAATTCCTAGAAGTTGCTCTGGCCATATTCAACCATTTTCAGATTTTTTTCCAATAATCGCTCACCACAAATAAAATCAGTTTTGCTTACAGAGCCATCTAAGAAAGATTGCTGAAAAACGGTTTCTTTCTTCAGAAAAGGCGTTACACTTACGTGATCCGCTTGTACTAGTCACTAAATGTATAATAGTTCATCTATGTGCGGCTTTTACCCAAACTTCATTTCCTCTTTCACTACAAGCTCACTTTCACTTCTTTCTCTGTTGACTGGGAAGCGTGAAACAGACTAAGGAAAAAATAGCCCACATTTTTAAAAAATCCTTTGAACTTTTTGGTTCACCTTGTAAAAAAACACGAGGTTGGCTCCTCGACAATCGTACTACAAAGTATTGTGTATAGTGGTTCACTGGTAAGTGGTCACCCAACAAGAAATTTTCAAAATCGTTTTTTAAATCTAACATTCTCTCGCTTTGGTGATTTTTGGGGAAATTCCCGAAATCCCATCATCCAAGGTTGAAAACTTATTAAATCTGAAAGATAGACACATTTGCACGCTCCCGAAACCCATATTCACTACTGCAAGTTCGATCAAAGTTACAATGAATACGAAGAACTGTGGAGGGAGTGTATGCAGGGAAACAGAGAGAGTCTCTCACACGTGAACACATGGCCTAGCGGTCTAAGGCGCTGTGCTGGGCATCCGTCGCGTAGGTTGGTGCGGTCCTGGTTCAAATACTTCGACCACCGAGAGTTTTGCATTCAACGCTACTCTTTGCAAGTAACTTACATCTGCTTAGATATGATACATGTAACTTGTTTTCGGACTTTAATGTTACAAGTAACATGTTTTAATTTTTCTGAGTAGCTCTTCATTGATCCGAGAACGAGCCCCCGGGATGTCTGAATTCGCTCAATGGGATTTAGACCACTAAAACCGCTACTATTCCATTGAGGAAAATGTTCGGTAAACCCTTCTGGAAGGGACTGCGCGACAAAGTAGAGAATAAATGGAAAAAATCGAGTTTTTGTTCGCTTGTTCGCGGAGGGCGGGGCGCAGATGCGGGCCACCCGCTGGGAGGGGGGGGGGCGCACTCTCCAGCGACCGATCCCATTGCCACGCCTGACCCTGCTGTCTTCTCGTGTCTCTGCCTTCGATATCATCGACGTCTGAGAGATTTTCCTAACAAAACAAAATTAATAAAAAAATATTCCACCCACAGCGTATGCACAGCAATAGATAGCAGTTTGAACTAAAGTCTGTCCGAATGCGACTGTCCGCCCACGCGGTAGGCGTGCGTGTCAGGCAGCCGTCGCGGAGGTATTTCCGGGCGTGAAAATCGATTAGCAGGATCATTGGACAAATAGTGAATAATATCCCAGTCAGCTGTTTGTATCCATGAAAAGGTTTGTCCAAAAATCGCCTCCGCGACGGCCGCTCGACACGCACGCCGACCGCGTGTGGAGGCAGTCTCATTCAGACAGACATTACCAGGTTGTTCAATAAGTTTTGTCGTTCGATAAGAAAAACACAATTTTATGATTCAAAATACCCTTTATTATTCAGTATAATCTCCCTGAACATCAATACTCTTAAAAAAGAACCAGAAAATAAAAAAAAATCCAAAAAAAATCCAAGTCTCATCCATAGTGATGAATCGACGCACAAAATCCATTTAATCCTTTTTAAAACGCTCCAGATGTTGCTGAGAAAGTCGCATTCGAATGTATTTTGTTCCATTGTTAGCGAATGCGGCACCCATTGTGCACACAGCTTTCTAAAACCCAAAATTTCACTCAAAATATGGCTCGCTCTGCCTAATGAGATGTGTAAAGTCTCTACGAAATTTCTCTCAGTCAATCGACGATCTTTCAAAACCATATCCTCTATTTTGGCTATGATTTCTGGTGTTGATGGGTTTTTTGGACGTCCTTCACGTGGATCGTTTTCAAGGCTTGTACGACCACGTCTAAATTCAGCAACCCATCTTTCTACAGTTCTAATTGTAGGTGACAATCATATACTTTATGCTTTTTTAATATTCGTTCGTGAATTTCTTTTGGTGCTACCTACACCTTCCAAAAATAAGAATTTTATCACTGCACGATGTTCAATTTTTCCATTGCTGTGGCACGGCGACACCAAGTGTCTTGTAAACAAAGAATGAATTGACAGATTGAAATGAAACTTCACATACGTTCATATGAAGAGTGTACCAACAAAGCAAAAAAAAATTGGGCTGGTAGCAATGCCCTCGCTTATCGAACGACAAAATTTATTGAACAACCTGGTATACTACTGCGTTTTCAGAATCTGCAAAAATCTTCTATCAAGAAAGTTACAAATATTGGGAACTTTTTGGACAAGTTCGGCAAATGCTCTCCGTTCCTGGAAATGATTTACCATATAGTTGGTGATTCCAGCTTAACCAAGTAGCTATCTCACAGATTTGGAGGAGCATAGGAAGCAGTTGGAGGCACTGACAAGTACACTTTTTTTTCGATTTAATGATAATATCGATTTCAGGTTGTCATTGCATGACGCCTACAAAAATGTGCAATACTGTCGCAATATCATCTGTCCCAATGTTGGCTTCTTCCAGCAGATGATCGATCTCGAGCATAAGGTTCGTTCCTCCAGAGACCGGCTCCAGTTCACCTTTTGTCTCTGATTTCCATTCGACGTCGGTTTGGGGACAGCGTACTGCATCTTCAGATTGATGGCCGCAATCCCCGTCGGGAGCATTATTCATAGCGCGTCCTTTAGTAGCGCGACCAGAGTCAGCGATTGTCACGCTTCTCGCAAATATCACCATTTATCTTTCAGAATCTCGTCCCTCTACCAAACCAGTTTTCCGGATCTGTTCTAGCACGGGGTTCTGTAAGAAATGTTTCTGATTTCAGCTATATGGAACGAAGACTGTACATGTAATCGAGCCGATTCCGGGCGTTAAAGTTGCTGATGTGGTCTGGAATGAACTCTATCAAGAGATGATGGACAGCCTGAGTGAGGCTGATCGTCACTCTGTCCGGTCTTTCAATCCTCTTCCTGAGTCGGTGAGTTTTAGGCGTGGTTGTCAAAAATCTACTCTGCCGTTCGTAAGATTTGGTCAGAAGACTAGCTGGGGCTCGTCTTTAGCATCTTTTTTGAACTTGCTTCAAAACCGACTTTTTCTAGATCTAAAAGCTATCTAGATTCCATATGTGCAGGACTATCCAACAATACAGTGCTTCCCAGGATTTGAAATCAATCGAGAAAGTTCTAGATGCCATTTCCAAATCGTTATGCAGTACACATAGCGCTGTACAGTCGCACACTGTATTTGTATACTGTATGGCACACTAAAATTTGACCCTGAGCTTTTTCGCTCAGACTCGAACCTTAGCAATCGTTTTACTTTTGGATGACCTTCTCACCACTTCTCACTTTAAAGGCAGTGTTCACGATAAACCCTGAGTGTTCGGCTTTTCAGAGATTGTAATAGTTCAAAAGCTAACTGTGACAGCAGCGTCTGGAAGAACTGCGAAAAGTGAGGAGAAAACGATTTTTTCCGCCTAAGTAGGACCTCTTGTGTGACGTCATATTTTTGAGAATGTAAAGATTGACAGGTGTGAAGGAATGAAGTCTTTCCATATAATATGTGATGACGTTATCCACCTTATCCAATGCTATATATCGAAGCCATTACCTTCCTCAGACAGTAGATGCGAACGGATAGCTGGCTTTTGGCGGACGGATCGACATCCTCCCGCCATCCCCCCGGCAGTAGCCAGCGATCCGTCCGCCAGTAGCCAGCGATCCGCCCGCCAGTAACCAGCAATCCGCCCGGCAGTAGCCAGCGATCCGCCCGCCAGTAGCCAGCGATCCGCCCGCCAGTAGTCAGCGATCCGCCCGCCAGTACCCAGCGATCCGCCCGCCAGTAGCCAGCAATCCGCCCGCCACTAGCAAGAGAGCCGCTCGCCATTAGCCAGCGATCCTCCCTCGCTGCCACATGTTGGTTTCCGGTGGTTCCCACCACGGTCTCCGTGTGCGGGACCATCCCCTCAACTGACAAAAATTATCCTTCGGCCTCTGAGTGATCCTTCAGAGGTGACTTTAAGTCACCATTCAGGATCGGCCTCGAAATGCCGAGTGAGCAGTCAGTGCGATGGAGCGCCTTTTATACCCTTCGGCTTGTTTACTCTGAGCATGATACTGACAACAGAAAAGAACTTGTCAATGATTGACAAGCTTCACCATGTAAAATTTGAACAGGCGGATCGCTGGCTATCAAAGCAGTGGCGGGCGGATCGCTGGCTATCAAAGCCCTGGCGGGCGGATCGCTGGCAGGTTGCGGGCGGATCGCTGCATCTCATAGCTCAGCGGGCGGATCGCTGGCTATCAAAGCCCTTGCGGGCTGATCGCTGGCAGGTTGCCGGCGGGTCGCCGCTACAGAGCTTGCCGGCGATCCGCACGCGTGCGTGATCAACTTTCCCAGGTGCCGCTATCCGCCCGCCAAAACGCAGCGATCCGCCCGCTGAGACGACGAGAGGCAACGATCCGCCCGTCGAGGATGCGATGAGCAGCGATCCGCCCGCAACTTGCCGGCGTACCGCCCGGAGAGGTCTTGATTGCCAGCGGTCAGTCCGCACCTACTGTCTGAGTTCGCTGATCGGCTGTTTACGTGTTCAAGCTTCTTCAGAAAGGATGTGTCTGTGAGGTGGAGTGGGCCAATGGGTTGACTGGCCTACGCAATTTTCGCCCACTTCCCGACGGTGTTCGTGTATCTCTCTTCACTGTTTTCATCGGTAGGTCCCGAACCCGAAGCTTACGTTTCTGTGAAAAAAATAGAGATTTTCTCATCGTGAACACTGCCTTTAAATGGTTCTTCGGATTGGGAAAAATTCAGTTTGAAGAAACTCATCAAATAGTGCGCAACGACGTGTAGATGCGTCCTGGCGAAAAGAAAAGTCCAAATCCTGTGAGAGGTAGTGTATATACGTCTTTTTTCACATCAAGCCTCATGGCTGACAGGCTTTTCTTTTCGTGCAAGATTTATTTTCGCGCGTGTTACCATTACACTACCGACACCGCTCTGCATTCCTCAGCTAATTGGCACAGGAACTGTGTAGGCGCAACAGCAATCACCCGATAACGGGTAAGATCTGGCAAGCACAAATCGGCATTAAATCCACACCATGAAAAGGCATTGAATATTCGAAAACATCAAAATTCTGCCTTCAAAAGGCCTCAGCTTAACTGGATTCAATGCCGATTTGTGCTTGCCAGATCATACCCGTTATCGGGTGATTGCTGTTGTGCCTACACAGTTCATGTGTCAATTAGCTGAGGAAAGCCGAGCGGTGTCGGTAGTGTAATGGTAACACTACCGCCCGGAAAGCGACGCGATGCGGATGGAATTCCTGCCTACACCTACGTTTTGTATTCAACTCAGCAACCTTGTGATATCCTTTTCGTCATTCATTTTTCGCCAAGACTTACCGTTCCTCTGCCGGTGATAATCGAAATCATTAGCTTTTTAGAAATGCCCGAGAAATTACCTTACATGTTGTATCGTTTAGGCTCGTCAGCAAGACACGAGATCGCTCCGGTCGCTGAAGCTTGTCGGTGAGGGTAATGTGGATGAAGTGGCTAGGTGAGGGTTGTGCACTTTCACTCCTGCCAGGCATTTCAGTTAAGGTTGTTCTGCAGGGAACTGTCGTCATGTCGTCTTGCGGAGTCTCGGGCTGGAGAAGCGCATGGCTCCATGCAAGTGGAGACTGCCTCGCGAGTTCCGACTCTCGTCACCACGGCTCCATCTCCATATCCGAAAAGTGCATTGCGAGACAAGAGTAAAAGCAGCAAAAATAAACGGTGGCGGTTGAGTTTTAGCCGTGAAGTCACCTGATGTCAGGGCTTTTCCCGTAGCCATCCGCGCGGTTCATTCACCGGTACTCCCCTCCCCCCTGCGTACTGCTGCAGACGCTCGTGTTCGCTCCGACCTGCATGCGCTGTACAGCCGGAGAGATGACGAGACCTCTCTCTCCTCCATCACACATAAAACCGCCAGAACTGAATTTCTCGAGTGCTATTGTGTTGCTTACCTGATGCTGAATAAATTACGTCTTACTATCGATTTATTCATATCATTTCCTGAGGGTCAAAACCCATGGCGAACCGGCTGAATGGGTAGCTCTCACAGCTGGGGTTAAAAAGTGAGATTCGATAAAGCTAAAGGCAGAAGTAGGTTTGAATGATACTGCCCGCTCATGATGTCAGCGTACGTTTCGAGCGGCCGTCGCAAAGACGGTCTCAAACGAGCTTTTTCATAGCTGTGAACGGCTGGCTGGGATATCATTCACCATTTGTCTAACATTCCTGCGATTCGATTGGTAGGTGAGTTTGATGTTTTTGAATATTTAATGCATTTTTATGGCATGGCATATAATCACAAGATATCACATGATACCACATGACAAGCATATAATCACATGATATCTTGTGTTAGGTGAGTGATTTTTTCATAAACTGTTACAATATGTATTTGTACTTGTTTGATCCAAGTGGGAACATATTTTCCCAGTTCTGAAAAAGAAGAGATTTTCCTTTCAAGGCAGTGTTCACGATAAAAATCGTTTTTCTGTTTTACCGCCTATCTTGAAAACGGTCCCCTGCTGATTTCAGTGATATCCCTGAAATCGTACAAGACCCCCTGGAAACGGAGTTATGGCCCCTCAAAATTCAGCTAGGGAAGCATTGTGGACGAGTTGTCCGAGGCTTGTAACTCCCGTTTTTTGCAGCCGATGTGTGCGAGCTGACCTGAGTAAAGAGAGACGTTGAGAATGAAGGAGAGAATGAGGCTTTTGATCGGAAACCATTGCTCATTTAACCACGAATTCAGGGGAACTGTTATAGGACGTGGGCGGAGTGGCCCAGTGTGTTGGCTGGCCCACGAGAATTTCAGCCACTTACCGGCCTTTTTTCGTCGCACTTCCGTTCCTAATCTTCTTAGAGGGACCCAAAGCTTACGTTTTAACCAAAAAAACGTGCCACTTTTTCTTCGTGAACACTGCCTTTAATGTGATACATTTACCAAAGGACGAGAAGCTTATGAGTTGTTTCTTTCTAACATTTTTACAATATTGCTCCAGCACCTGGACTGAAGAAAAGGTTTTTCTGGGAATAGGCCCCTCAAAAATCAAACAAATATATAAAATTAGAAGACAGGTATAAATTTTCTCTTAAACTTTTCTCGAAATAAAACTCAAATAAAAAAACATTATGTCCTCTGAACTTCGCTCGAATCAAAAGTTTCTTGAGTTCTTCTCTCCCTACTCAAGAAAATAGAATTGTCCCTCATTAAATGAAACAGTAGGGAATAAATATTAGAACAGTTTATGAACAGAAACGTTTAAAGATCCTTCGCCAGAAAGATCCTTCGAAAGAAGAAGACGAGATCATTTGCGGCGAGCCGACACCATCTGAGAGTAGGACTTCGATCGCGAATTCCAATCTACCGCCGCAGCCCCGCCAATTCACTAGACTGAATATTCTAGCAGGAGGAATATTAAGCGTAGAATAGTGAATGATACCACCAGCTAGCTGATTGCAGTAGAGGGAAGAGTCGACGGAAAAATGTCATCGCGATGGCCGCTCAACATACGCGCCGACCGCGTGGGCGAACGGACAGTCTCATTGGAGGATAATTTACAGTGGGCTTTGTTTTTTTCTCATACTGATACTGCATTCGAGATTCACTTTTTGGTTTGATAAATCATTCGCTAGCTATTTCGGTCTGAATCGTCAACAAGAAATGGTGTACATTGGAGCAGAGCCAGTTTGGGTACAAACTATGCATTGCTCGTTGGATTTTTCCTCGACTTCGTAATTTTTTTTGAGAGAATTCGATTTTTAAATTTTCCAACTACTTGACCTTCAAAAATGTTCGAAATTTCATTATTTCGCCTTTTCGATTCTCATATATGTTTTAAATTTGACATCTGTAAACGCTCGACTTTAGACTGAGTCAAAATTGAGCATATTTGGAATGTCGACCGCGAGTATTCAAATTGGAGCAATGTATAGAACATACTGAAACACTGAACTCAGCTGTTGTGAGCGTACTTAGGGAAGAACCAATCCGAGGGATAACTTTGAAGCGTATTGTGGAATGATGTGGAGTTTTTGTTCAGCAAAAATTCATTTTGTTGAAAGTAAAAAAGCTTTTCTCTATTTTGGATTGCGGATTACGGCTCTTGCATCATGCAACACGATGATAATCGTGCTGGAAGAAAAGTGAATCGTGCCGGGACTAAGCAGTCCCAGCACGAATATTATCCTGCTCGATAATATTTAACGGTGCTTGAAGGCGACAACTGCGCACTGACGGGAGTTATGCTGGGACCTCTCACTCTGAGAAAATTTGCATCGCTATGGCATCGTAATAACTCACATGTGGCCGGGAAGGCCACATGTGGGCTTTTTCGATGCCACATGGGGCTCATTACGATGCCACACGTGGGTTATTTCGATGCCACATGAAGGTTTTTCTGATGGTCCCCACCACGGTCTCCGTGTGCAGGACCACCACCCCCTCCCTAGCCGTGGGGACCATCCCCTCAGCTGCCAAGAATTATTCTTCGGCTTCTGAGTGATTCTCTAAAGGTGAATTGAAGTCACCTTCCAGGATCGGCCTCGAAATGCCGAGTGAGCATTCGGTGAGATGGAGTGCCTTTTATACCCTTCGGTTTGTTTACACTGAGCATGATACTGATACCAGAAAAGAACTCAATTCTCAACAAGTTTCAGATTGTAAGGCCTTAGCGATGCCACTGCGATGCCGCAGCAATGCTATTTCGCGCACCGCATGATTTGCTATGCCATAGCGATGCTATTACGCGAAGGAGCTGCATTTCAATGCCATAGCGATGCTATGTACATCGCGCAAAAGCTGCATTTCAGTGCCATAACCATGCAAAAATTCTCAGAGCAGCGGGTGAAATTTTCACTTCTCTGCTAATTTCTTCCGACCTTTCCCCCATCATGGGAACAAGCTCAAAACGACGCGCTTAACTCGCGACGCTGAGCAAAGAACAATTAGTGCAAAATATGTGTATACAAGTCTGCTGGTACCGGTTTGTTGGTGCCCCTGCTTCTACTGAACCCAGCAGACGTTTGAGTGTACACAGGGAACGTTCGAGCGATATAGCGTGCACAACTATATCGCGAAAGTATCCCGCACATTGCATAAAGGTGTCGCCGTCCGGCACACTACGGCCCATAACACCTTAGGATCCTTACCTAGGGAGTTCATGGAGTCTTTGGCCACAAGCCACAATTTCGCCACCCTGAAATGCCGGTCATTGGCGAGTGATATCCAACAATCTGCGCTGTCCAATTTTCTGAGCTTCTTCCATGCACTGTTTGCTGCTTTGCAGGAAACTCGCCTCAAGGATAGACCCGTAATCAACGTCGGAGAGTACGCCATCTACTGCGGTAACGCTGACGATAGCAGAGTGGGAGGCTGTGCAATAGCTGTAAGGAAGGACTGCAATGGCATGATCGAGGAATTCGGCTCAACGTCGTGTAGGAATGCATTTGTGCGACTGCGGGATCACAGAGGTCTGTGGATAGTGAGTGCTCATGCGTCCACCGAAACCGTCGAAGACAATTCCAAGGATGCCTTCTACGAGGAAATCAATACGTTGCTAGCCAGGATACCTTGTCAACAAGCTGTTGTCGTGGGAATCGACGCAAACGCGAAGATGGGACTTGATCAGGAATCCGAAGTACTCGGTAAATGGTTCTACCCAGTGGAGCAAACATCGGACAATGGCTACCGCATTGTCGACTTTTGTGAACGCAGTAGTCTGATTATTGCATCGACATTCAAGAGGAATCATCGCCGCCATCAGCTTACGTGGCAGGGACCAACCCAGCTATCTCCAGAAGAGCAGCGGAAGCGGAAGATGACAACTTTGAAACTACAGCTCGACTCAGTTCTGACGAGGAATATTCCAGTATCGGACATTCGAAGATCTAGAGCTGTGTGGGATGTGGCATTCGATTCGGATCACCGTCCAGTTCTGTTGAACTTCACTGCGAGGATTCATAAGAGGAAGCGAGGGGCTAAGCCTCTCCAGAGGATTGATATGACAAGTCTCAGGGACGAAGAATGCAGAAGGAAATTCCGACAACGTGTTTCTATTCTTATTGGAGTACGGACTAAGAAGAAACTTTGCGACGGGGAATCTTTTGTCAAGTGCATCCAGGACGCTTCGAAAGAGGCGCTCCCGGTTGTACAGTCTAAGAAGAGGTTCGCCTAAGTCTCAGAGGAGACGACGTCTACTTACAACAAGGTATGTGCTCTCCGAACTGCAGGAAAATTCGTGGAGGAAAAGCGCCTGAGGAGGATGTTGCGTCGGCAGCTTCAAAGTGACCGCGAACGAGAGTGGACGTGTAGAGCTAAGGAGTTCGAGAAGGCTTGGGAGGAGAAGAATCCGAAGAAAGCCTACACGTTGCTGCGACAGTATAGCGGAAAGATGGAGAGATGTTCTTTCGTCTTGAACACACCAATGGAGTTGCAGTTGGTGATGCGACGCTGCCAAAATGGAAGGATTACTTTAGTTAATTACTGAGTCGTCCAGCACCATCAGTACCTGAGCTCCCGCATGTTCAGAGAGCACATTACAGTGTCAGTGAAGAACCGCCAACTGAGGCTGAAGTTTTGAATTGTGTCCGGAAAATGAAGAATAGAAAGGCAGGTGGAGATGACAACATCACTGCTGAAATTCTCAAAGCTCTTCCTCCATTTGGGATTCGTGAAATGACCAACACTATTCGTACCATATGGATGAACGAAAGGATACCCGATTCGTGGAGAGATGCGATCATCGTACCTCTTCGCAAGAAGCTATCCGTCACGAATCCTAAGAACTACAGAGAAATCTCTCTGCTTCGTGTCATGTACAAGGTTTTAGAACGTATCATTCTCGAGCGACTTATCAAACATCGTGAAGGAACGACCAGAGATGAGCAAGCCGGTTTTCGACCAGGAAGATCGACCATCGACCAAGTGTTCGTCGTGAGAAGAGTAATTGAATCGTGGCAGCGGTATTCGAAGCCATTACAGCTTGCTTTTTGGGACTTTGTAGCCGCGTTCGACTCTCCTCATCGTGATCGATTGCTCAATGCTCTGCGAGCAGATGGAGTCCCGGAAAAGCATGCTCGGTTAATCGAGGACATGAACAAAGGAACAACAGCAGCAGTTCGTACACCTGTCGGATTTACGCCAGCTTTCGAGGTGAAAGCAGGAGTAAGGCAAGGAGCTGTAGCAGGACCTTTTCTTTTCAACTTCGCCGTTGATGACATCAGTTGCAGAACAGTTTCCTGCGGATGTGATCCTAACACCATCAGGACGCTCCCTTGTCGACCTGGAGTACGCCGACGACATTGTGTTATTCGCTGAAAACAACGCAAAACTGCAGAGGGTTGTGAACCTCGTTTCGAAATATGCCGCAGCCTATGGACTTCGTCTTCGTCCCGACAAATGCAAGCAGATGTGGGTCTCTTAGAGGCCTTCAACGGGAGTTTGTGTGGAAAGGACAACGTATCGAACTGGTGGACGATTTCTGTTATTTGGGCTGTTTGCTGAAGAACGATGGTAGTTATGCAGCGGATATTCAACAACGATGTGCGAAAGCTACGTCTGCATTCAATTCTCTAACCAAGTGTTTGTGGTCTACCCCCTTCGCGAAGGAAGTCAAGTTGCGCGTCTACCTATCCGCTATTCGCCCTATCATGATGTACGGGGGCACCGAAGACGCAGATGGAAGAGTTGGATTTGCACGGAGAAGCCTTTGGATATTTCTGGCCGCGTGTATGTCATAACGAAGATCTTTACCAGGAAATCGACGCAGTACATCAACGCTTGACACGAGGGAGGTGCCAGCATCTCCAAACACCATCTCAAACAGCAATGGAAAGTCGACTTCGATCGCTCGGGAATATACTAAGAAGAACGCCGGATCGTCTCGTACAACGCCCTTTAAAGGCACAGGACACCCAAAAAACTATTTCTCAGGTTTTACCCTTATCTTGGAGAGGGTCACACTCTGATCACAATGGTATTCCTGAAATCGTCCAAGATATCCTACGAACGGAGATATGGCTCCTTGAAAATGCCTGTATTTTGAGGGCAAAAATTTGGTGGACGAGTTGTCTCGAGCCTGTATTTCTCTTGATTCGCGGCAAGAGAGCAAAAGAGGATGAGGAGATAGGTTGGAAAGGGAGTGAAGAACGATGACTCGGTTGAAAATCATCCATCCATCTAGCCGCTATTGAGATCGAAAATCAGGAAGGGGGCCGGGCCTGTGGTGGTGGCTGGAGGGGGTCGGGCCCGTGGTGGTCGCTTATATCTCGCTTATTTAAAGGAATTGAGATCTCGTATTTGGCAGGTGTTATACAGGAAGGGTCTTCTACACAATTACACGAAAATCTCAAAATTCATATCTGAGGGTGTACTGTGCCTTTACAGGCAGAGTACACGCAAAAAACCGTGTTTATTTTTTTCACAATTTCGCGCAGGTAGGCTTACCAGGTTGTCATATATCATGAAGAAACCACCCAAAACACTCAAGTTTCAGAAAAAAACCCGTTTGAAAATTTCGCAGCATTCAGCTTCCTTTTTCTCACGTCTGTCCGGTGTGTCTTGTGTATTACACAAATGTCGGAGATTTGAACGGCTGAATGGGTTTAGCCCCCTCAACTTTCTGGGTTCCGCAATTCTTTTCGCTTTTCTGCTGTCAATGATCATCTAAAAATAGGAGGTTTTCAATACCCACGTCTGAACTCTAAGTTTCTTCGGAATAAAGAATCTATAAAATTGGATTTCCGCGGCCTGCCGAAGCCTGTCGTGGGATTTCTGTTCCTCGTGTTAGATGATCGACCGGGAAAGCGCCTTTTCAGACCACGGAGCAATTTTCACTAGCCTATAGCATTATGAATACGCAACATTGAGATCTCAAGCTTCGCCAACTATCTCCACTTGGTTCATACATTGGATTGAGAGGAAAAAGACAGATGTGGTTTTCTGCGCGGACGGTGCCTTTAAGAATGCTTCCAAGTCCTGTCTGGAAACGGCCACCTTGGCGTAGGCGAAAGTTCTGGATGGATGTGGTTAAAGAGGATTTGAAGTCACTCGGCATCGAAAGACAGTTCAGGCGCGATGTTTCGTTTCGCAGGAAATGGAATAGTGACAGCTGGATGGAATGTATTCAAATTGTGGCTGAAGACCGTGAAAAATGGACACGGCTGACTATTAGGATGGCACACCTCGGTGAAGATGCGGAATGCCAGGCGAAAGCCTGCCGATTAAGTCAAGTAAGTCAGTGTAAAATTGGTGCAGTTCTCTGCGTTGTCACCATGGGGTAGATCTCATATTACATCAAATAGCGCAAAACGGCAAATTCAGAACTGAAAAAAGCGAAGAGCTCAGGGTTTCCTCGGTTTCCCATATTGCTTCTTTTCTCACCAAAAAAAAAGGACGAAAATCGACTAACACACACTCTCGAGTATTAGGCTTTCATTCATATTTCCAATTATGTACTGTTATTCTCGCAACCATATTCCGGTCCGCACTTGCGGACAACGGCTGTTGCATCACGCAATAATATGATAGTCGTGCTGAAACCACTTGGTCCCGGCGCAATTCACCTATCTCTCAGCACGATTATCGTCGTGTCGCGTGATGCGACAGCCGTAGTCCGCAATCGCGGATCGGAATTTGGCTCCGAGAACAACAGTATATGTAGATAGGTTCGCAGTTTACACTAGGTTCTCTAACGATTAATGTTTTGTGTGTCTAACGGCCATGAATGTTTTGGAAAACATATATGTCTTGATGCGTTCCTTCTCTTTCTATTCATAAGGGCTTTTTTCCGCCTCAACTGCGCTTATTTTCAAAGCTAATTTTTTTTAACGCCAACGATTGGCGACTAACGACTAAAGAGGGCTTTGGCCCGTTGAACGACTAACGAATTACAAATTCTGGTTCCGCACATCCCCGGTGTGTGTCAAGCCTGCGATGACTAAGCCGGGCGGCGCTGAGTTGAAGCGGCTGCGGCGCGAACGCCCCCTTGTATCAGATTGCCCCTCCACTGAGGTGATTCTGCTAGCTTGCTATCCATATTCCTAGCATATTCCGACTTCTACACCCTCGAATCCATAGGAATACGGGCGTAGGCTGACGGAATTTTTTGAATCACGTGGAGGGCAATCTGGTACACGCTGTGCGGCCGCGCCGCGACCGCCAGAACTCAGTGCCGCCCGGATTAGTCACCGCAGGCTTGACGGTACGGTGTCGGGCTGGCAATCAGAAACAAATGAAAAGGGAAAAAATTAACTGGAGACGAAAGAAGTGAAATTGCTGTGCGCGCGAAGCGCGCACCAGATTTGGTTTTGAATTGGCCACGCGCGTAACCCCTTTCTCGAAATCTCAGTTCAGAGTAAACGTAGGAATTAGAGCTACATTGCATTAAAAAGAGCGCAAAAAGTTGGTATGTGTGCCCAAAAATGGTCTAAAACGGTTCACTGGTTTTCGAGTAACAATTGAAAGACCGCGCGTTTTTGTTGTTAGTCTCCTTTTTTTCAGACGGCGTTCACGATCTTGCGGGTACACTTAAAATTGAGCCAGGGAGCTCATTTTTGGACAGGAGGCTGGAAATGGATGCAGGTCGCTCCTATTTAATTCGAACTTGATACCTTAACTTTGAAGGGTACCTCAAAATCGTAGGTTTATATACTAAATTAGCCGTGGAGCACGAAAACTGCTTTTTTCTGCTACTGATGTGGAGACCGGAGTGTGTGGGTGAATCTGCAGCCAATCAACACAGGTCGTCGGAGATAATTACTGAACTTGTCAGATTTCGTACTTATGCCACGTCATCGACCGATAATCAATATTATCGATTTTCACACTTTTTGCACAAAATGCGGCAAGGAGTGGTAATTGCTGATGGGATTGGTTTTCTTGGTTGGAGAATTTTACTCATCAGACATTATCGATAAATACCAATCAATAATATTGATTTTTTCGCCTGTTTCACAAAACGCCGCAATGATTTTTGATTGTTGATGGCTCTAAGTCACTTGTTTGGGAAATTCTTCTCATCATGCAAGATCCAATATTAAACTAGATTTTCTTCAATTATCGATAGTATTGAGTTCTCACATAATGCACAAAATGCAGCAATGAGTGGTATTTTTACTGTTTTGGGTCATAAGTTTTAAAAGTTGTACTCATAAGACAATGTCGTCTGTTAAATGTTTCATCATTCCAAAATGGAAATCGTTGAGCAAAATTGAAGTTAGAAAGGGAACCTTCGGGAAAAATATGTGAAATTTCTGAAAATCTAGCTTCCTGGCAAAAGTAACGATTTGGTAATGATAAAAAAAGTTTCAGAAATATCTTGAAATATCTTAAAAAATGATTCTGTGTAAAATGGCCTGGAAATATAAAAAAGCTTGGAAATGAAAAGAAATAACAAAAAATGCGATTTGGTGGTCGATCATTTCACAAGCTTCTCCGCTAAACGTATCCTTACATATAATAATCGGCGTGGTGGTGTGTCTGACCGAGTGTCTGGCACGTATGACCGACGTCTGTCTGACCGGGTTTCAAATTTCCCGCAATTTTCAACCCTATCACTCAGAGCACGTTATTGTTTCAGTACATCGAGAAGGTGGAGGAATATGAGTGGGGCTTAGGAGCGCGCACATCGTTAAGATCGTGGTGGGACCACCCTGGCTGTTGCATATTGAGTCCTTCAAACTTTAATCGTTACTGATCGTGGTGGGACCATCCTTGGCGTAGCATATTGGGTCCTTTAAACTTTGTTAGTAACGGATCATGGTGGGACCATCGTAACTGTTGAATCGACGCGTAAAAAGAAAAAAAGTGAAAGTAGGCGGGGCTTAAGGTCCATCGCGTAAAACGACACGGAAAGTGCGCAGGACTTCGAAATCGACGCGTACAACATGTGGGGCCCAGACAACCAAGTGTGGTAGTAATTCCTCCGAAACTCCGAGTTTCGAAAAGATCGAAACATGCAGGTATTCTGCGAGTTTCGACCTCAAAATATGAGCCAATTTTGAGGTGATATGGCAAGAAACAGACTTCAATCCGTATCCATAGGGTACCCCAACCTCAAAATGACCTATATTCCGAATCTGGTGCAAAATGGTCAACCGCTCCCTATCCTGTACTCCGTTCTATGGAGCTTATTGCGTGTTTGCCTCTTGGTTTCGGGCACCCTCCCGAGATCGCTGAAACTGGCAGCAGGCTCTGTCTCTAGGCGAGGTGAGCAGCGAAAGGCGAAACAGCGCAGCGGTGGTGGAGACGCGAGACTCCCAGTTTCGGAGAGAAAAAGTGTTGCGGAGGACTTTTTCGTTCATCATGCGAGGTGGGTGCTGTTTTGCACGGGCTGTCAGCAAGCGCGCAGACAGTGATAGTCATAAAAATTATTGACAGCCGACCTTCAAGGATGCACCTCGGATACCTCGGCAAAAATCGGTAGATCGCGCGTTTTTAACGCGGAAAAGCCGGGATTTGGTCACCTTAGCGGGAAAAACTTAATTGTAGACTATTTCGACAGTAATTAAGCTTTGATAAATTATCAAATTGGAGTGATATGAGCATATCCATAAGATTTGGAGCATTTTGAGCCGGAAAAGCGAGTATTAGGCTTGATTAACTTGGAAATAGCGAAAATATTTTTTTTGGCAGAAGTCAGGCGTTGACACCATTTCAAACTCAACTGATAAGATTATAGCTCTTCGAGTTATAAGTTTTCACACCAGTGGAGCGATAACTTGCTCCTGATGACCAGGGAATCGCAAAATTAATTCCTTTTGACACAAGTAATAAATTGATACCTTATCAAACTGGACTGATGATGTCATAAATCCATGATTTTCACGTTTTCAGTTTCAGCTGGAAGGAGCGGGTATTTGCTACTGGTAGGCTGAGCATAGCAAAATTAATCTTACTTAGTACAATTCAGGCACTGAAACGTTACCAAATCAAATTTATGAGGTCATAACTATACGATGTCGAGCAATGTGAACCGAAGTTGTTCCTTAGATTCTTTCCGATCGAATTGATGTTAGAACGCGAATTTTTGATTTTCTTATTCCTTTTTTATATCATTCGGTCTTCGATTAGTTCAGAAGTTTCGTTTTTTGATTCTTCGATTTCCAAAAAGTGATCGAGATGTGATGTTTTAAATTTTGTTATTCAATATTCAATTTCTCGGAGATCCTAATCGGAGCCATGTATCAGGGTGATGCAGAAATTATCGAGCATTACTTTGCTCGTTCGACTGAGTTTCCCAGGCAGATTTCGATACGCCACGAACTTGGACAGTGAGTACAGGTGTAAATATGTAGGTGCAAAAAAAAAACAAAAATCTTTGTCGTATCAAAATTTTCACAATTCTATAACTTCCTAATTTTCTCAAGGAGGTCCTCAATTTCCTGTGAATTCGTGTTCTGAGAAAGTAGTCGAGAAAAAAGTTTTTTTTTATTTGATAAAAAATGATTTTTTCGTCAAGTGCGAAGATCATATGATTTGAATTTTTCATGAAGTTCAATTCGTGATTTCATATGTCTCCATCCACATGCCCAATTTCTGAATTCACAAAAGTAAAATTCCGGAACACGTTGCTGGTTGTTCGGAGGATAAGTGGAAATTCATTTCGAATTTTCACAAAAACTCAAGGTATGGGCTGAGCGAAATGAAACGTTTTTACAATTTTTGCAGTGTCTACAAATTTTCTAGCAAAACTCAAAGCTGCGAAAGTTTGTAGGGTATTTGCACTTTTCATTAGAGTTATGATCTTATCAGTCCGATTCGATAAGGTATCAGTACCCGAAGTGTGCAAAAAAATTAGTTTTGCTATGTCCAAGTTATCAGGAGAAGCATGATTTTTTCCGGATGGGTGAGAAAACTTTTTTTCGAACCAACAAAAACTTTCGCTCATGCGGTCGTTCAAACGATAGAAAAAAGTCAGAGATTAGAAAGTCCTGTTTTGTGCGAGGGTAGTAGGTGCTGACAAGAAATAGGCAACAGTAGGTTTGACACAAGACTTGAGAGGTGAAAAATGCGGGAAGGATTAACAGCAATCATATTTTTAGAACAAATAGAATCCGTCGAAGAACGTTCAGGAAAATGAATAGACGTGTAGTTATTGAGGTCCTTTCATTGTAGTCCAGAAGGCCGATCGAATTTACTCGAATGAGGAACGACTTTAATAGATTCTTTCACATGTCTTATACAAGTAAGTATGTAGGAATTGAGTTTTGAGTTCCGCTTGACCAACCACTCCATTATGAACGCCTTGAGTGTACAATTTTCAATGCTTCATTTTCTATCAATTTAAGCTTCTAAGTAGGTACTATGACGTTAACTACTAGGTTGAGCCTCTGCTGTGGCCGGAAACACAATGCTGTGTTCGCAATGGGAGACACCTATAATGAAAACATCACCAGTGCAAAGTGCGATCTCGGTGCAATGCCAGTGATCGCCGCTATGGTTAAAAGCACTTAGGGTTCAACTCCTTAGAGTGACGAAGTTTTGCAAACAAACGCAACACCTCGCATGATGATGCGTGTATGGTCCCGGTTTCAATCAGTTCATTCTGCGAGTTTCGAACGTCAGCTCGCGACATAAAACTCGTAGTTTCGTATGGATTACTACCGTCCCAAGAAGTACGTAGTAAAAGTGGGCGGGCTTCGGGTCCATCGCGTAAAACGACACGGAAAGTGCGCGCGACTTCGGAATCGACGCGTAAAACATGTGCGGGGCCCATAGGCAACCAAGCCAAGAAGTACTTTCTAAAAGTGGGCGGCGCTTCGGGACCATCGCGTAAAACGACACGGAAAGTGCGCGGGACTTCGGAATCGACGCGTACAACATGTGCGGGGCCCAGATACAACCAATAAACACTTTGTGAAAGTGGGCGGAGCTTCGGACCCATCGCGTAAAACGACACGGAAAGTGCGCGGGACTTTGGAATCGACGAGTGAAACATGTGCGGGGCTCAGAGAAAACCAAGGAGTACTTTGTGAAAGTGGGCGGGGCGTCGGGTCCGTCGCGTAAAACGACACGGAAAGTGCGCGGGACTTCGGAATCGACGCGTAAAACATGTACGGGGCCCAGATACAACCAATAAACACTTTGTGAAAGTGGGCGGAGCTTCGGACCCATCGCGTAAAACGACACGGAAAGTGCGCGGGACTTCGGAATCGACGCGTACAACATGTGCGGGGCCCAGAGACAACCAAGAAGTACTTTGTGAAAGTGGGCAGGGCTCCGGGTCCGTCGCGTAAAACGACACGGAAAGTGCGCGGGACTTCGGAATCGGCGCGTACAACATGTGCGGGGCTCAGATCCTTATCCTCATCCTTACATATGACAATCGGCGTGGTGGTGTGTCTGACCGGTGTCCGACCGACGGATGTCTGTCTGTCCGGTCGTTTGAATTTCCCGCAATTTTTACTCCATCGGTCAGAGCGCGTTATTGTTCCAACAATACATGACGAATGTCGCGGAAAGTTAGGTTTAGAAGGAGCGCGCACAGCATTAAGATCGTGGCGGGACCAAACTAGCTGTCGCGTATCCAGTTTTTTGAGTTTCCTTCGCTACAAATCGAGGTGTGACCACACTAGCTGTTAAAGTGACCCCTAGAATGTGCATGGAGCTCAGGGACCACCTCGAGGTACTTTGTGAAGGTGGGCTTCGGGTTTACCGCAAGGTTCGCGCTATTAGTAATGGAACGTGGCCGCGGTCTGACCTGTTTTAACGAAAGCGAACGCGAATCCAGCAAATCCTTATCCTCATCCTCATACATTATAATGGGCGTGAAGATGTGTTTAAACACAGAAGCTGTTGCATATGGAGTTTTCAGCTTTCCATTGAAGTAGGTCGTATTAGGGAGTTTTGAGAGGAGTATAATAGACTTTATAAATCCACCTACGTGTCACATAGCGGTGCACAGTCCTATCTCTATCCTCGCAGAGTATGTTTCGCCATGATGTGTGTCTGAGCAACTATCTGTACGTATGCACGCATGCACGGTTGAATAAATGGCGCTCAAAAATTTCAGAATTTTTTGTCATAAAGTAGAACACGATAATGTTCTGCCAATTTGGAAAACGCCGTAGAAAACGAGTAGAGGTTCAGACGGATCACGCACAGTGCCGTGGAAAGTGAGTAAGTGGTCTATGAACAGCGCGCACAACGTCATGGAAGGTGAATAGGGGTCCACAAAGTGCGCGCAGTGTCGTTGGTAGGGAGAAGGGTACAAGAGGAGCGCGTCTAGCGTCGTGGAAGTAAATTGGGTTTCAGGAGGCGCGCACACAAGTCTTGTGAAACTATTAGGAGACTATGAAAAACGCGCAAAATGGATTGTATAGTGAATGGAGGTCTATGAGGAACGCGCACAGGTTTAGGAAGAGCGCGCGTTGTCGTGAGAAACGATTTGAGGTTGAAGAGGAACGAGCCCGAACTTGAAGAGAGAGTTATTGTTCAGGAGGTGCCTAACGAGGGTCACGGAAGGTTAGTGGGATCTCAGGAGGTTCGCGCTGTGTCGCTGGAGGGAGTAAGGTTATAGGAGGAGTGCGCTCAAGGAATTTGATGGTGAATAGGTTTATGGAGCGCCCGTACGGGTTAAGGTATAGCGCGTGCACTGTCGTGAGATGACCGCAAGTAGGAAAGGAGCGTGCATGAAAAGTCTAGAAAGTGAGTAGTGGCTTTGAAGGAGCACACATAGTGTTTTGGATAGTGTGTGGGGTTTTAGAAACAGCGCTGGCATAGTCGTCGGAAGTGATGAGAGATTGAAGAGGAGCGGGCAAAACGTCGTCAAAGATGAGTAGTGGTAGAACCCGAAACGTGTAACGGATGCGGAGTAGGGATTTAGCAGGAGCGCGTACTATGTTATGGAAAAGAGGTTTAGGTTTTGAGCTCGCACAGTGCAGTTAGGGGGGGGCGTACAGTAGGAGCTCGCACATTGGTACAGTTTTTTGTAGAGCAAACGGTGATTCATGAAAATGCCGCACAATGTGCTGTATTCTGAACAGAGTTTGGGAACAGCGCGCAGTGTCTTGGGAAGTAAGCAGGGTTCGGATAGGAGCTCTCAACGTCTAGGACAGTGATTACGCAATGGAGACGGTGCGCACACCACTGCGGGAGGTGTAAGAGAGTTCATAAGGATTGCGCACAGCGCCGGAGAAAAGGACTAGACTCTTTAGGGATGTGCGCACACTGTTGTTGAAGAGATTCACAGGTTCACGTTTGGAATTGATTAGATTTTGAGGGGGTGTACGCACACCATTGTAAAACGTTCACAGAGGTTTAAGAGGAGCGCACACTAACGTGAAAGGTGTATAGGGTTCAAAAGGAGCGCGCACAAAATCAACGAAAATGTCTGTGGTTCAAAGGGGTGTGCGCATACCATTAGAAAAGGTGTGTAGGGGTTTAGGAGGAGCCCGCACAACGTGCGGAAGAGTGTTTTGAGCTTGGAAGGAAACGCACATCCTATTTTTTGAAGGTGTATAGGAGTTAAGGATGAGCGAATCTTTGAGGAAAGTTATTTGAGTTTGAAGAGGTGTGCGTACTTCACACCGGAAGGTGTATCCTTACATATAATAATCGGCGTGGTGATGCGTCTGACCGAGTGTCTGGCATGTACGACCGACGTCTATTTGACCGGGTTTCAAATTTCCCGAAATTTTCAACACCATCACTTAGAGCACGTTATTATTTCAGTACACCGAGAAAATGGCAGGAGGTGAGTGGGATTTAGGAGCGAGCACAGCATTGCGATCGTGGCGGGACCGCCGTAGCTGTTGCGTACTGATTCTTTTGAATTTACCTATTTATGGATCGTGGTGGGACTACCCTACTCGATGCATTTTTGCTCCTTCATACTTTGATCGTGGTGAGACCACCCCACCTGTTTCATATTGGGTTCTTTAAACTTTCATAGTTATGGATTGAGGAGGGACCACCGTACCTGTTGCATATTGAGTCCTCTGAACTTTCACCGTTATGTATCGTGGTGGAACCACCCTGCCTTTCCAATATTGAATTCTTTTAGCTTATTTGTTACGAATCGTGGTGAGACCACCGTAGCTGTTGCGTATCGGGTTCTTTAAACTTTTGCCGTTATGGATCGTGGTTGGACCATCACAGCTGTAGCATTTTACGTTCTTTTAGCTTCATCGTTATGAATCGTTTCGAGACTACCGTGGATGATGCGTATCGGGCTCTTCGAACTCTTTTCGTTTTGGACGGTGGTGGGACCGCCAGGACTTTTGCGTGTTGAGCCTGTTTGGGATCGGGTTGGGATCACCCTAAATGTTGCCCATTGAGTTCTTCCCGACTATCGTTTGACGAAGCCACACGAATGATACACATAGTTAATGGAGATCAGGGTAAAAAGCTGTTGTGTGAATTCCCATTAGATGCGTTCCCATTCATCCCAGATGTTCCCATTGATCCTTAAAATGTTAGCCTAGAACTGAAAGCCTGGGGAGGTGACCGTAAATACTTTTGGTCATCAGTGGGAGGGGATCATAGCTTTGCTGAGGTCTCACAGGACGGTATGCCTAAGTTTGATGGAGGGAGACCGGAAGAAGCCAGCCCATCATTTGGTCAAGTCAACGAATGCTACACATACTTAGTACAGGGAAGCCGTAGGAAGCCGGTCTACCGTTCGGCGAAGACAAATGAATGCTACTCATAGTTGATGGAGGGAGGCCGGGAGAAGCCAGCTTATCGTTTGTTCATGGCGAATGAATGCTACACATAGGTAATGGAAGCAGGCCGGGTGAAGCCAGCTCATAGCTAGGCGAAGCCAAACCAGTGCTACACATGCTTAGTAAGGGGAGACCGGAGGAAGCCGGTCCACCGTTTGGCGAAGTCAAAGGAATTCTACACATACTTAATAATGGGAGGCCGAACGAAAGCGGAGGAGATCGGCGGAGTCGTGAAAGCTAATCTTCGAAGCCGAGATGTTTTAAATAAAAACATTCTTATCATAGTGTTTACAAGCAGTATCGTTTTCCATTAACAGATTCGTTACTTTTCTATTAAATCTGAACGGGCTTTCAGGAAGTGGGACGGCGAAGCCGGCCACCGAACCGGCGAAGCCGGTTCGCCAGCGGCGCTGGGCGGCGTCAGCCGCCTGGCGCAGGTGGTCAAAACGAAATCAAGCGCGCAACGGAAACATTAAGCCATTTTGAAAGCTGTAATAAGGGAATCAGCAAGGTCAAGCTAGACGAACTCCACTCCATATCGTGCTTGATTTCGTTTTGATAAGTTTAACGGAGAAGCTTGTGAAATGATCGACCACCAAATCGCATTTTTGGATATTTCACTTCATTTCCTAGCTTTTCTATATTCCCAGACCATTTTACGCCAACTCATTTTTTAAGATATTTCAAGATACTTTTGAACCTTTTTTATCATTACCAAATCGTTACTTTTGCCAGGAAGCTAGATGATTAACTCAAAACGGAGTAGAAGGCCCAAAATTAAAAAAACACAGAAATTATTTAGCATCTAGCAATGCGTCCCCGGTCTAAGGGCAAGTCACAAGTGAGCATGCGTTGCTGGGCGTTTTTCCTCCGCCGTCGCGCACTCTCCTCGGCGCATGCCTCTCGCCCTGCGCCCTCAGGAAAAGGGAGCACACTAGCAGATCTAGATGACAATTCGGTTACAGCTCTGGAACTAGCGTAGGGTATTTGGCGACTACATCTAACGTGTTTAAGGTCGCAAAAACTACTACCGTCAATTTGCAAGTTGTAACTGGCTCAAATCCTTCAAGTAATAAATTGCAACACCAAAAGCTAAACTGGTTTCAAACCACGTGAAAAGCTGCCGGCTTTAATAAAATGCATGTATATTTCATGAAAAATTAACAAACAAACAACCAAAACGAAAGCAAATCAAAAACTAAAAAAAATTAAGTTCAATCAGTTAAATGAATAAGCTAAAATTCTTCCAAACAGTTAAAGAAACTATGAACTTCAAATAATAATCGAATCGTTCATCAACGAAAAGCTATTGAATGATAGTGTGCACATCGGCTAAGATACAGACTCTAAACCTAATTGATCAGAACTAAATTTCTTGAAGTTGATAAAGTTATTCATAAAAAATGATTGTTAACAATTATTCGTTTAAAAAAACTGATTACAAGAACTTTAGAGCGTTGTTTTCTGAAGTGAGTTCTTCGCATAAATTCTTTTTTCTGCGGTTGGTGAAAAAGGGAATTCACTTATTTTCACTCATTATATGAGCGGAACACTATTTAAAAATTATTACGGCAACGCATGTTCCAAATTACAAATTAGAATCGATGACAATGAGATTAATGGATGAAGTTTTGGCTTGCTATACAGAAGAATTCATTATTTTTCAATTGTTGAAGTATTAGCAGTTACAAAAAGGTGTTTAAGGTGCTGGAACACACCAAAATAAACTCATTCGTCGATGTTCTACATCATTTGGTTCTCTTTGGCGATTTGTCCGCAAAAACATATGTTTTTACTTTTACGTAAGTTCCATCGTTTGTGCGACTGAAAACCTTCCGTTCTTTAATCGATGCTATATAGTCAAGGGAAACACAGACTGATATTCGAAACCATTCACAAGGACCACCAGCGAGATCTCTGTTAAAGAGAGCTAGAACACTGCAGGTGAAGCTCCACCATGCCCGCAAAGCCATCGGATGGATGGCCTGGTGATCAGGGATGAGCGGAAATTTTTTCCTGAATTGCGGAAATCGGAAATCGGAACGACTCTCTAGAATTCGGAAATCGGAGCGCACCGGAAATCGAAAATCGGAAATGATCAGCGAAATTCTTAACCCTCCCCTGGTGATTGTTCCTGCCAAAAAACTTGGGCTTATCCTACTTTATTGAACAAGGTGTATGCCCACGCGTACTTGTAGGCCTGTATCGCTCAGAATCATTGCAGAATCAGTTAGGTCCCACACACTTTTCCAGGCGCCTGCAGCACTTCAAGTCGGTTCAACACAGTCTCTCCGGTGAGCGGCACACTCTTATTAGGGTCCCGCAAACTTTTCTTCCCGGCACATGGCGCACTCCTAGTTGGGTGCAACACACTTTTCTCGGCGCTTCACGCACTCCTAGTTGGGGTGCTACACACTTTCGCCGGCGCTTGGTGCCCTCCAAGTTGTGTCCAACACAGTCTACCCGGCGTTCGACGCACTCCAAATGAGCGCAACACAGACAGTTCCTCCGGCGCTCGGCGTACTCCCAGTTGGGCCCCGCACACCTCTTCCAGCGCTTGGCGCACTCTAAGTGAAGCCCAGCCCACTGTTTTGACGCTTGACGCACTTCCACTCAGAAAATGCTGAGCAAGTTACCTGAGACTTCAACGCAAAATGCATGGTGGCCTCACGCAACTCACTTTGAGTAACAAGTAACTTGAAGCGATGTTACGGGTAATTGTACGAGATTTTGATTAATGTAACATGCGCTTTTAATAAATACACAACATTGTGAGGAACTCGCACTGTTGGTACATGTTACTTGACACTTACCAGCGACGTGGCCTGCACATTGACAAGCGACGAGGCAAGCACACCGTCACGCGACGAAGACTGCTCGGCGAGCACGACTGGGCCGGCAGCGGTCTGTCAGGTGGGGCCTCCAGCCGGTGTGCGGGGCCAAGTACCTCAAAATTAGTGTAACTGAATGGACTACGCTGCCTGCATCTGAGTCCTGCCTCCAGGGTGCATCGTATACCTCCCTAGGGAACGGCACGCCGCGTAGATAAGTTACATGGGCGATAACATAATACATTTAGGTTACACGCCAGTGCTTTACGTCGCGTGTAACTCAACTCGCACCGTGGAGCATACATCCAATGTTTAAAGGCAGCGTTCACGATGATCATCCTCGTTGACTTTCCACAGTGAAATGATTGGCGAGAAGGATCCTCGGCTCCCAGTGTCGAAATTACGGTAGAAAACGAGCCAGGAGCGGCAAAATAACGGCTGCAAACAAGCGTTTTGGTGCCTCAGACACGCCTGGTGCCCCAGATCCGCCCCCTCGGAATGAAGAAATGAAGACTCAGATTACAGGAATGATCAAGTCAAGGAAGTACTGATAAATGAGCTGATCGCTTCATTGCACTGATAGGTATCATCCATCTAGCGGTCAATTCCTCCACGCTCAAAAATCAACGCAAACAAGAGAGGGCCTATTTTTGCTCAAAAACGCGTCTTTCGTGTCCTTTTTAAACATGCCTTGCTATATAGGGCACCAGGCCTTCCGTAAACCGTGGATTTATCGGAAGTGAAATTTATCGTGAACTCTGCCTTTAAGGTCAAATGTAACTTAAAGTTGTAAAGGCAGGTTGCCGAGAGCATATCTAGAGCCCTTGATTCGCATGTAACTCTGTCAGAAATTCCTTACCAGTGGAGTCCCGCACACTCCCTCGAGAAACTCACAGCGGGCCTTGAAGGCAGTTATCACGATGAAAAACGTTATCTAAAAAACTACAAAAATCAGCTCAGATCAAAAACAGCTCAAAAACTATGAAGGTAGCGTGGTGAAAAACGGGCTAGAATTAGAGTTATTAAGACCCTAAACTTCCAGTTCGTGCACACATGCACAGAAAGATCACAGTCTCATGCCGGGCAGTCGAAAATCATCGACACTCACAATCAGAGGAAGAAATAAATGCCAATTTACCTAATAAAACAGTTGAACAATGAAATCAAGCACTTGAGTCAATGTTTTTGACTAGATGTGTACATAAATCCGAAGGTTCATATATTGAAATTCAATTTCAAGCCAGCTGATGTTCTTGATACTAGAGATCATCGATGCCGATGATGTGGGGTATGCTCGTCCACCATCAAGAGACAATAAAGTTCAGGCTTCGAATTTGGCCTAGAACAGCGTTTTTTTCGCGATTTTTTCTTATAGGTTCTACTACCCGAGACCCAGAAAAGGGTTCAGAGAGGAAAAGAAGACGAGCATATTTGAGCGCGACCACTGCCTTTAAATCTCACATGAAACCGTTCATGAACTCTTTCAGCAAGCTTTCATATAGGGAACTGATTATATCGTGTTATCAGTACACGCCATCACACCATAATAACAACAAACCGAATGGCTTCATTTTTGAAAAAAAAAACCGAATTTCCGTTCATTCTCACAAACACACACAGACACACACACATAGTTAGGCAAGCATTTGTAGACAGTAGGATGCTATTGAATAACTTTCCTGTAAATGCGCTCAGCCCTAGCTTCCTGAAAAGTGAAGACGGGCCTCGGAATTCGAATTCAGCGCCCCAGTTATTCCTAAGAACTTGGCAAGGAAAAGGGTTCAAAAACCTAAACTCCGATATTTCCGATTTTTTCCGCATTTTTAGACCTTTTTTCAGAAATCGGAAATCGGAAGGCCAAAAACCATCGGAAATTTGAATTCGGAAATCGGAGATCGGAATTCCGCTCATCCCTGGTGAGATGCCCCGTAACCATACGTCCCCAGCTACCTTTTTCCCATAATTTTCTCGGAAAT
Organism: Aplectana chamaeleonis; assembly: GCA_029168955.1. Classification (NCBI taxonomy): domain Eukaryota; kingdom Metazoa; phylum Nematoda; class Chromadorea; order Rhabditida; family Cosmocercidae; genus Aplectana; species Aplectana chamaeleonis. Next base: position 1,385,788 of record JAPDOI010000140.1, on the reverse strand, counting down.
ACCGCAGAATGTGTGTGTGTGTGCAAAAAAAGGCAGTAAGGCAAAAAAAACAGAAGTCGGAACTTTCTTTACATCCCTGGTATAGTCAATCTCTGAATCACTCGGAATAATCTTCTTGACAGCAATATTGGTAAAATTCAGCAAGAAAGTGGTGAGTAAATATGAACAGTCTTAATTCTGAGATTGATGGAGCTCACAGCTATTTCAAAACACGGTCTCTCTTTCCCACCCAATACCTACCATTTGAAGTGCAAGTAGCATTCTCGAAAACTTGCCATTTGGTCGTGGAGCACCAGTTTAGAAAGGTGTAATGCCAGAACTAACAGGACGTTTTTATTTGTTTCGACGCTTTCGCAGCTATCCTTTTCAAATTTTCGCTACACTAAGGATCAGATCTAGGTCTTCCTTCAGCAAAAAAACTCAGGAATTTTTTTTTATCGCGGCCCTGCCCTAAAGGCAGTGTTCACGATGATCTTCGTTCTCGAGTTTTCCACTCAAAACAATGCCTTGGCTACCAAGTGTTACGAAAATTACGAAGAACCGGCGAGAAACGCACTAAATCGTCATATTTCAGAGATATTATTCTCTGGCCTGGACTAGTTGTCCGGTTGTATAAACATGTTCACCGTGGTTGTCACCGGTAAAAAATGGGGCTAATCAAAAATGGAGGAATATTTTAGGCAAAACAGTATTAGTTAGGGTCTGAAGGACTGAAAGGAGCAACGGAGAGTAGAGAATTGCAAAAGACGGGTGCGCAAATGATTTCATTGTCACAACAAACAGTTCCTGTCAGAGTAAAGAGGTGGGGTGAGAGTAAAGGATTTCGTGCCCTTCTGGTGCGTTTTTCTCGGTTTCTTCGTCATTTTGGTTCTACCCAGGGGACAAACAATCGATTTAGCGATTAATCTCAAAATCGAAGATTATCGTGAACACTGCCTTTAAACCGGGTGGGGAGAACCTTCTTTCTGCTTCTCTGATACACAAAAGTAGACCTTTTTGGCTGGAATGGATTTGACTTGATTCATACTCTTAACCGCCCTGATAGAAGAGTATGACTTAGCACAAATGAAGACATCAAAATCCATTTCTGAAAAGCCAAACGCTAGAATGCCAAAATGAAACATGAAAAGTCCCATAAAAGAAAGACACGGAATTCAGTAGCGTGAGAATGCTAAAAAAAGTTGTTTTGTGTGAGTCCAAATACGGTTCATTCATACAATTAAAGCGAGAAATGTATAGATTTGGCGAAAGAAGTTGCTTAAGTTTGGTCGGTGAAAATTTCGGCAAATTTCGAGGTAAAGTCGGTAAATCGGTAAACCAAACTTTACCGGAAACTCCCCGGTAAATCGGTAAAGCGGTAAACGGTGAGTTCTCGCCCCTGGTGGGGAGTCCAAGGAAAATTGCCATGCTTCGCACCCCGTAGACCTGCACCCTGTAGCCGAATGCATCAACAGGCCGGGTTGGGGCAGGGGCAGGGCAGTCTGCGCCTTTGAAGATCTCCGTAAATCACAAAATTAATCGTGCCCCTGCTGCCTCAGCCTCCTAGCTAGAGCAGCGAAAAACACTGCTGGGGCACGATTTATTAGATGATCTACTGCCCTCGCACTGCGATCGTCAAAGATGCCGACTGCCCTACCCCTGCCCCAACCCGGCAAGTTGATGCATCCTGCCCTGGTGTTCGATTACATTCCGCTTATTTCATGATTTCTTACATCAAGGAGCATCAGAAGTTGACGAATATGTTTCAAGAAGATCTTGAAATAATGTCGCCCGGGGCGAGTTTATATTCACCAAACGAATCCAATTTTTTTGTTTTCAGCGAAAAAAATAAAAAAGAAATAAAGGTTGGCCGGTTTAATGAGGTTGGCTGACTAACACTAGAGAAAGAAAATAAAGGATAATTCTTTTTTTGAGGATTTTAGTACATTTCGTATTGCAGGAGACAAGAGAAGCCAATGACAGCTGCATCTATGTATTCAAAATTTGTTGGCAACCCTTCCCGAATTTCGCAATGCTACTTCTCGCTGTCGGTCCAATGCTGATTGATTGGTACCTCCGACATTCGGAACGTTCAACTACCGTGGAAAATCCGTTGAACTAATGTCCACACTGGAAATCAGCAGAATTTCCCCGTTAGGTCAACGAAAATTGTTCGGTAGTTGATACGAATTTCCACGAAAGTTGAACAGAAGTGCTGATTGGAGGGAATTTCAAATACAGTTGACCGCAATGTCAAAAGGACATGGTGCGGTTGCGGACTCGCACTAAAACTACGGTAGAATCTGGCACTTTGCCAGATTTCGTCATCGATCGGCGCCAACCGTCGTCTCTCTGCTCACGAGAATACCAGCTGTCGCGCCGATCGATGACGAAATCTGGCAAAGTGCCAGATTCTACCGTAGTTTTAGTGCGATACGCAACCGCACCATGTCCTTTTAACATTGCGGTCAACTGTAATTCCTCCATGGGTATTCCCACACGTTTCACCTAGTTTCTCCCTTAGATTGAATGTCATTTCAATATACCTAACCCCACCTGGTCCCTAACCAGGTGTGCACTTTCTGTGCTCACCAAAGTTCAATCAATGTGCAAGTGCTCTGCCTCTTGCCTGCTCCCACAATAGAGCACCCGTGTTGGTGCAGGAGCAGGCAAGTGCAGGCACTCGCTCCACCACTCAACTCGAAGGCAGAGCCCGGGGAGTTAGCACTTGTCAATGAAATGAATCGGCTTAAGGCCTTAGTTATACATCGGCGATTCTGTGCCGCTGGTTTTTGTGGGACGTCTGCAATTGGTCAGATTTCGAAATTGACCAATAGCAGACATGCCGCGGAAGCCGGCGGCAGCGAAACGCTGGTGTATAACAAGGGCCTAACTCCACCTCGAGACGGCTTGTATGTACCACTGGTTTGATTTTGGCGCTCAACGTTTCGTCGGAGCCGTCGTCTGTCGGCACTGCGCACGCGACGCAACACGCAGCGCGACGATAAGCCCAGCACTTCAACGCATCGTTCCCATCAAATCAACTCCTGGGTGGCGGCCATCGTGTATCAATACCCCCGAGATGGCGGCAGAAACGGGGGAGGAGCGAGGTTCCTGATTGGACGCAACACAGGCAAGTTGCGCGTTGCGTCCAATCAGGAACCTCGCTCCTCCCCCGTTCCTCCCTCCTCCTCAGGGGTGTTGATACACGATGGCCACCACCCTCAACTCCTCGACAAAATAGCCTCAGTAGTTCAACTCGAACGTCATTTTCCCCCAAAGTTCAACGCTCCGAATGTCTGAGATGGCGCGAACCCCCGACGTCTCCCGTTTCTCTCGTGGAAAACGGGCAGGCGGAGCTTTACCGAAACGTCTCTCGCTTGCCTCGACGTGGCAGAAAAAAGCGGTTCGGCCATCGGTAGAATCGAACTGGTGCCTGAGCACATTAGTTCGTACACGTACAGTCACGGTCCACACTGGCCGTTTTTCCCCTTTGAGGGTCTAGTCCGCCTTGGCGCACACTCGGTGTACGTAAGTTGAAACAGAAATATAAGCACCTAATCCGCAAAAATGGAATTTATTACGCTAGAATGATCTTTGCGATATGTGCCGACTGTACCGAAGAGTGATGCAGCATCACTTCCTGCCGTTTCCCACTGGTCACAGGCTTCGAACACTGACATTCCAACAGGATAATGCCAACGTATGCCATAGTAGATGCACGTGCTTCTAGCTCCAGTGCCACAAAGTATTAGTTTCGCACCGCCTAAGGTGTATCCCTTATTCAAACTCTATAGAGAACTTCTGAGGAGTCATGATTCGCAAGCATAGGTTCGTTAGGGTGGAGACAGCGGTCCGGGAGCTGAAGGCTGTTTAGGATACCTGAGGGGAAAATTGTGAAGGTTCCCTCTAGACCTGCAACTTCAAAATTTAACGTTTTCTTAAAACTCTTTTTTTTGCAGTCAAAATATTTTTATTTTTAATTATTAATTTTGAAACATTTTTTTTCATTAGGTGACCGCTTTTTTGAAATCACTCTTCTTGATTAAGCGATCTGCCGGGGCCATAAAAAATTTCCTTTGAACTTTCTTGAAGTTAAAATTTTTCGGAATATTTTCCGGGCGAATTTTTAAAAAACTATGTAATTGTTTTTCGCTCATAAAATTTTTGCCCTCGTGGACGGATCCTTGAAAGGACATGTTTCCGGAATTTTCATGAGAAATTCGCGTCCAATAACGTGTTCAATTTGAAAAAAAAACATTCCCAATCTCTCAGCCGACTTCAATTTATGAAGTAACATTTTCAGTCGAGGCAATCAGTTTTTCGTGCATAACTTTTTTAAGCTCAGAGATAGACCTTCGGTAAAGGTTGTTTGCGGAATCCCCATAAAATTATGCATTACAATGTGTTTTCAGATTCTAGATATACGTTGCCACTCTTTCAGAGGATTTCAGTTTAAAAAGTGCATTTTTGCCTGGAAACATCGGTTTTTCGTCCATAACTTTTTTGTCTTTCAGATAGACCTTTGGTGAAGAATGTTTTCGGAACCCCTTTACTCAGACCTCCGACCCCAGCTCGAACGGGGTCCATCCCCAGATTTCTGTCGGGTCGGACCCTTAGCATTGTTCCTCCACGTAGTCCCAAGTGAGAAGACACAAGTGAGAAGACATGTAGAAGAATGAATTTTATTTACTTCTCCCCCACGTCGTCTCAGTAAGGCGACGTGAGGGGTGAAAACGGGAAGGGGTTCGACCCGACAAAAATCTGCGGTCGAACCCGTTGAGTTTCTGAGTGAAGTTCTGCATCGAATATGGTTCAAAAAATACGTTCTCACTCTTTCAGCCGATTTCAGTTTATAAATTTCGCCTGAAATTATCGGTTTTTCGTTCATAACTTCTTTTACGCTAAGAAATGGTGAAAGTTGTTTTCGGAATCCCCTTAAAATTCTGCGTCGACTAGTGTTTCCAGTTTGGAAAAATATTCTCTCGATCCTCCAGCCTAATTCATTTTAGGAAACACCGGTTTTTTTGCCTATTACTCTTTAACCAATCAAGATAAGATTTTGGTTAACATTGCTTTTGGAATCTACGTAAAATTCTGCATCGAATTATATGTCGGGTTCCTAACTTTGCTTGCCACATAACCCAGACAGGTCGGTGGAGCCGAGCTCCATACTTATCTCCATAGAGTGCTTCCGCCTCTATGATTTGAATGAGAGACGCAGAGTTCTGCCGAAGCCAACAACGGGGCTCGGTTCCACCGACCTGGCTGGCGTATGGGGCCAGCAAAGTTAGAAACCCGATATATTATTCGACGCAGAACTTCACGGAGATTTGAAAAAAAAAACAACCTTCACTACAACACTATCTTTAACGGTTAAAGAGTTATGGGCGAAAAACCGGTGTTTCGTAAAATGATTTAGGCTGGAGGATCGAGAGAATGTTTTTTTGGAAACACTAGTCGACGCAGAATCCCAGAAGTATTCCAAAAAAACCTTCACTAAAGATCTATCTCTAAGCACAAAAAAGTTATGGACGAAAAACAGGCAGTGACACCCACCCAATCTTGATAATGACTTGCTTGAGTGTTGGGTCACCTTCATTACTTTTCGGGGCATTTCACCGGTTCTCACCGGTTTTCCCAATGGTAAAGGTTACCCTCTTCACCTGCCCAGAGGTGAAGGTTGGTGGAGTACATGGCTCCACCCAACGACGCTATGTTCGCAAGGCGCACGTGGAGTCCAGGCGATTTCACCTTATCGATGAGATGGAAGCAGCAATGCAACTCGTGTAGGGTCATAGCAACATATTAGTCCTAAAGAACCCAAGGAACAGTGTCACAAATCGGTATTTCGAATGAGCCGCGATTCATGGAACACTTTTTTTTTGTGGAGTTGTTGAGGTTGCCAAATAAATTCCTCTTTAGACTGACTTGAGTGTTGACAACAACGTTACTGTTGAAAATTGTGGTGCGCGCGAAGCGCGCACCAGATTTGGTTTTGAATCGGCCCCGCGCGCAACCCCTTTTTCGAAATCTCAGTTGAGAGTGAACGTAGAAATTAGAGCTAAATTGCATTGAAAAGAGCGCTAAAAGTTGGTTTATGTTCCCAAAAATGGTTTAGAACGGTTCACTGGTTTTTGAGCAAAAATTGAAAGACCGCGCGTTTTTGTTGTTAATCTCCTTTTTTTCGGACGGCGTACACGATCTTGTTGGTACACTTACAATTGGGCTAGGGAGCTCATTTTCGGATAGGAGGCTGGAAATGGATGCAGGTCGCTGCTATTCCAATTTGAACTTGATACCTTAACTTTGAAGGGCACCTCAAAATCGTGGGTTTATATACTAAATTAGCCGTGGAGCACAAAATCTGTTTTTTTCTGCTGAGACTGTGGAGACCGGGGTCAGGGGTGTGCGGAAATTTTTCAAAAAAATTCAGAAAACAGAAAACAGAAAATCGAGTTTGTCAGAAAACAGAAATCAGAAAACAGAAAGGCCAAAACGGCCAGAAAACAGAAAACAGAAATCAGAAAACAGAAAATTTTCAGAAAAAATACTCACTGCATTTTAGGTTTTTTTCAAGAGGAAGGAGAGTGTAATTCTGAACATCTTTGCTATACCTGTAATACAATATCTACGAGACTGGATAATTAACTAATAAGACATTGATAGTAGCGATGGCACGTCAATGACAGGTCTCTTTGAGAGTTTTAGCCGAGAATTAGCTCACTAAGCTCCACAGTGGTTCTTGATGTGCTATTTCTCAAATCTTTCTTGATTGTTTCTGGATTATTAGGCGGCCAAGATCATGTTGTTCACGAAATAGCCTAGAAGTAGCCGAGCAATAACGGAGAAATAACCAAGACGTGACAGGCACACCAACACGCGACGCGGCGTTTCCCGGCTCGCCGAGCAGCCGCCTTGGCCTCCTGCAGCTCGGCGGGCCTCCTGGTGCTAGGCGTGGTCCAAGTGCCGCCAACTAGGGTAGTTGAACCAACAGAGGTGTTGACATCCAAATCATGCCTCAGGAATGCGTCGTGTACAGTTCAACTCCGTATTGCCGTTCAGTCCGCAAAGTGCACGCTGATTGCGGAAGCGTGCTGCGGCGCGGTTGCGAGTATCCTCAGACATGGATGTATGGATGTATTGGTGCTCAGGTGATCCGCCATCCCTGTCTGAGATACTTGCAACCGCCCCGCAGCACGCTTTCGGAATCAACGTGCAGTTTGCGGACTGAACGGCAATGCGGAGTTGAACTGTACATCCCTTGGAGAGCATTATTTGGCGTCCAATTCGCGGCGAACATTTTTTGGCGGTTATTTCTAGGCTATTACGCGGCAAACAGCTACTTCCCGACTATTTTCCGGCTATCACGCAGAAAGCAGGCATTTCTTGGCTATTTATTGTCTATTGATCGGGTGAATTTCCCAGAAAATGCCTGTACGTCAGCACAGTAGGGGTTGCATCCCTCGTTGTCAGCAGCTGCAGCTGACAGCTAACAGCAGCAGTTGTTATTGATATCGAGGGGTTCAACCCCAGCAAGTGTTGGAATCATATACCGCTGTCAGCAGCAGCTGCTGCTGACAGCGAGGGTTTGCACTCGATCTTTGCCCTGGGATGCAACCCCTATTGTGCCGAAGTACTGAGTAGGTGAGGAGGGTTGGTGATAAAAACAGTAGCTGAGTTCTCTTCATGATAATGCAGGTTTCACCATCACAAAAGGGAGAAAAGTGAAAAGTTGTAGGAGAAACGCACAAAAACAGCTTAGAACAGCTATTTGGTGGGTGTTCGCAAGCCCCAACTAACACGATTCATATAAGTGCTGGTTTTTTCGTTTAGCAACCTATTCATGCTTTTCCGGAAGCGGCAAATGCCGCGCAACATCAGTAGAAAAATGAGAAATCAGATGTTTGATACCGTTACCGAGCATCTGATTTCTCATTTTTCTAGTGATAATCCGCGGCATTTGCCGCCTCGCAAATGTATGAATAGTGTGTAACAGCAAGGCGGAAGACGGCAGAACAAACATACATAGAAATTTAGTTAATTGTGGGTAAGGTGACAATCAGCAATATTCTGTTCCTGAGCGTTTTTCCTCTGAGTTTTCACCTATTTTCACTTTTATGATGATCATGTCTACCATTTCATGAGGATACCATAACAACCGTTTCTTATGGTAAACCCTACCTTTAGCAGCAATAGCACCATTGAACGCAAGTAGTACCTCCGCTGTTCCACAGATCCGGATTTCGTTGATTTTTTTCTGATTTTTTTCTGTTTTTCGCAGATTTTTCAGAAAACAGAAATCAGAAAACAGAAAGGCCAAAACGGCCAGAAAACAGAAATCAGAAAACAGAAATTTCCGCACACCCCTGACCGGGGTGTGTGGGGGAATCTGCAGCCAATCAATACAGGTCGTTGAAGGTAAGTACTGAACTTGTCCGAATTCGTTCTCATGACACGTCATCGATCGATAAACAATATTATCGATTTTAGCGCTTTCTGCAGAAAATGCTCCCAGAAGCGGTGATTGTTGATGGGATAGGTTTTCTTGGCTGGGGAATTTTGCTCATCAGTCATTATCGATAAATACCAATCAATAATATCGATTTTTTCGCCTTTTGCATAAAATGCCGCAATGATTTTCGATTGTTGATGGCTCTAACAATAAGTCACTTGTTTGGGAAATTCTTCTCATCATGCAAAACCAAACATTATCGATCAATGATATCGATTTTTCCCATGTTGCACAAAATGCGGCAATGAGTGGTATTTTTTATGGTTTTGGGTAATAAGTTTCAAAAATTGTACTCATTCGACAATCTCGTTGTTAGATGTTTCATCATTCCGAAATGGAAATCGTTGAGCGAAATTGAAGTCAGAAAGGGAACCTTCGGGAAAAATATGTGAAATTTCTGAAAATTTAGCTTCCTGGCTAAAGTAGCGATTTGGTAATGATAAAAAAAAGTTTCAAAAATGTCTTGAAATATTTTTAAAAAATGATTTGGGTAAAATAGCATGGAGTAATAAAAAAGCTAGGAAATGAAGTGAAATAACCAAAAATGGGATTTGGTGGTCGATCATTTCACAAGCTTCTCCGTTAAAATTCTCAAAACGAAATCAAACGCGCAACGGAAACATTAAGCCATTTTTGAAAGCTGTAATAAGGGAATCAGCATAGGTCAAGCTAGGTGAACGCAAGGCTCCATTCCATATCGTGCTTGATTTCGTTTTGATAAGTTTAACGGAGAAGCTTGTGAAATGATCAACCACCAAATCGCATTTTTGGTTATTTCACTTCATTTCCTAGCTTTTTTATTTTTCCAAGCTATTTTACGCCAAATCATTTTTTTGAGATATTTCAAGACATTTTAAAAACTTTTTTTATCATTACCAAATCGCTACTTTTGCCAGGAAGCTAAATTTTCAGAAATTGAGAAGTGTATTCTCTGGATCGGGGTTGAATTTCGTGTGTCATTGCGGACTCGCGCTTCGGGCACGCGAAGCATCGGTTTCGTACGACATTACGTCGGAACTCGTCCGGGGCCGTGATTTTCTGAGCTCTGGAATTTGGGTTAAATACAAAGTGGAAACATGACTTGGTGTGTAAGATACACTTTATAGAGCCCTTAAAGGCATCGTTCGCGCTGAAAACCAATTTCCATTTTTCAGGCTCAATTCCATGAATGGGCCCGGTAGACCACACTGGTAAACTTTGGCGCGTCAAAAACGTAGGGTTATGAGGTTGGAAGGGGTTAAAGATGAGGAGCCGCCACCAGTTCTCACCAGTCATCTAGCACTTTTCATAGAATGTTGACGCAACCGTCAAACAACATGAGAAACAGTTACGGCCTAAACTCCACATGCAGAAAAACGTCGAAAATGACAGTGACGAGGCCTCCAGAAGCAGAAAAACTTCAAAAACGATTTTGGCGCGAAATTCAAATTCGTATTTACAATCTGTTCCAATTGACTTTGCTTCACAAATAAAGGTTTTTCATGGGACCCTTCGACATTTTCGTTCACTAGAGAGGCCAAGCTACACAAAAACATGAAAAAAATATAATCACGGGTGACTGGTCGGTCACCCGGGGGGAATGTCTAGGGTACGTCACCGAACTACTCCAGGCTAATCTTTATTCAATTGAGAGTGGTGAATTCTCACCAACTCTCTTTCCACAAGAAAACGATCCGAAGCCGATCCAAGAGTGAGCTCTCGCTCGTCTTATATAAGGTTGTGGGCGTGGTCCAAATACATACGACGGCAAATCAAAGACAACGGCGAGAGAGTGTGTGAGTTAGGAGCGCGCAGTAGCGCATGACGAAATAAACAAGGCCAATCGGCCAGCTCGATCAACTTACAAGGATATTGATCGACAGAAACAATATAGAGGAGAACTAACTTGAAGAAGGTAAGGATCGAGTATAAATACAATACTATCAAACTAATACATATTAACAGTGAAATTACAAAACTACTACAAGATATGTACATAAACACTGAATATCTTAACATGCCCCCTCTTGGGGATGAGCCGTCCCGGCTCATAAACAGCATTAAAAACAATGTATATACAGTGTGGGATCTTCTAGATCAATGGCAGCGAGAAGACTTCGATCGGCAACCCACAGACGAGCGAACATCTCCTGAATCACGTTCCGTGTACTTGAGTTTCGGTGGTCGTCGTTGAGCATCTCGGGCATCGTCAGGATGGCGGAACCTCGTATCATCTGAACGTCGGTGCTTCTCCATGTCCTTGACCATGGGATTCGGCTTGATGATGTCCTGTTACCTCTTTACGTCGCTGATCACGGGCTGTTGGCGCTGCTCCTTGCAGGTCTTCAATCCAGGGCAGAAATCAGGTACCGTTAGACGCGTTCTGCTCGTACGCCTTCGACGGTGCCTTCGTCTTCTCTTGCTCTGAGCAGGTCCTAGAGGTCTCTCTACCTCCTCACTGCGTTGCGGCAGGACCGAGCCACCTATGCTGACCTTGCGGTCTACATGACTCAGAACACGGCGCTGACGTACCACCCCCTCCCTTTCACGATGCTTTGCTCCTGCAAATGCATGAGAAGTGGTAGGCTTGCTTTCACGATCCACGTCGCTAATCGCCTTGAATGCGACGTCAAGCTCAGTCACGGAAGTTTCCTCAGTCTGAGAGCATCCACGCCTAGCAGGTGCAGCCTTAGTTTTCTGCCTCTTCAGACATACCTTCTTCGCTACAATAGCGTCCGCTGCTTCTGAATCACAGTTCCAGTCGTTTAACCACGCCCTGAGCGTGTTCTGCCCAGTCGTCTGTTTCCTGACTACTGCTTGCAGCTCCGTAGCCCTTGAATGTTTCCGTTCTCTACAGTTCTTCCGAACATGACCGAGCTTGGAACAATTGAAACATCAGACAAACGACTTTCCCATTCTCCCACTTGAGGTGGTACTGCGATGACCTTGTACGACTGCCTCCTCGTTGAGGGATCCTGTAGCAGATACTCTACCGTACGCCTTCTGACGGAAATTGAAGCCCAATTTCGGCAGTGCGTTGGTACCCAATACAAGTGTTCCGTCCCCTCCAGCCATGACGAACAATGCAACCCTTTGCCTGCTCATTTTGCCGACCTGCACCGTCAGCCGAACAGCTCCTTTGAACGTCATCTTGTAACTAGAGGCATCGTATACTGGCTTCTGCTGGTCGAGAGGAAGCTCCTCTATATCAGCGTCCAAGTCAAAGCCTGCATCTTGGGCAGCCAAGAACATGTCCAACGGGATTATGCTGACTTGAGACCCTGTATCCAGTAGAGCCTTACGGGACAGTCCAAGCAGATGGACGTCAACTAACATTTGCTCACCCACGAGCTCTGTTTGTCTCCTTCCCGTTCCTACTGCTCCACATATCCACTTGCTCAGAGACGAAGTGAATATCCTGGGTGCATCAGCTTCCACCGTTGTTACCGTTGACTCCTGCATAGGGGCTTCCTGCTTCACAGCTCTGCAATTTCGTCTGAGATGGCCCGTCTTGTTGCAGTTAAAGCACCTGATGCGGGGCTCACGCTTGTCAACGCTGGATTTTGCGTCTCCTTGGTGAACAACCGTTCTAGAGCTGGAAGTTTTCGCAGCCGCGGAATCTCCACTCCGAATCGGTGTACCTATTCTGCCGTCTGAAGGTGGGAGCACCGCAGCTGCAACTGCTCTGCTCCTCTCACAGCGTTGTGCTATGGCTTTGACCATCTCATACGTTGTACCCTTCGGGGCTATTTCCATTGTCGTGAAGAGTTGTAAATACTCTGGCCAGTCTGAAAGCTGACTCACAAGCTCTGCCGCTCTCGTACGAGACAACTCCTCTTCGCTTGCCTCCTGATACGCCTTCCTTGTGAGCTTCTCCAGCTCTAGGCAGTACCGAGTGACATCTGTCGACTTTGACAAGCGTTTCAGATCCATGTACGCCTTCATCTGAGTTGCAGAATCATGCGTATCAAGCTTGTTCCGGAGACAATCTACCAGTGTCTCGAAATCCGCCTGTTTGACGTAATCCGGTAACGCATCTGTTACCGCTTTTGGGTAACCACCCAGTTTCGACATCAGGAGGTGCACCAGAAGATCATTCTTCAACCCCAAATGCTGGTATTTCATCCTGAATCGCAGAATGAAATCACCAAAAATTCTGCCTTCGGGGTCACGAAACAGCTCTACGTCTGGCGAGGTCATTGCGGCGACCATAGCCCCAATGTTGTCTGACTTAGACAACCTTCCTGGGGAGAGGCACCGGCTCGACCTCGATGAGCTCGGTTCCCTCGTTTGGTGCCCGATGCCGGTTGACAACGATACGGTTCTCCGGCAATAGTGCTCTGCGTTCAGAGGCTTACCCTGTGCCGCCTGCGCTGGATAGAGGGTTCCGTAGTAATCCTGCATCTCGAGGTCTTCGAGATACGGTTGCTCAGACCTGATCTGTGCCTTCGCCTGCACATTACGGCCTGGAGGTTCGTTCTGAAATGAGTTCAACTCACTACGACTATGCGCTCCGAGTCGCTGTTGTATACTCTTCAGATCTCTCGTCCTTTTCGGCTCAACAGAGGCACTTGCCCTTTCAAGAGGGGACAACACCTTGCTGGAACAAATGGCTGCGATCGCATCGCACACCTTTTTCTTGATCCTGTGCGAGTGTTCCTCCACGGCCAGCAGCTTCTCGAGCTCATCCTCAATGATACTACAGTTCTCATTGACTATTGAACTCGCCACTTTCCTCACTTGCGTGGGAATCTTCCCGCCTTTGCTGCACTTTTTCTGTGCTAGCTCGGACGGTAACTCTCGTAGAGCACCCAGACAACTATTGATGGCTTCGGTCGCATCTCTCACCTGCTTCAGGGTCTTGCTTGCAGCATCATCAACCTTAGTGACGAGACGATCCAAAGCCGTCTGCGTTGAGAGTATTTGTCTTGACGTGGACGACTCGTCCAGTAACAACCTCTCAAGTTCAGCTGGATCCATGTCGGAAGCCTCCGACGACTTCGTTCTCTCTGGAAAACACACGTGAAGTCTATTGTACTGGCACTTGCCTCAGCAAAGTACTAACACAGCACTCAGACACACGGCCCGATACACACGCGACTCCTGCCCGCTGGCTAACCGTGTACTCCGACACGAAAGTGGCTTTTACACCACACACTACGGAACGCCGCGCGCACACGCAACGTCAACCAAGCCGCTGCTGCACGCACCGACACGCCGAAGATGTGTCGGAATACGCTGCCGTACCAACGACAGGAGTCGCGCCTTCGCCGCTCCGAACGGCCTTACGACGGTATCGAAGATCAGCCCGGAGGTTTTGTTCGGCCCCCAAATCACGGGTGACTGGTCGGTCACCCGGGGGGAATGTCTAGGGTACGTCACGGAACTACTCCAGGCTAATCTTTATTCAATTGAGAGTGGTGAATTCTCACCAACTCTCCTTCCACAAGAAAACGATCCGAAGCCGATCCAAGAGTGAGCTCTCGCTCGTCTTATATAAGGTTGTGGGCGTGGTCCAAATACATACGACGGCAAATCAATGACAACGGCGAGAGAGTGTGTGAGTTAGGAGCGCGCAGTAGCGCATGGCGAAATAAACAAGGCCAATCGGCCAGCTCGATCAACTTACAAGGATATTGATCGACAGAAACAATATAGAGGAGAACTAACTTGAAGAAGGTAAGGATAGAGTGTAAATACAATACTATCAAACTAATATATATTAACAGTGAAATTACAAAACTACTACAAGATATGTACATAAACACTGAATATCTTAACAATATACGGTTTTCTGCGCGTACGATGCCTTTAACTCTCCTGTATTTGGAAGGGAAGGGAAACCTCTGGTTGGTGAGAAGTTAGTTGGGTGTGAAAATGACCGCGCGGACGAGTTCCGACGCAACGTACGAGCTGACGCGCCCGCCCCTCATCAGCTGAACATGTGAGGTTTTCTTCATTTTTTTTAAGGTTTTCATTATTTCTCACGTTTTTTCAACACTTTCGGGTCTTTATATTCTACGGTTTTGATATTGTTTTCTTATTTTGTTCAAGTTTTATCTTCAGGAGTAGCAGAAATCGACGACATTGAATAGAAATCGCCTGTTTTCGATGATTTTTTTATTTCGTGGTGTTACCCAAATACTAGGTTGGGGAATAAGTTCGTTCGGTTTCTTCCAGAGCTTTATTTAGATGGCTTGTTTGCTCGTTTATTAAAGTGTTTAGATTCATTAGAGAGTTCTTGTTCTGCTCTACAAGACTGTGCTATTTGTTTTTTCGTATAATTTTTTCTTATTCATCAGGCTTGGAAATGGAATACTTTTCAAATTGCTGCCCAACACCACGCGTGCCATCGAGCAAACACGACGCGGCCATAAACAGCGCTTTTTGTACCGGATGGTCACGAGAGATGAGAAATGGTGTCTGTTCTTCAATATAAGGCAAAGAAAGGATTGGGTGGCTACAGGAGACAAGTCGGAGCCGAGAAGCAAAATTTCCAGCCGAAAAAGACCATGACCTCCGTTTGGTGAGAATGGGAAGGCACGATACACTGAGAAATGCTTGAAAGGAACGCAGCGGTGGAGGAGAAGCTGTTTTTTGCCCAAATTCGCCGCGTAATTCAGGCTATGCGACTGAAAAGACCTGATCAGCAAGGCCAAGTCGTCTTGCTCTACGACAACGCCAGAACCCGTGTGTCACAAGTCGTCAAAACCACACTCAATGAGCTCGTATGGTTCTTGAGCATCCACAGTACTCTCCGGACCTTGCGCCAACCGATTATCACCTTTTACGCTCCATGCTGATTCAAATGAGAGGGTTACCTTCGACGGCGAAGCGGACCTCAAAAACTGGCTCAGCAACTTCTTCGATATCAGACGGGGTAATATTTGGCGGAACGGCATCAACAAAATGTTTGAGAGATGGGAGGTTGTCGTAAACAGTAGCGGCAAGTACATAATTGATTAACATATTGTTATAAACACTGTTTTTGTTCAAATAAGCTTCCTTGAAGAAAACCGAACGAACTTATTCCCCAACCCATAGAACTTGTACTTAGAGGTCGATTCCGCCTTTTGACTTGTCTAGCTAAATGTTCATTAATCTCCAATTTTTAAGAAGTTTTCTATTGTTTAGACTGGCCCGAATTCTAAAAAAACCTCAATGTGTTTATTTTTATTTTGAATCTTTTTTTGTTCGGAACTGCTTCTATGATGTGTGTTTTTGTTGCTTTACTTCTCCTAAATCCTTTTTTCTGGATATGCCCGAATTTGTTTTCGTGGTTAATTCCTATGGCGACGATTCTCGCTATTCCTGAAATAAAACGGGGGAGGAGGTGGTTATTATATATAACGAACGTAGCTTGTAAAGATCAAAAACTGTTCAAAGAAAGAATCAGGAAAACCTGTGAGAATTTCGAAACACTCTCGTGATCAGCCGATGAGGGCGGACGCGGAAGCTCGTACGAAACGAATGCGTCGCGTGTCCGCTGCGATACTCCGCAATGGCACACACTTCATTTTAACTCTGAACCAGAGAGAAATAAAAAAACGTTCTCGTTAAGATACCTTTCTGGAAACGTGAATGGTACTTATATGTATTTTCAGACGACCCGAATACGCTCATGATAGTGAGCACGCCGCCTTGTTTTCCCCGTACTACTCTGAGAGAATCCCCCGCTATCGTTCACGGATAGAATCCCCTCGGTTTCTGGTAGGGGCCGAGAGGATACTAGCATGGGGCTATCGCGGAACGATCGCGAGAATCTGCCAGTCTCAAACCGAGCGCGTACCGCGTTCGTTCATCGATACTCCTGCAATGCTGCATCGCGGAACCGCTAGGAATCGTGCTTGGACCTATCACGGAACGATCGCGAGATTCTACCAGCTTCAACTTGAGGGCAAATCGCGTCTATAAATTGATATATTCGAGTTGTTCCATCGCGATGAACCGAACCCGAAACTATCGCGGGACGGTCGCGAGATCCTGCCAGCCTCCACCCCTGATCGTACCGCATTCATGCCCTCTCGATGTTTCACCCAAGCGAGTGTTGCCTATCAGGTCAGCACGAAGCTATAAGGTGCTGCCCTTGCCGTCTTCCGTGCTGCTTTACAAATCTGCACATCATGAGAACGCGGAACCGGGGGGAAACGATCACGGTACCATCACGGATCGCGAGTGCACCACGGTACTAGCGCGGTAAACCTGTCAACGATCGCGGTACCATCACGGTACGAGAACGAGAATGCCAATGGATGAGTCAATTGGGTGACTATCGCGGAACGAACGCGGATCGTGGGACTAGGGGGAGACGAACACGGTACTATCACGGATCACGGGAGCATCACGGTACTAGCGCGAAAGATTCTCTCAGAGTAGGTCTTCCCCGCCTTTTCCCAATCCAATACAGTTTATTAATTGATTGATCAGAATTTAATGTAGATTGCGACATCTCGGTGCCGTTGACGGTTCTATTTTTCATCTTTTCGTTAATTTGGACAGAAATCATCTACATACACTACCTTTTAAAGGGGCTGCTGAGCCTACATCCAAATCGCGAATGCAATTCGACAGCGAAAGTGAGCGCTTGACTATAAATTATTGTTCTTCTTTGCGCGTTCACCATGCACGGGGAGGCAACGAAAATTTTTCCCTGGCAGAAACTTCCTTTAAATCACCTTCGATCGGCCAATGACAAGAAAATCTAACTCAGCGCATGAGGTTCTGCAGTATGCCAGTGTCGAGCACAGGTATCGACTATTGACTGGATCCATTTATTCGGGGGCGCCTCTTCTTCGCTGGCGGTCAGGAAACGTATATCTGGATTACAGCAACGGTCGTCAATGATCCTTAATGACATATTCCGCGGATGTTTCGAAGCGAGGTTGTGTATTACCGGAAACTGGACTTGAGTACTTGTCAAAGTAGACATTCAAATGTTCAAGTTCAGCCTATTCTCCATCACTTCTTGCGTGATTGCCGTCATGGCATTCGCTTCCGTCTCAACCATCTCAACCCAAAACAGCAGACCTCTTTCTCCAGCCTCGCCTCATCCAAATCGCCACAGCGAATTGTCTCATTTGACTGAATAACCTATTTCTCCAAAAATATTTATAGCAGTTCCTCCCTCCTCATTATGCTTCCAACAATCATCTTGTTCATCATCATATTTTGGATATATGTACCTTTCAAAGAATGACCTGAGCTGAGAATATCTACCTGCGCTGGCTAATTTCATGCGCGTTGGCGGCAACAAACAACACCCACTCAAAAAATATGCATAAACGAACGAAACAATGGCTACAGCTGCTCACCACTTTGCTGCATTCAGATGCAGCCACGTAGCCCCGGAACACAGCTCTGGAGATGTAGAATGGGCAGATCAGTATGCTGGTTCGCACCAGCCTTAGCCGCTCTTCGTGCAGACCAGCTCCACTTCTTCCAAATGGTCCGATGACGTTCATCTGCCAATGACGCGGTTCCGTTTTGTCGTTCTTTCGATTGTCATGCGATGAATTCATCGAGCAGCTACTATTCAATTCGAGAATACATTTGCTCACTGCGCTTGAGGATATTTTTAACTACAGCCTCGAAAACTTTACTGCCAAACAAATAGAAGTACTCTCTATCTTTAACCCTTCGGCTGTTCGCTTCCCCTTAACCAATAGACCAGAACATCTACTCCACAGAGCTATCGCTGCTTATTTACGTGCTCGGATCTTTTGGTCGCATATCATACAGTGCGTTTCAAAACTATAAAGGTTTGTAGAAACTAAAACTATACTATGTTTTCTTGAAATTCTCAAACTCACATTCCATACGGAGGAGAACCCAGTTCAGTAATCGAGCACCCTCCGTACACGTACCTTGTCATAATCATAACTTTCCATCTAGTTGCTCTTATAAATATTTTATGAAGCTTTTTTGATTTTACCCCGTTTCAAAAACTATGAAGGTACTGAAGTAATAGTTTTTGTTTTTGATAATATCGTCAGACTCATTTGCCCATTCTTTACTGGAGCAAGTATGATTCTTGTTTACTACAGTTTATCGGCAATTAAAGGCAGTGTTCACGATGATTTCCGTTCTCGAGTTTTCCACTCAAAACAATGCGTTGGCAACCAAGTGTTACCGAAATTACGAAGAAACTGCGAGAAACGCACTAAAACGTCTTATTTCAGTGACATTAATTCCTGGCCTGGACTAGTGGTCCGATTGGATGAACATGTTACCGATGGTTGTCACCGATGAGAAATGGGGCTAATCAAAAATGAAAAAAATGTTTTAGGAATAACAGTATTAGTTAGGGTCCGAAAGAAAGAGCGGAGCAACAGAGAATAGCGAATTGCAAAAGGCGGGTCCACAAAAGATTTCATTGTCACAACAAACAGTTACAATGAGAGTAAAAATGTGAGGTGAGAGTAAGGGATTTGGTGAACTTCTTGGGCGTTTTCCCCGATTTCCTCTTCATTTCAGTTCCACTCGGAGGCCAAACAATCGATTTAGCGATTAATCTCGAAATCGAAGATTATCGTGAACACTGCCTTTAACGCTCTCCACCATAGATCAAGATGAAGTGGACGTGTTGCAAGAACCTCTGTAGCCGTATTCATGAACCACTGGGGCCTCCCGGGAAGGTCTGAAGTCCACTCGTTGTGGGACGAGTTTCCGATGTTGCACCTTCCTGGGTACCCGGCAGGTAGACAGGAAGGTTCCTGACTGCCTGACGGGTAGACAGGAGAGTTTCTGTCCACCTGGTGGGTGGACGGAGATAATTGCGGCTGCCTGCTACGTCGATTTTGTGTTTCAGAACGTGATCAATATGTTGCTGGTAGGCAGCGCGCGCTCTGCCTGTCCACTATACTTAGTACCCGAATCACTCCTTTTCGGATATCCGACCGTATATCCGAGATTCGGATAATCCGATATCCGAAAATTCGGAAAAACTCCTTATCTGAATCGAACCATTATCCGAAGGCTCGAAAATTCGGATAAAATTGGATAATTTTCGGACAAAATCGGATAATTTTTGGATAAAATAGCACTCAGCCAAGCCCATTTTTCCGTACCGCCTTCTGTTTAGTACATCAACCCAGGAGTTCCCTCCTCCTTTCGAAATCGGAAAACTGGGCGTGGTCAAGTGAGATGACCAAGTGGATAGTTATTCAGCGTAGAAGTTTTTGTATTGTCGCTTTGCATACTTTTTACTTGCTAGTTGTCCTGAGAAACCTGCGTATGGATAATACTGTGCCTCCCAACGACGATAGAGTAATTGAAGAATTGATTTCATATCTTTATTAATATGCATATATGAAGATTGAAGTTTGTATGTGAACATGCTGCGAATCCAATGAAGGACTACTGTTTGCTCAATTATGGAAGCCTTGCCTTAAGTGCCTGCTTTATTTTTCACCGTTTTGCCTCAACTTTGTTCCGAAAATATCCGAAGTTATCCGAAATTTTCCGACCGGATATCCGTATCCGAATCATTGGAAAAATGGCATTATCTGAATCGAACCAATATCCGGAAAATTTTAAATCGGCATTATTCGAATCGATTCATTATCCGAAAAATTAACTTCGGATAACAAGTATACTGTCCACCCGCACAATCGAGGTCGGGCATGCTGTGCCCGCCGGAATGCATTGATAGCGGAGCTGATTGTGAGACACAGCAGCCTTCTCTGCGGGTGGCTGGCTACCCATTAAACTATGTCAACGAGTATTCGGAAAACGAATACTCGGCCGATTAAACGAATAATCGAATATTCGAATAATTCGAATATTCGGAAAAGTCAAATTTTTGAATAATTCGTTTATTAGATTATTCGGAAAAGTCATTTTTTCGAATAATTCGTTTATTCGAATATTCGGAAAAGTCAATTTTTCGAATAATTCGTTTATTCGAATATTCGGCCTATAATTTCAGAAAAATACGAGGCAGAGTCTCCGGCACATGTCCATTTTTGCGGTCCAGAGGTGAAATGTCCCCAATTAAACTGGTAGAAAGTTCGAATATAATCAGAATACTCCAATATTCAACATGAGATAGTCAGAAACGTAATGGTGGAGTATCTCGCTCAGCACCGAATTTGTGGGCAGACGTAATAGATACTGTTTTCCGTATGATAGAGTAGGTCCGGAACAGATTCGAGCGATGTTCCAGTAACGGCTACCGTACGCTGCTGGAGTATTATGTAATACTTAATTTTCATGAATTTAGGTCAATCGCTGCAGCTTTGAGCCAGTTCTTATTCAACATTCACCTTATATTTTTGCGGTTCGGAGGTGAAATGTCTGCAACCAAACTGGGTGCTATCTTAGCGGTGTGGGGCCACTATGTCTGGATTCACTTGGCCCCTCCCAGTTTACCGTGGCGCACTAAATTTGAGCACCTACCCGGAGTTTCCCTCCCCCGCACAAATCAGGAGTGATTGCGGCACGAAAAAATGGGCGTGGCCATGTGCGATACAACAGTGCCCACTCCCCGCTAAGATAGCACTCTAAACTGATAGGAAATTCGGATATTGTTGGTAGATAGTGTTTAGAAATTTTAGAGAATTTGATCGTATCGTTTAACAACTACTCATAGACAGTGGCAAATGTTAGTTTGAATACTCTTATGATATAATGTGGAATGTTTTTTTTTCGTGGTAGTACATTGGCATAGCTTTGATCTATATAATACTATACATGAAAATGTCAAGAAAGTTGGTAGTGCCGCGAGCGGAGGTTCGACTATGCGTACTCGGTCCGTACTTCTTATTCGAATACTCGCGATTTCGGCCGAATATTCGAATTATTCGTATTAGAATCATTCGAACAATTCGATTATTCGGAAGAGTCAAATTTTCGAATATTTCGTTTATTCGAATATTCGGAGAAAAAAACTCGTCCGCGTCCTGAGTCGACTCCGCCGCGGCGCGACAAGGTGACCGCAAAATTGGGGGAACAGCTGGTCTCCCATGGCAGCCACTAGCTCAGCTAGTTTTGTGCCTCCCTTGTCGAGATTTCAATAGTGGCGGCCTCCTCTTCGCCACCTGTTGAGTGCGGATTGTTTATGTTCTGCTGCACACCTGCAACTGTCAAAGCACTTTTTTTAAACACGCAGAAAATCTGGAGCAAGACCTAGTGAGGCACACTCAAATTCCACCATCGTTTCATTAATCTTCTCATACTTCGGATTCTCAAGTTACCTAATCACCGTTTAAGCCCAGCCATTGAAGCGAAATAACTGAAAGAAAACCTGAGTAAGGGACATTAGAGAGGAATATTGCTTTTGTCTCACACAAACGACAGAGTATTGAGCGTTTGAAAGGTTGGAAAGGATGCATAGAATGGAAAACGATGTGGAGTCGTTCGCGCGCCACTGGTAGCGCGCTATGTGTAGAGCGCTAGCGGTAGCGCGGTTTCAAAGGGTCTGTCGCGCTTCCCGTAGCGCGCCTTGCAAATACTTGATATCAAACAGCGCTACGATCTCTATGATAGCGCGTTTGGGCCATGCCAAGCGCGTTTAGGCTATGCCAAGAGCGTTTAGGCTATGCCAAGAGCGTTTAGGCTATGCCAAGCGCGTTTAGGCCATGTCAGGTGTGTTTAGGCTATGCCAGGCGCGGTTGGGCTATGCAAAGCGCGTTTGGGCTGAGACAAGCGCGCGCCTGCACAGTTCTTGATTGCAGATTGCGCTATGCCGTCCCCGTAGTGTGTTTGCGCCAGTTTTGGCGCGCGCTACCTCGATTCTTAAAGGCACAGTACACCCTCAGACATGAATTTCGTGATTTTTATTTGATTGTGTAGGAGACCCCTAATGTATAATACGTGGCAAATGCGAGATATCAATTCCTCCAAATAAGCGAGATATAAGCGACCACCACAGGCCCGGCCCCCTACCAGATTTACGAACTCGATAGCGACTAAATGAATGGATGAATTCTCAACGAGTCATCGTTCTTCAGTTCATTGACGGTCTATCTCCTCATCCTGTTTTGCTCTCGTGCAGCGATTGCGATTGAAGAGAAATACAGTCCTGAGACAACTCGTCCGAGAAATTTTCGCCCTTAAAAAGCAGGCATTTTCAAGGAGCCGTATCTCGGTTCGTAGGGGGTCTTGGACGATTTGAGAGATACCATTCTGATCAGAGAGTGGCTCTCTCCAAGATAAGCATGGAATCTAAGAAAGAATTTTTTGGGTGTCCTGTGCCTTTAATGCCGCCCCAGGTTGTCGACTTCCGGCGTAACCACCCCTGAGAAAAGTGTGAGCCCTTATGCTGTAGAGGTGTTCAGCCTCCATCTAAGATGGTGAAAGTGAGTACACAGCATAAATCGACTACGCTGGACTCAAATATGCTACTCCCGTGACACCTAGTTTTCAAAAGTGTGGACTTCCCGAGGGACCACACCTGAGAAAGGCGTGATCCCACGCACTGTACATAGTCTTGGGCGTTCATCTGAGATGGTGAAAGTTTGTATACAGAGTAAATCGACCACGCTGGACTCGAATATCGTATTCTCCTGACTCATTCAGTGAAAAAAATTTGGACTTCCAGCTGGACCACACCTGCAGCATGTGTGGACCAAACAGTGTAGTGCCTTTCAGCGTCCATCTTAAAGGCAGTGTTCACGATGGTTTTCGTCCCCGAGTTTTCCACACAAAACAATGCGCTGGCCACCAATTGTTACTAAAATCACGAAAAACGGCTTGAAACGCGAGACGCCTTATTTCAGTGACATTTGTCTCTGGCCTGGACTAGTTCTCCAATTGGATGAACATGTTCACGGTGGTTGTCACCGGTAAAAA
Source organism: Aplectana chamaeleonis (assembly GCA_029168955.1). NCBI lineage: Eukaryota > Metazoa > Nematoda > Chromadorea > Rhabditida > Cosmocercidae > Aplectana > Aplectana chamaeleonis. Next base: position 1,362,525 of record JAPDOI010000140.1, on the reverse strand, counting down.
ATGGGGCTTATCAAAAATGCAAGAATATTTTAGACGAAACAGTTTTAGTTAGGTTCCGAAGGAAAGGACGGAGCAGTAGAGAGTAGAGAATAGCAACGGACGGGTCCACAAAAGATTTCATTGTCACAACGAACAGTTCCAGTGAGAGTAAAAAGGTGGGGTGAGAGTAAAGGATTTGGCGCCTTTCTAGGGCGTTTTTCTCAATTTTTCGTCATTTCCGTTCTACCCTGAGGCCAAACAATCGATTGAGCGATTAATCTCAAAATCGAAGATTATCGAGAACACTGCCTTTGAGCCCCTTTCATAGTAATTTTGCCGTCCGACGTCCGGCAATGCTATCCGACGTCGCGCGCGGCGCCCACTAGGCCTGTGGTAGAGCAACCGATAATATCGACCATCCCACCATCAACGGAGAAATTTTGCACCGACGTCGAGCGCCGTATTGCGACGTCGGTCATCCGGCGTCGCACTGCGGCACTTCATGACGCCGCAGTCCTATCCTATAACGTACCGGACGGCGTCGTCAGGCAGACTGTGAAAGACGCATTAGACGGGGAAAGTTTGTATGTGGGGTAGATCTACCAGGTTGTCCAATAATTCTTGTCCGAAAATTTTCAAAATTCTATATATTTCCTTAGAAGTGTTATAATATCAGGCAAGTGTAAGAACCTTCTAGAAGGTTCTCCAAAGTTCTACGCTAGGGTATATAAGGCGCAGTCGCCGCGTCTAGCTACCAGTACAAGCTAAAATGGACCAAGGTCGAATTTGTACGTTCGTGTACTACGAGTGGCTGCTGGGCAACGACACGGGCACCGCGGTCGCCAACATGGGGGATGAGAGCTGGGTCCTCTACGACAACGTCGCCCGCCGTGCCGTATGGATCCCGCGCGGAGAAGAGCCGCCGACGACGCCGAAATCCCACCTGCACCCGCTGAAGATCATGCTCTACTGCTGGTGGGATACCAAGGGCATGCTGTACTTCGAGCTGCTCCCGCAAGGCAGGACGGTCACCGCCTCCATCTACACCGATCAGCTCGAGAAACTATCCGCCGCCATCCGAGAAAAGCGTCCCCGACGGGCCTCGGTTCACCTGCTGCACGACAACGCGCGCCCCCACGTGGCGAAGGAGACCCAGCAGAAGTTGGCGACGCTCGGCTGGGAGACGGTTGCCCATGGGCCGTATTCCCCGGACCTCGCCCCCTCCGACTACCACTTGTTCCGCCCGCTGAAGCACCATTTGGCCGGAAGAAAATTCACCAACTACGACAACCTCCAATCCGACATCGCGAACTTCTTCGAGTCGCAGCCCACGGAGTTCTGGGCGAAGGGCATCGGCGACCGGCCCAATCGATGTACCACTGTTGTGGATATCTGTGGTGATTATATTGTTGATTAGACTTGTTTTTCAATAAAGTTGAAAAAAATTAAAAAAGGGTGAAATTTTCGGACAAGAATTATTGGACAACCTGGTACCACTCTCGTTTCGATTATCCTTCTTTCGTGACCCTTATTTTGCAAAGAAAAGTGGGGCCTAAAGTTTTACAAAACTTAAGCACCTTGCGCGATCCAACCCTCTTCGCCTATCTCGTGTATAGGGTCTTTCACAGTCTGCCGGACGAAGCCGTTCGGCATGTTATAAGATTGGGCTGCGGCGTCGGTGCCACCCGCACTGCGGTATCGGCCGACCGACGTCTCAGTGCGGTGAAATCATTGACAATACATCGGATCAAGTTATGACGGGTTAGAACGGGTAGTTGTCGCCTTACATTTTGTACTGAAGAGTCGGAACTGACGGTTGCTAACTGCAGCTTCCCTCGCACTGCGGCTCACTTTTAACGTGCCGGACGGCGTCGTCCGGCAGACTATGAAAGGGGCTTATGAGTGGGTTCCGGAGAATGAAATTCGCAACGCAACTAGGGGTGCGTTCCAAGAACATATCCATGGCAAAACGCGTCCATGTAAAAGTAGCCACGGCCACGTGGGAGCAATTTTCAGTTATAATTCGCATCCATGGAAATCAAATTTGTCCATGGGAAGGCTGTTTGTCCTCCCACGGCGGTGTGGGAACGTTCCTGGAACGCACCCCAGAAGGGATGACGCCCTTTCCAACTAGCATTGTATTAGTGTGTTTTTCCGTGCATTTAAAGTGAGTTGTTCTTCTTTGACTTACCAAATAAATTTACGAACTCATATTTTATTGAAAACATATTTATTTCTTCAATACATCTCGTCGTCTTCGCCTTTGTCGATCACTTCATCGCCTCCACTCTAATCTTCGGCAGCCAGACCATAGCTTCCAATCATTTAGAGTTCAATACCCAAACATCCTGGATACACGCCCAGAACCTTTCTGCCTTATATTCAACTGTATGAGAACCTTTACTATACTTTCCACCTTTACGAAAACTTAATTAAAACAAGGTTCCATGTTAATTGGACGGTATTATAGAAATCTTCGCCAAAAAAATTTAACATTGTACCTACCCCCGGTCAGAATGGTTCACTTTGTCTCCCGGTGGAGATCAGACCCCCCTCCCTCCACCCTTGCGCAACTTATACCCCCAAGGTGTGGATATCGACACCCCGCGTCGAACCCTGGTTCAAAGTGGTCCCTTGTTAGGTGTGTCATTCAGCGAACTAGATCCTGTTTAGAGGCACTACAGTACCGTTTATGAACTCAAAAGTGCAATTCTTGCTTTATGAATTAAAAGCAAGCTAAGGCTGATATGGAAGTTCTGTAAATCCATGTGTCACCTTCTTTTCGAAGTTGAATTTGGCTGAGGAGATCTAACCACACTTTGAATTGCAAGGAAGGATCGTTTTTTCACAGCTGTGCTGTCGTATAGACAAGTGCATTTATAGTTTTGAGAAAGTGTGAACGAGAAATTTTTCGAAAAAGTTAAAAATATATCCGGCTGGGGAATCATGTTCTGGACTAGGGTATACGGAAGGAAACAAGTCGCCAAATGTGCAGAAGCCTTCCCGCAACCTTCTATCTGTTTAGATTTTCTAAGAAAATAGAGCGCCTTCATAGTTATGAAACGCACTGTAGTTCACCCCCGTACATAGACTTAGCTCTGCGACAATGACGCTAAATACAGGATTCAAAACAGCTCTCAAGCTAGCGTCATGGGTAGGTACAGTCGGCATGGATTGCCCTGATATTTTGTGTTCCTTATTGTGTGTTGGCGATTACTCGGTGCGCATATGTTCTAAGGAGGGTTTTAGAGTTCCACCGCGGAGCGGCTCGATGTCATGATCAGGGGTGTGCGACAATTGCCGTTTTCCGATGGCCGTTTGCCGTTTGCCGGCCATTTTTGGGGTTTGCCGTTGCCGTTGCCGTTTGCCGGAATTTTCGTCAAAAACGGCAAATTTTCGGAAAAAATTCGTTGAAACAACAAGATTTGCCATCACCGCAGTTTCTGTGTTGGTCAGCGATTCGGAGCTGCTATAAATAATTATTTTGACTAGTTCCAGCTTCTGGTTCCGGCTCATTCAATGTATAATTGTACCCTTTCAATCTATAACTTATGAAAACATCTCGACTGGGTAATCAGAGGAGTTCGTTCGAGTTCTAAATTGTTTGGGAGCCTCCAGACGTCTTTTTTATTTATCAAATTCTTAACCCTTTAGGAATTCTAAAATTGCAAAAAACCTTTTCTCGGAGGCATACCGATTACTGCAAGTTCTAAGATTACAAAACCAAGTCATATCAAAGCGTAGAGCAAAAGCAGCCTTATTTAGACATATGAACCAGTGTAGAGCTCATGTATATAGGCCCACTTATCGCCGGTGGTAATAATTGGGACAGGAAAATTATCAATTCTTCAAACACTTTGTCCGGCTTTTTGAAACTTGAACAATATTCACCGCGGTCATTAAATGCAGTGTTCACGATGATTCTTGTTCCCGAGTTTTCCACGCAATACAATGCGTTGTCCACCAGTGTTATCAAAATCACGAAGAAACCACGAGAAACGCACTAAAATGTCTTATTTTATCGACATTATTCTCTGGCCTGGACTAGTTGTCCGGTTGGATGAACATGTTCACAGTGGTTTGTCACCGGAGGGAAACGGGGTTAATCGAAAATGGAAAAATATTTTTGGCAAAACAGTACTAGTTAGGACTCGAAACAAAGAAAGGAGCAACAGATAGTAGAGAATTCCAACGGGCGTGTCCACAAGAGATTTTATTGTCACAACGAACAGTTCCTGTGAGAGTAAAGAGGCGGGGTGAGAGCAGAAGATTTCAGGTCCTTCTGGTGCGTTTTTGTCGATTTCTCCATCATTTAAGTTCTAACCGGGGCCAAGCTATCGATTTAGCCATTATTCTCAGAATTAAAGTTCATCGTGAGCACTGCCTTTAAGAGCAGTGGTCAATAATATCTTCGATTTCGAGGTCATTAGCTGAAATGAAAGGTTGACTTAATGACAGAGCTGGGCTTGCTAGAAAATGGTGTAAAGATGAAAAAATGAAAAATCTTTAAAGGCAACGATTAAAACCGCACTCAACTTTTCACCAGAAATCCAAGTGTTTGAGGCCCATTGCAACAACAGTGTGGGAAACCTGCCCAAAACGAGCAACCAATAGCCCGAAACTTGAACGTGGTGTACTCGCTCCACCCACTTCCTCGCTAGCCACAGGGGAGGAGAGTGGGGCGGGTAAACCACATTCAAGTTTTGGGACCGTATTGGGCGATTTATTGCTTGTTTCTAGCCGACATTGTCGCTGTACTTGGCCTCGTGCCAGCTTGCAGGCCGAATACGCAGAAAGGGACTGGCTAGCGCACCGCACGCGGCGCTCCAGCGACGATTGGAGCGCAACGCACTTCCGTCGCGTGCGTCACATGTACCAGTCAAACGCCCCTCAATCTGTGAGATCAATCAGCATGCCCCTCGGAGCTCTTGATTTGAAAATTCGAAGGCTGCTTTTACCGTGAGCACTGCATTCAACTAGACTAGTCTCACTCCATTCCTGTAGCCTCACAAGAGTAACCATTCAATCGTAGTTTGAAGTAAGCGAAATTGAAATCCTTGAGCCTACTACTTGCTACTAACCGTTAAATTGTGACTCCGGTTGTAACCTAAACCGCGCGCTGCTGATCGCGTTGAGAACTGTCTTTCGCCATCAATCCTGACCAATCACCGCGTATTCACCCTTCTATTCGCACTGATTGTGGTACCAGTATCGTCCACAGTTTTTAAGTCGGCGCACACTCCCATCGCACCAAGTTTGCTTACGGTTTGCTGATCTTCCCTGGATCGTCTAGGCTGGGACGCGCTGGCCGCAGGCTCCTTTCACAAAATCCTTTGCGGCCCTGTCACACTCTGCACTGCTCAAGAAGACGCCCATATTTTGAAACTATAGCATTTATTTGTGCGGAAACTCCATATGGAGAGGAATTATCGCCGGCGATGGAGAAGTTACAGCCTTGTTGATTTTGGTAGTGACTCCTGATCACCTAAGGCTTTCAAGTAGCTTCTGATATATAGGATTTTTCTTCCTGTAAAGGCTATTGAAACGTCAGACTCATAGTAATTGGCAGATATTGCATGGAATACGATATGACTAACAAGGAAGGGTTGCCTACATCAGATGCACTTTTAATATGTTCTGGAGAGAGGACAGTGTTCCAATATCCCACACTCAGAATCTGCTAAATGCCTCTGGCCGTCCCTAAACAGGTCCAAATTTGAACAAGGCCAGAACGGCTCAGCCGAAGTGAGTAGAGCTGATTTAACGATTGAATTACCTTTGTGTATGTTCAGAACAGATCAGAATTTGAGCAACAATGTATAATTTCTGATCTAAACATTGATTATACACCAAAATTTTTTACATCTATTCTGAACACATCTAAAAGGAATTCAATCGTTTAATCGGCTCTACTCGCTTCGGCCGAACCGTTCTGGCCTTGATAAGATTTTCACCTTTTTAGGGACTGCCTGAGGCATTTAGCTGATTCTGAGCATGGGATACTGGAACACTGTCCTTCCCCTAGAACATATTAAAATTGCATGCCACAACTCCATCTGAGGTTGACAACCCTCCCTTGTACGCAACTGCCGGTGTACTATAGCACAAAACAGACTTTGCCGTTTTGCCGTTTGCCGGTCATTTTTGGGGTTTGCCGTTGCCGTTGCCGTTTACCGAAATTTGAAATTCCTTTGCCGCACACCCCTGGTCATGATTCATATGCGGATCGAAGAGCGGCGCATTATCGATCAATGCCCACAGAAAACATCTCATCGCGCAACGCTGCGATGGAACTCTAAAATAGGCCCAACATACGCGCACCGAGTTTGCGCCAACGCACAATAAGGAACGCGGAGTATCCGTGCCAACTGCAGCGAGTTTTGTTATTTAGCAAAATGCTGTGACTAGTTATTAGGCAAAAGACTACTTTATTGACCTTTGAGGCAAACTCGCTGCCTCAGATAGTGGTGACTTCTCGATTGTTCGTCCCACAATCACTTTTTTTTTTTGATTCCTAGGTCCTCTCTTTCTTCCGAAAAATCAGAAATTCTGCGAAGCTAGTGCATCCGTTTATAGTAAAAAAAACTCCGCTTTCACTTTAAGCTTCCGAATAGTCTGTTTTCAAAGAACAATCCAGATTATCCCCCCCCCCCCCTCGAACAGTACATATTTGGATCGTTTAAAACCTAGATAGGGTTTGAGAGGCGAAAAAAGATATTGAACTTCATCTAGTTCTCGTCACAAAAGGCAAGAAACAAACCGGACGGATTCTAGACGAAAAGGAAGACAAAAAGGAAACGAAAAATCTCCTCACCCCCCCCCCTTTCCTACCAGAAACGGGTCGACCCGTCCACCCCGCCCCATGGCTACCGAAATCTAAAAGACCAGCAGTGTCGGCCGGCTGACGCCGGCCTCTGCCGCTGAAGTCCGGCTGCGCCGGGCCATTTGCCGGTTTCGCCAGCATCTTAAAGTCAGCGTTCACGATGATCATCCTCGTTGACTTTCCACAGTGAAATGATAGGCGAGAAGGATCCTAGGCTCCCAGTGTCGAAAGAACGGTAGAAAACGAGTCAGGAGCGGCAAAATAACGGCTGCAAACAAGCGTTTTGGGGCCTCAGACACGCCTGGTGCCCCAGATCCGCCCCCTCGGATTGAACAAATAAAGACTCAGATTACAGGAATGATCAAGTCAAGGAAGTGCTGTGAAAAGAGCTGATCGCTTGATTGCATTGATAGGTATCATCCTTCTAGCGGTCAATTCCTCCACGCTCAAAAATCAACGTAAACAAGGGAGGGCCTATTTTGGCTCAAAAACGCGTCTTTCATGTCCTTTTTAAGCATGCCTTGCTACATATGGCACCAGACCTTCCGAAAACCGTGGAGATGTCGGAAGTGAAATTTTAAAGGCACGGGACACCCAGAAAAATAATTTTCAGATTTTATACTTATCTTGGACAGAGTCACACGCTGATTACACTGGTATCTCTGAAATCGCCCAAGACCCCTTTTGAACAGAGTTATGGCTCTTCAAAGATGCAAAGATTTTGAGGGGGAAAAATTAGTGGACGAGTTGTGTCAGGCCTGTATTTCTCTTCATTCGCGATCGTTGCGTGAGAGAAAGCCAGGATAAGGAGACAGTCCGGTACTGGGCCCGTAGTAAACCCCCCTTCCGCGCTGAGATGACAAGACGGCTGTGCGTTGAGGTGCATCATCGGCCCCGTGCAATCGGCTGATACAGTGATGAGCGATCAATGGCAGGCGAGAGGCCCTCACTCAATGAGAAAGGCCAGTGGTCACAAAGAGTGGACATGAGGGTTGGGGTATGCGTCGCATGGCCAAGTGGTTACCGACGAGGGCTTGGGCGCGCGTGTCTCAAGTTCGATTCTCGTCAAGTCGGATATTTTTGCAAATAAATTGTAATGCATGCCTTTTACGAAATAGTGCTTGACTGTGCAATAAATGTGTTAGATGGAGCAGAGGGCAATGAACGACATGTGGAATTTTCTATCTTCGCTACGGGGAATGTTTCTTTCATAATTTATTATGCTAGTACTTTAATACTTTGTGTGAAACGGTGCAGGTATTGTGTGGCTTATTAAAATTTCGCCCAGTCACGTAATTTGGGCCGTTTAGAGTTTGAGGAGCATATCGTTAGACTCTCGAAAACCCCTAGTGACCTGTGGATTTCGATTATCAGCAGCAGAAATATCACCAGTGAAATATTCGATTATCACCAGTGAAATATAACTAGTGATAAGGAGGTTACGACGAAAAAGCCACCGCTCCGCGCTGTGAATCGAAAGCAGGAGTTCACTTGAACCGAAAAAAAGTCTACCTGGGAGAAACAAGTTTTGCCAACTAAGGGAATTTTAGTACCCCATATAGCAAGCAAGCCGCGTTAGCAGCCCTGCTAAGCAAAGATCAGCAAGAAAACATGAATATTAAGATAGAATAACTTTTTCGAATGAGACCTCATAAAATAATCCAATTGCATGCATTCATCATACAAGACCTCTGAATGTTTTCAAATTAATAATGTCGAAAACCTGACCTCTATTCAAATCGAATACTCGAATATTTTATAACAGTGATCGAACGAATTTTCGAATGAATTCTAATTAAATCAAGAGTACTCTTGGATGATTTTCTTTTTTGCTAAATATTCGAATGTCGTGCTTCTAAATAGGCCAAAAAATGAAAACCCGAATATTTTAACGCCCTCACAGCTCTATAAATCGATTTGCTTTAATAAAAGGAGTTCAACAAGCAACAGAAAACTGCAGAACGGATGACGTTTTACAGTGTCCATCACACAGTGCAAAAACAACCCTAGTAACTGTTTACCGAAAAAAAAATGAAAAAAAAACAAAGGAACCCTCCCCACATCAAGTACAGTCCCACGCATGGGTACGAAAACACCAAAATAGTTATAAGAACAATTTCTTATGCTAGAAAACTCATCTTTGCACTATAAGAATGAATTACTTACTAGACTGATATTGAAAAAATACGGCTGCTATCAGCTGTTTTGCGCTCGCAGAAGATCCACCCACTCAGAATGAATTGGTTATGGCCGTTGATTTCGGGTTACTGTACGAGAATGTGGAACGCAAACCTGCGGAGTGCGACGACCGTCATGCGAGAACCGTAAGTTGCAAGGGGGCAACTCACGGGGTTCAATTGACCGTCGCGCTGCGTCTTCGCGCAACCTCTGCTATTTCTCCTTGCCCCAACAGCTGCCAGCAGGCGCTGAGGTGACCCTCTTCGCACCACAAGTGCGTCGAGCCAGCCGTGTGGCCACTATTTCCACCCACAGGGAGACCAGCCATCGCTAACCGTGTGACGGTTCGATTGATGCGGCCATGCCTCCCTCGCTCATTTGGAGGAATTGAGATCTCGCATTTGGAAGGCGTCACACAGGAGGGGTCTTCTACACAATTACATGAAAATCTCAAGATTCATTTCTGAGGGTGTACTGTGCCTTTAAGTATAAGGCAAATGAACCGAAATCCGCCAATTATATTTGAGATGGCGTGCAGAAGTTGTCACGCCTGCTTCTCGTTCCTAGAATCGTCTTTACAAAGTACAGCGGTAGGTTGCCGGCTATCGCCGGCCTCTGCCGCTGGGGTCCGGCTGCGCCGGCCTATAAGCTGGTTTCGGCGACAACACTCGATCCATCGGAAATTACAAAGCATTCCAAACCTTGCGAACAATGTGAACCTACTTCCCTGTGCAGTGACACACCGGCCCTTATTTAGTTTTATGAGGTCCTAAAGTGGTAGTTCATTTATATTCATTTCTGTCATGATAAAAAACAACCGCTGCTTGAGATTAAAGGCAGGGTTCGCGACAAAAACGACTTCTGAGCTCTCTCCATGAGAATGTAAATTGGGTCAGCACAAAAGTAAAAATAAGTGAAAAAACCCGGAAATTCGCGGGAAGACGCTCAAAACAAAGTGTAACGGCTAATTACCGGTGTCGGACGGCCCCCTAATTAACGCGATTTTTATTAATGCTTGCTTATCCGCCATTCATTTCGCTGTTAAAGTAATTGGTAGTCTCCAGAAATGTTCAGAAATTACTTTACAAGCAAAATAAAAGTTGACAAAACAGGCTTTTACAAATCTCGATAATTTGGGGCGGGAGGACACCAAGCCATAATTTGTTCCTGAGCGTTTTTTCTCCGATTTCTTACCTATTTTCACTTTTGTGATTTTGATAAAAGCCATGTTTTGACTGCACCTGGTTGCTGCGGCCATGCGAGGGACGACTGTTCTTTGTTCATTACGCGCAATGGAAAGACGCTCCAACATCGATGGGCCGCGGTGACGGGATCCTATGTTTTACTGCTTCGCTGCTAGAGGAGCGATTATCAATGGTCGCTGACCATCACTCCATAATGGCAACAATGGAGCGATTGCCAGCTAATGACGCGTTTCTTTCTGTGAGCATTGCTCCTTTTACATGAAAATATCAGTGTTTACGAGTTGAAACATGTTATTATTGGCCACTGGTCTTTACTCTCCACCGATTGATTGATTTTCTTCGATCGTCCATGACGCTATGCACTATTAACAAAATCGCAGCCGCTGCTGCATCGCTGCGATGAAAAACAGCAGCGATACAGTCAAAACAAGACTCGAAGGCAGTGTTCACGATAAAATTCACTCCCGATATCTCCACGTTTAACGAAAGGTCTGGTGCCCTATATAGCAAGGCATGCTTAAAAAGGACACCAAAGACGCGTTTTTAAGCAAAAATAGGCCCTCTCTTGTTTACGTTGATTTTTGAGCGTGGAGGAATTGACTGCTAGAAGGATGATAACTATCAGTGCAATGAAGCAATCAACTCACTTATCAGCACTTCCTTGACTTGATCATTCCTGTAATCTGAGTCTTCATTTGTTCATTCCGAGGGGCGGATCTGGGGCACCAGGCGTGTCTGGGGTACCAAAACGCTTGCTTGCAGCCGTTATTTCGCCGCTCCTGGCTCGTTTTCAACCGTTCTTTCGACACTAGGAGCCTAGGATCCTTCTCGCCTATCATTTCACTGTGGATAGTCAACGAGGATGATCACCGTCAACGCAGCCTTTAACTTGCATTTCCGTCGTGTATGAACCCGATTTAGAAAAGTTAGCGCATGTAAACATCTAAGCAGTAGAAATGAACGGTTAAGGGGGAGGGGACGTGAGGAAAGGGGTGGTATACGTACTCTTATAAACGCACAAAATGGTTGTGGAGTTCTGCGCTCACCCATTTCGGTCCCGCACACTTTCAACGGCGTCCTGCGTACTCCCATGTGAGTGCCGTCCACTTTTTACGGCGTCCAGAGAATTCCCAATTGAGTCCCGCACACTTTCTACGGCGTCCGGATTATTTTTACTTGCGTCCCACACACTTTCTGCGGCGTCCTGCGTACTCCCATGTGAGTGCCGTCCATTTTCTACGGCGTCCAGAGAATTCCCAATTGAGTCACGCACACTTTCTACGGCGTCCGGATTATTTTTACTTGTGTCCCACACACTTTCTGCGGCGTCCTGCGTACTCCCATGTGAGTGCCGTCCATTTTCTACGGCGTCCGGAGAATTCCCAATTGAGTCCCGCACACTTTCTACGGCGTCCGGATTATTTTTACTTGTGTCCCACACACTTTTTGCGGCGTCCTGCGTACTCCCATGTGAGTGCCGTCCATTTTCTACGGCGTCCAGAGAATTCCCAATTGAGTCACGCACACTTTCTACGGCGTCCGGATTATTTTTACTTGTGTCCCACACACTTTCTGCGGCGTCCTGCGTACTCCCATGTGAGTGCCGTCCATTTTCTACGGCGTCCAGAGAATTCCCAATTGAGTCACGCACACTTTCTACGGCGTCCGGATTATTTTTACTTGTGTCCCACACACTTTCTGCGGCGTCCTGCGTACTCCCATGTGAGTGCCGTCCTTTTTCTACGGCGTCCGGAGAATTCCCAATTGAGTCCCGCACACTTTCTACGGCGTCAGGCGTACTTCCACTTGGGTCCCGCACACTTTCTACGGCATCCGGCGCACTCTCACTTAGGTCCGGCACACTTTCTACAGCGTCCTGCGCACTCCCATTTGGGTCGCGCACACTTTCTACTGCATCCGGCGCACTATAATTTGTGTCCCACACACTTTCTGCGGCGTCATGCGTACTCCCATGTGAGTGCCGTCCATTTTCTACGGCGTCCGGAGAATTCCCAATTGAGTCCCGCACACTTTCTACGGCGTCCGGATTATTTTTACTTGTGTCCCACACACTTTCTGCGGCGTCCTGCGTACTCCCATGTGAGTGCCGTCCATTTTCTACGGCGTCCGGAGAATTCCCAATTGAGTCCCGCACACTTTCTACGGCGTCCGGATTATTCCTACTTGTGTCCCACACACTTTCTGCGGCGTCCTGCGTACTCCCATGTGAGTGCCGTCCATTTTCTACGGCGTCCGGAGAATTCCCAATTGAGTCCCGCACACTTTCTACGACGTCCGGATTATTCCTACTTGTGTCCCGCACACTTTCTGCGGCGTCCTGCGTACTCCCATGTGAGTGCCGTCCATTTTCTACGGCGTCCGGAGAATTCCCAATTGTGTCCCGCACACTTTCTACGGCGTCCGGAGTATTCCTACTTGTGTCCCACACACTTTCTGCGACGTCCTGCGTATTCCCATGTGAGTCCCGTCCACTTTCTACGGCGTCCGGCGCACTTCCATTTGGGTCCCGCACACTTTCTACGGCGTCCGGATTGTTCCTACTTGTGTCCCATACACTTTCTGCGACGTACCGCGCACTCCCATGTGGGTCTCGTCCACTTTCTGCGGCGTGAGGCGCACTTCCACTTGGGTCCCGCACACTTTCTACGGCGTCCGGATTGTTCCTACTTGTGTCCCACACACTTTCTGCGACGTCCTGCGCACTCCCATGTGAGTCCCGTCCACCTTCTTCGGCGTCAGGCGCACTTCCACTTGGGTCCCGCACACTTTCTACGGCGTCCGGATTATTCCGACTTGTGTCCCACACACTTTCTGCGGCGTCCTGCGTACTCCCATGTGAGTGCCGTCCATTTTCTACGGCGTCCGGAGAATTTCCAATTGAGTCCCGCACACTTTCACCGGCGTCCGGATTATTCCTATTTGTGTCCCACCCCCTTTCTGCGGCGCCCTGCGTACTCCCATGTGAGTGCCGTCCATTTTCTACGGCGTCCGGAGAATTCCCAATTGAGTCCCGCATACTTTCTACGGCGTCCGGATTGTTCCTATTTGTGTCCCACACACTTTCTGCGGCGTCCTGCGTACTCCCATGTGAGTGCCGTCCACTTTCTACGGCGTCCTGCGCACTTCCCATTTGAGTCCCGCACACTTTCTACGGCGTCCGGATTATTCCTATTTGTGTCCCACACACTTTCTGCGGCGTACCGCGCACTACAATGTGGGTCTCGTCCACTTTCTGCGGCGTCAGGCGCACTTCCACTTGGGTCCCGCACACTTTCTACGGCGTCCGGATTGTTCCTACTTGTGTTCCACACACTTTCTGCGACGTCCTGCGTACTCCCATGTGAGTCCCGTCCACTTTCTACGGCATCAGGCGCACTTCCAATTTGGGTCCCGCACCCTTTCTACGGCCTCCGGATTGTTCCTTCGTGTGTCCCACCCACTTCCTGCGACGTCCTGCGTACTCCCATGTGAGTGCCGTCCATTTTCTACGGCGTCCGGAGAATTCCCAATTGAGTCCCGCACACTTTCTACGGCGTCCGGATTATTCCTATTTGTGTCCCACACACTTTCTGCGGCGTCCTGCGTACTCCCATGTGAGTGCCGTCCATTTTCTACGGCGTCCGGAGAATTCCCAATTGAGTCCCGCACACTTTCTACGGCGTCCGGATTATTCCTATTTGTGTCCCACACACTTTCTGCGGCGTCCTGCGTACTCCCATGTGAGTCCCGTCCACTTTCTGCGGCGTCAGGCGCACTTCCACTTGGGTCCCGCACACTTTCTTCGGCGTCCGGATTGTTCCTACTTGTGTCCCACACACTTTCTGCGACGTCCTGCGTACTCCCATGTGAGTCCCGTCCACCTTCTACGGCGTCAGGCGCACTTCCACTTGGGTCCCGCACACTTTCTTCGGCGTCCGGATTGTTCCTACTTGTGTCCCACACACTTTCTGCGACGTCCTGCGTACTCCCATGTGAGTGCCGTCCATTTTCTACGGCGTCCGGAGAATTCCCAATTGAGTCCCGCACACTTTCTACGGCGTCCGGATTATTCCTACTTGTGTCCCACACACTTTCTGCGACGTCCTGCGTACTCCCATGTGAGTCCCGTCCACCTTCTACGGCGTCAGGCGCACTTCCACTTGGGTCCCGCACACTTTCTACGGCGTCCGGATTATTCCTACTTGTGTCCCACACACTTTCTGCGGCGTCCTGCGTACTCCCATGTGAGTCCCGTCCACCTTCTACGGCGTCCGGAGAATTCCCAATTGAGTCCCGCACACTTTCTACGGCGTCTGGATTATTCCTACTTGTGTCCCACACACTTTCTGCGACGTCCTGCGTACTCCCATGTGAGTGCCGTCCACTTTCTACGGCGTCAGGCGCACTTCCAATTGGGTCCCGCACACTTTCTACGGCGTCCGGATTGTTCCTACTTGTGTCCCACACACTTTCTGCGACGTCCTGCGTACTCCCATGTGAGTGCCGTCCATTTTCTACGGCGTCCGGAGAATTCCCAATTGAGTCCCGCACACTTTCTACGGCGTCCGGATTGTTCCTACTTGTGTCCCACACACTTTCTGCGACGTCCTGCGTACTCCCATGTGAGTGCCGTCCATTTTCTACGGCGTCCGGAGAATTCCCAATTGAGTCCCGCACACTTTCTACGGCGTCCGGATTGTTCCTACTTGTGTCCCACACACTTTCTGCGACGTCCTGCGTACTCCCATGTGAGTCCCGTCCACCTTCTACGGCGTCAGGCGCACTTCCACTTGGGTCCCGCACACTTTCTACGGCGTCCGGATTATTCCTACTTGTGTCCCACACACTTTCTGCGGCGTCCTGCGTACTCCCTTGTGAGTGCCGTCCGTTTTCTACGGCGTCCGGCGCACTATACATAATTTGGGTCCCATACACTTTCTGCGGCGTACCGCGCACTACAATGTGGGTCTCGTCCACTTTCTGCGGCGTCAGGCGCACTTCCACTTGGGTCCCGCACACTTTCTTCGGCGTCCGGATTGTTCCTACTTGTGTCCCACACACTTTCTGCGACGTCCTGCGTACTCCCATGTGAGTCCCGTCCACTTTCTGCGGCGTCAGGCGCACTTCCACTTGGGTCCCGCACACTTTCTTCGGCGTCCGGATTGTTCCTACTTGTGTCCCACACACTTTCTGCGACGTCCTGCGTACTCCCATGTGAGTGCCGTCCATTTTCTACGGCGTCCGGAGAATTCCCAATTGAGTCCCGCACACTTTCTACGGCGTCCGGATTGTTCCTACTTGTGTCCCACACACTTTCTGCGACGTCCTGCGTACTCCCATGTGAGTCCCGTCCACCTTCTACGGCGTCAGGCGAATTCCCAATTGAGTCCCGCACACTTTCTACGGCGTCCGGATTATTCCTACTTGTGTCCCACACACTTTCTGCGGCGTCCTGCTTACTCCCATGTGAGTGCCGTCCACTTTCTGCGGCGTTAGGCGCCCTTCCACTTGGGTCCCGCACACTTTCTACGGCGTCCGGATTGTTCCTACTTGTGTCCCACACACTTTCTGCGACGTCCTGCGTACTCCCATGTGAGTGCCGTCCATTTTCTACGGCGTCCGGAGAATTCCCAGTTGAGTCCCGCACACTTTCTACGGCGTCCGGATTGTTCCTACTTGTGTCCCACACACTTTCTGCGACGTCCTGCGTACTCCCATGTGAGTGCCGTCCATTTTCTACGGCGTCCGGAGAATTCCCAGTTGAGTCCCGCACACTTTCTACGGCGTCCGGATTGTTCCTACTTGTGTCCCACACACTTTCTGCGGCGTCCTGCGTACTCCCATGTGAGTGCCGTCCATTTTCTACGGCGTCAGGCGCACTTCCAATTGAGTCCCGCACACTTTCTACGGCGTCCGGATTGTTCCTACTTGTGTCCCACACACTTTCTGCGGCGTCCTGCGTACTCCCATGTGAGTCCCGTCCACTTTCTACGGCGTCAGGCGCACTTCCACTTGGGTCCCGCACACTTTCTACGGCGTCCGGATTGTTCCTACTTGTGTCCCACACACTTTCTGCGGCGTCCTGCGTACTCCCATGTGAGTGCCGTCCATTTTCTACCGCGTCCGGAGAATTCCCAATTGAGTCCCACACACTTTCTCCGGCGTCCGGATTATTCCTTCTTGTGTCCCACACCCTTTCTGCGGCGTCCTGCGTACTCCCATGTGAGTGCCGTCCATTTTCTACGGCGTCCGGAGAATTCCCAATTGAGTCCCGCACACTTTCTACGGCGTCCGGATTATTCCTACTTGTGTCCCACACACTTTCTGCGGCGTCCTGCGTACTCCCATGTGAGTGCCGTCCACTTTCTACGGCGTCAGGCGCACTTCCAATTGGGTCCCGCACACTTTCTACGGCGTCCGGATTATTCCTACTTGTGTCCCACACACTTTCTGCGGCGTCCTGCGTACTCCCATGTGAGTGCCGTCCACTTTCTACGGCGTCAGGCGCACTTCCACTGGGTCCCGCACACTTTCTTCGGCGTCCGGATTGTTCCTACTTGTGTCCCACACACTTTCTGCGACGTCCTGCGTACTCCCATGTGAGTGCCGTCCACTTTCTGCGGCGTCAGGCGCACTTCCACTGGGTCCCGCACACTTTCTACGGCGTCCGGATTGTTCCTACTTGTGTCCCACACACTTTCTGCGGCGTCCTGCGTACTCCCATGTGAGTGCCGTCCACTTTCTACGGCGTCCGGAGAATTCCCAATTGAGTCCCGCACACTTTCTACGGCGTCCGGATTATTCCTACTTGTGTCCCACACACTTTCTCCGGCCTCCTGCGTACTCCCATGTGACTGCCGTCCCCTCTCTACGGCGTCAGGCGCACTATCCACTTGGGTCCCGCACACTTTCTTCGGCGTCCGGATTGTTCCTACTTGTGTCCCACACACTTTCTGCGACGTCCTGCGTACTCCCATGTGAGTGCCGTCCATTTTCTACGGCGTCAGGCGCACTTCCCAATTGGGTCCCGCACACTTTCTACGGCGTCCGGATTGTTCCTACTTGTGTCCCACACACTTTCTGCGACGTCCTGCGTACTCCCATGTGAGTGCCGTTCATTTTCTACGGCGTCCGGAGAATTCCCAATTGAGTCCCGCACACTTTCTACGGCGTCCGGATTGTTCCTACTTGTGTCCCACACACTTTCTGCGACGTCCTGCGTACTCCCATGTGAGTCCCGTCCACTTTCTGCGGCGTGAGGCGCACTTCCAATTGGGTCCCGCACACTTTCTACGGCGTCCGGATTATTCCTACTTGTGTCCCACACACTTTCTGCGGCGTCCTGCGTACTCCCTTGTGAGTGCCGTCCGTTTTCTACGGCGTCCGGCGCACTATACATAATTTGGGTCCCATACACTTTCTGCGGCGTACCGCGCACTACAATGTGGGTCTCGTCCACTTTCTGCGGCGTCAGGCGCACTTCCACTTGGGTCCCGCACACTTTCTTCGGCGTCCGGATTGTTCCTACTTGTGTCCCACACACTTTCTGCGACGTCCTGCGTACTCCCATGTGAGTCCCGTCCACCTTCTACGGCGTCAGGCGCACTTCCACTTGGGTCCCGCACACTTTCTTCGGCGTCCGGATTGTTCCTACTTGTGTCCCACACACTTTCTGCGGCGTCCTGCGTACTCCCATGTGAGTGCCGTCCACTTTCTACGGCATCCGGCGCACTATACATAATTTGGGTCCCATACACTTTCTGCGGCGTCCGGATTATTCCTACTTGTGTCCCACACACTTTCTGCGACGTCCTGCGTACTCCCATGTGAGTGCCGTCCATTTTCTACGGCGTCCGGAGAATTCCCAATTGAGTCCCGCACACTTTCTACGGCGTCCGGATTGTTCCTACTTGTGTCCCACACACTTTCTGCGACGTCATGCGTACTCCCATGTGAGTCCCGTCCACTTTCTACGGCGTCAGGCGCACTTCCACTTGGGTCCCGCACACTTTCTTCGGCGTCCGGATTGTTCCTACTTGTGTCCCACACACTTTCTGCGACGTCCTGCGTACTCCCATGTGAGTCCCGTCCACTTTCTGCGGCGTCAGGCGCACTTCCAATTGAGTCCCGCACACTTTCACCGGCGTCCGGATTGTTCCTACTTGTGTCCCACACACTTTCTGCGACGTCCTGCGTACTCCCATGTGAGTGCCGTCCATTTTCTACGGCGTCCGGAGAATTCCCAATTGAGTCCCGCACACTTTCTACGGCGTCCGGATTCTTCCTACTTGTGTCCCACACACTTTCTGCGACGTCCTGCGTACTCCCATGTGAGTCCCGTCCACTTTCTACGGCGTCAGGCGCACTTCCACTTGGGTCCCGCACACTTTCTAGGGCGTCCGGATTATTCCTACTTGTGTCCCACACACTTTCTGCGACGTCCTGCGTACTCCCATGTGAGTGCCGTACGTTTTCTACGGCGTCCGGCGCACTATACATAATTTGGGTCCCATACACTTTCTGCGGCGTACCGCGCACTACAATGTGGGTCTCGTCCACTTTCTGCGGCGTCAGGCGCACTTCCACTTGGGTCGCGCACACTTTCTACGGCGTCCGGATTGTTCCTACTTGTGTTCCACACACTTTCTGCGACGTCCTGCGTACTCCCATGTGAGTCCCGTCCACCTTCTACGGCGTCAGGCGCACTTCCACTTGGGTCCCGCACACTTTCTTCGGCGTCCGGATTGTTCCTACTTGTGTCCCACACACTTTCTGCGACGTCCTGCGTACTCCCATGTGAGTGCCGTCCATTTTCTACGGCGTCCGGAGAATTCCCAATTGAGTCCCGCACACTTTCTACGGCGTCCGGATTGTTCCTACTTGTGTCCCACACACTTTCTGCGACGTCCTGCGTACTCCCATGTGAGTGCCGTCCATTTTCTACGGCGTCCGGAGAATTCCCAATTGAGTCCCGCACACTTTCTACGGCGTCCGGATTGTTCCTACTTGTGTCCCACACACTTTCTGCGACGT
The DNA here is from genome assembly GCA_029168955.1 of Aplectana chamaeleonis. Classification (NCBI taxonomy): domain Eukaryota; kingdom Metazoa; phylum Nematoda; class Chromadorea; order Rhabditida; family Cosmocercidae; genus Aplectana; species Aplectana chamaeleonis. The sequence goes on along the minus strand of JAPDOI010000140.1, from coordinate 1,343,307 downwards.
CCTGCGTACTCCCATGTGAGTCCCGTCCACCTTCTACGGCGTCAGGCGCACTTCCACTTGGGTCCCGCACACTTTCTACGGCGTCCGGATTATTCCTACTTGTGTCCCACACACTTTCTGCGACGTCCTGCGTACTCCCATGTGAGTGCCGTCCGTTTTCTACGGCGTCCGGCGCACTATACATAATTTGGGTCCCATACACTTTCTGCGGCGTACCGCGCACTACAATGTGGGTCTCGTCCACTTTCTGCGGCGTCAGGCGCACTTCCACTTGGGTCCCGCACACTTTCTTCGGCGTCCGGATTGTTCCTACTTGTGTCCCACACACTTTCTGCGACGTCCTGCGTACTCCCATGTGAGTCCCGTCCACTTTCTGCGGCGTCAGGCGCACTTCCACTTGGGTCCCGCACACTTTCTTCGGCGTCCGGATTGTTCCTACTTGTGTCCCACACACTTTCTGCGACGTCCTGCGTACTCCCATGTGAGTGCCGTCCATTTTCTACGGCGTCCGGAGAATTCCCAATTGAGTCCCGCACACTTTCTACGGCGTCCGGATTGTTCCTACTTGTGTCCCACACACTTTCTGCGACGTCCTGCGTACTCCCATGTGAGTGCCGTCCATTTTCTACGGCGTCAGGCGCACTTCCCAATTGGGTCCCGCACACTTTCTACGGCGTCCGGATTGTTCCTACTTGTTTCCCACACACTTTCTGCGACGTCCTGCGTACTCCCATGTGGGTGCCGTGCATTTTCTACGGGGTCAGGAGAATTCCCAATTGAGTCCCGCACACTTTCTACGGCGTCCGGATTGTTCCTACTTGTGTCCCATACACTTTCTGCGGCGTCCTGCGTACTCCCATGTGAGTGCCGTCCATTTTCTACGGCGTCCGGAGAATTCCCAATTGAGTCCCGCACACTTTCTACGGCGTCCGGATTGTTCCTACTTGTGTCCCACACACTTTCTGTGACGGCCTGCGTACTCCCATGTGAGTGCCGGCCACCTTCTACGGCGTCAGGCGCACTTCCACTTGGGTCCCGCACACTTTCTTCGGCGTCCGGATTGTTCCTACTTGTGTCCCACACACTTTCTGCGACGTCCTGCGTACTCCCATGTGAGTCCCGTCCACCTTCTACGGCGTCAGGCGCACTTCCACTTGGGTCCCGCACACTTTCTTCGGCGTCCGGATTGTTCCTACTTGTGTCCCACACACTTTCTGCGACGTCCTGCGTACTCCCATGTGAGTGCCGTCCATTTTCTACGGCGTCCGGAGAATTCCCAATTGAGTCCCGCACACTTTCTACGGCGTCCGGATTGTTCCTACTTGTGTCCCACACACTTTCTGCGACGTCCTGCGTACTCCCATGTGAGTCCCGTCCTTTTTCTGCGGCGTCAGGCGCACTTCCACTTGGGTCCCGCACACTTTCTACGGCGTCCGGATTGTTCCTACTTGTGTCCCACACACTTTCTGTGACGTCCTGCGTACTCCCATGTGAGTGCCGTCCAGTTTCTACGGCGTGCGGAGGAGTTCCAATTGGGTCCCGCACACCTTCTACGGCGTCCGGATTATTCCTACTTGTGTCCCACACACTTTCTGCGGCGTCCTGCGTACTCCCATGTGAGTCCCGTCCACCTTCTACGGCGTCAGGCGCACTTCCACTTGGGTCCCGCACACTTTCTACGGCGTCCGGATTGTTCCTACTTGTGTCCCACACACTTTCTGCGACGTCCTGCGTACTCCCATGTGAGTCCCGTCCACTTTCTGCGGCGTCAGGCGCACTTCCACTTGGGTCCCGCACACTTTCTTCGGCGTCCGGATTGTTCCTACTTGTGTCCCACACACTTTCTGCGACGTCCTGCGTACTCCCATGTGAGTGCCGTCCATTTTCTACGGCGTCCGGAGAATTCCCAATTGAGTCCCGCACACTTTCTACGGCGTCCGGATTGTTCCTACTTGTGTCCCACACACTTTCTGCGACGTCCTGCGTACTCCCATGTGAGTGCCGTCCATTTTCTACGGCGTCCGGAGAATTCCCAATTGAGTCCCGCACACTTTCTACGGCGTCCGGATTGTTCCTACTTGTGTCCCACACACTTTCTGCGACGTCCTGCGTACTCCCATGTGAGTCCCGTCCACCTTCTACGGCGTCAGGCGCACTTCCACTTGGGTCCCGCACACTTTCTACGGCGTCCGGATTATTCCTACTTGTGTCCCACACACTTTCTGCGGCGTCCTGCGTACTCCCTTGTGAGTGCCGTCCGTTTTCTACGGCGTCCGGCGCACTATACATAATTTGGGTCCCATACACTTTCTGCGGCGTACCGCGCACTACAATGTGGGTCTCGTCCACTTTCTGCGGCGTCAGGCGCACTTCCACTTGGGTCCCGCACACTTTCTTCGGCGTCCGGATTGTTCCTACTTGTGTCCCACACACTTTCTGCGACGTCCTGCGTACTCCCATGTGAGTCCCGTCCACTTTCTGCGGCGTCAGGCGCACTTCCACTTGGGTCCCGCACACTTTCTTCGGCGTCCGGATTGTTCCTACTTGTGTCCCACACACTTTCTGCGACGTCCTGCGTACTCCCATGTGAGTGCCGTCCATTTTCTACGGCGTCCGGAGAATTCCAATTGAGTCCCGCACACTTTCTACGGCGTCCGGATTGTTCCTACTTGTGTCCCACACACTTTCTGCGACGTCCTGCGTACTCCCATGTGAGTCCCGTCCACTTTCTGCGGCGTCAGGCGCACTTCCACTTGGGTCCCGCACACTTTCTACGGCGTCCGGATTATTCCTATTTGTGTCCCACACACTTTCTGCGACGTCCTGCGTACTCCCATGTGAGTGCCGTCCACTTTCTACGGCGTCAGGCGCACTTCCAATTGGGTTCCGCACACTTTCTCCGGCGTCCGGATTGTTCCTACTTGTGTCCCACACACTTTCTGCGACGTCCTGCGTACTCCCATGTGAGTGCCGTCCATTTTCTACGGCGTCCGGAGAATTCCCAATTGAGTCCCGCACACTTTCTACGGCGTCCGGATTGTTCCTACTTGTGTCCCACACACTTTCTGCGACGTCCTGCGTACTCCCATGTGAGTCCCGTCCACTTTCTACGGCGTCGTGCGCACTTCCACTTGGGTCCCGCACACTTTCTACGGCGTCCGGATTGTTCCTACTTGTGTCCCACACACTTTCTGCGACGTCCTGCGTACTCCCATGTGAGTCCCGTCCACTTTCTGCGGCGTCAGGCGCACTTCCACTTGGGTCCCGCACACTTTCTTCGGCGTCCGGATTGTTCCTACTTGTGTCCCACACACTTTCTGCGACGTCCTGCGTACTCCCATGTGAGTCCCGTCCACTTTCTACGGCGTCCGGAGAATTCCCAATTGGGTCCCGCACACTTTCTACGGCGTCCGGATTGTTCCTACTTGTGTCCCACACACTTTCTGCGACGTCCTGCGTACTCCCATGTGAGTGCCGTCCATTTTCTACGGCGTCCGGCGCACTTCCAATTGGGTCCCGCACACTTTCTACGGCGTCCGGATTGTTCCTACTTGTGTCCCACACACTTTCTGCGACGTCCTGCGTACTCCCATGTGAGTCCCGTCCACTTTCTACGGCGTCAGGCGCACTTCCTAATTGGGTCCCGCACACTTTCTACGGCGTCCGGATTATTCCTACTTGTGTCCCACACACTTTCTGCGGCGTCCTGCGTACTCCCATGTGAGTGCCGTCCACTTTCTACGGCGTCCGGCGCACTTCCAATTGGGTCCCGCACACTTTCTACGGCGTCCGGATTGTTCTTACTTGTGTCCCACACACTTTCTGCGACGTCCTGCGTACTCCCATGTGAGTGCCGTCCACCTTCTACGGCGTCAGGCGCACTTCCACTTGGGTCCCGCACACTTTCTTCGGCGTCCGGATTGTTCCTACTTGTGTCCCACACACTTTCTGCGACGTCCTGCGTACTCCCATGTGAGTCCCGTCCACTTTCTGCGGCGTCAGGCGCACTTCCACTTGGGTCCCGCACACTTTCTTCGGCGTCCGGATTGTTCCTACTTGTGTCCCACACACTTTCTGCGACGTCCTGCGTACTCCCATGTGAGTGCCGTCCATTTTCTACGGCGTCCGGAGAATTCCCAATTGAGTCCCGCACACTTTCTACGGCGTCCGGATTGTTCCTACTTGTGTCCCACACACTTTCTGCGACGTCCTGCGTACTCCCATGTGAGTGCCGTCCATTTTCTACGGCGTCCGGAGAATTCCCAATTGAGTCCCGCACACTTTCTACGGCGTCCGGATTGTTCCTACTTGTGTCCCACACACTTTCTGCGACGTCCTGCGTACTCCCATGTGAGTCCCGTCCACCTTCTACGGCGTCAGGCGCACTTCCACTTGGGTCCCGCACACTTTCTACGGCGTCCGGATTATTCCTACTTGTGTCCCACACACTTTCTGCGGCGTCCTGCGTACTCCCATGTGAGTCCCGTCCACCTTCTACGGCGTCAGGCGCACTTCCACTTGGGTCCCGCACACTTTCTTCGGCGTCCGGATTGTTCCTACTTGTGTCCCACACACTTTCTGCGACGTCCTGCGTACTCCCATGTGAGTCCCGTCCACTTTCTGCGGCGTCAGGCGCACTTCCACTTGGGTCCCGCACACTTTCTTCGGCGTCCGGATTGTTCCTACTTGTGTCCCACACACTTTCTGCGACGTCCTGCGTACTCCCATGTGAGTCCCGTCCACCTTCTACGGCGTCGTGCGCACTTCCACTTGGGTCCCGCACACTTTCTACGGCGTCCGGATTGTTCCTACTTGTGTCCCACACACTTTCTGCGACGTCCTGCGTACTCCCATGTGAGTCCCGTCCACCTTCTACGGCGTCAGGCGCACTTCCACTTGGGTCCCGCACACTTTCTTCGGCGTCCGGATTGTTCCTACTTGTGTCCCACACACTTTCTGCGACGTCCTGCGTACTCCCATGTGAGTGCCGTCCATTTTCTACGGCGTCCGGAGAATTCCCAATTGAGTCCCGCACACTTTCTACGGCGTCCGGATTGTTCCTACTTGTGTCCCACACACTTTCTGCGACGTCCTGCGTACTCCCATGTGAGTGCCGTCCATTTTCTACGGCGTCCGGAGAATTCCCAATTGAGTCCCGCACACTTTCTACGGCGTCCGGATTGTTCCTACTTGTGTCCCACACACTTTCTGCGACGTCCTGCGTACTCCCATGTGAGTGCCGTCCATTTTCTACGGCGTCCGGAGAATTCCCAATTGAGTCCCGCACACTTTCTACGGCGTCCGGATTGTTCCTACTTGTGTCCCACACACTTTCTGCGGCGTCCTGCGTACTCCCTTGTGAGTGCCGTCCGTTTTCTACGGCGTCAGGCGCACTTCCACTTGGGTCCCGCACACTTTCTACGGCGTCCGGATTGTTCCTACTTGTGTCCCACACACTTTCTGCGCCGTCCTGCGTACTTCCATGTGAGTCCCGTCCACTTTCTGCGGCGTCAGGCGCACTTCCACTTGGGTGCCGCACACTTTCTACGGCGTCCGGATTGTTCCTACTTGTGTCCCACACACTTTCTGCGACGTCCTGCGTACTCCCATGTGAGTCCCGTCCACCTTCTACGGCGTCAGGCGCACTTCCACTTGGGTCCCGCACACTTTCTTCGGCGTCCGGATTGTTCCTACTTGTGTCCCACACACTTTCTGCGACGTCCTGCGTACTCCCATGTGAGTGCCGTCCATTTTCTACGGCGTCCGGAGAATTCCCAATTGAGTCCCGCACACTTTCTACGGCGTCCGGATTGTTCCTACTTGTGTCCCACACACTTTCTGCGACGTCCTGCGTACTCCCATGTGAGTCCCGTCCACCTTCTACGGCGTCAGGCGCACTTCCACTTGGGTCCCGCACACTTTCTACGGCGTCCGGATTGTTCCTACTTGTGTCCCACACACTTTCTGCGACGTCCTGCGTACTCCCATGTGAGTGCCGTCCATTTTCTACGGCGTCCGGAGAATTCCCAATTGAGTCCCGCACACTTTCTACGGCGTCCGGATTGTTCCTACTTGTGTCCCACACACTTTCTGCGGCGTCCTGCGTACTCCCATGTGAGTCCCGTCCACCTTCTACGGCGTCAGGCGCACTTCCACTTGGGTCCCGCACACTTTCTTCGGCGTCCGGATTGTTCCTACTTGTGTCCCACACACTTTCTGCGACGTCCTGCGTACTCCCATGTGAGTCCCGTCCACTTTCTGCGGCGTCAGGCGCACTTCCACTTGGGTCCCGCACACTTTCTTCGGCGTCCGGATTGTTCCTACTTGTGTCCCACACACTTTCTGCGACGTCCTGCGTACTCCCATGTGAGTGCCGTCCATTTTCTACGGCGTCCGGAGAATTCCCAATTGAGTCCCGCACACTTTCTACGGCGTCCGGATTGTTCCTACTTGTGTCCCACACACTTTCTGCGACGTCCTGCGTACTCCCATGTGAGTGCCGTCCATTTTCTACGGCGTCCGGAGAATTCCCAATTGAGTCCCGCACACTTTCTACGGCGTCCGGATTGTTCCTACTTGTGTCCCACACACTTTCTGCGACGTCCTGCGTACTCCCATGTGAGTCCCGTCCACTTTCTGCGGCGTCAGGCGCACTTCCACTTGGGTCCCGCACACTTTCTACGGCGTCCGGATTGTTCCTACTTGTGTCCCACACACTTTCTGCGACGTCCTGCGTACTCCCATGTGAGTCCCGTCCACCTTCTACGGCGTCAGGCGCACTTCCACTTGGGTCCCGCACACTTTCTTCGGCGTCCGGATTGTTCCTACTTGTGTCCCACACACTTTCTGCGACGTCCTGCGTACTCCCATGTGAGTGCCGTCCATTTTCTACGGCGTCCGGCGCACTTCCAATTGAGTCCCGCACACTTTCTACGGCGTCCGGATTGTTCCTACTTGTGTCCCACACACTTTCTGCGACGTCCTGCGTACTCCCATGTGAGTGCCGTCCATTTTCTACGGCGTCCGGCGCACTTCCAATTGAGTCCCGCACACTTTCTACGGCGTCCGGATTGTTCCTACTTGTGTCCCACACACTTTCTGCGGCGTCCTGCGTACTCCCATGTGAGTGCCGTCCACTTTCTGCGGCGTCAGGCGCACTTCCAATTGAGTCCCGCACACTTTCTACGGCGTCCGGATTGTTCCTACTTGTGTCCCACACACTTTCTGCGACGTCCTGCGTACTCCCATGTGAGTCCCGTCCACTTTCTGCGGCGTCAGGCGCACTTCCACTTGGGTCCCGCACACTTTCTTCGGCGTCCGGATTGTTCCTACTTGTGTCCCACACACTTTCTGTGACGTCCTGCGTACTCCCATGTGAGTCCCGTCCACCTTCTACGGCGTCAGGCGCACTTCCACTTGGGTCCCGCACACTTTCTTCGGCGTCCGGATTGTTCCTACTTGTGTCCCACACACTTTCTGCGACGTCCTGCGTACTCCCATGTGAGTGCCGTCCATTTTCTACGGCGTCCGGAGAATTCCCAATTGAGTCCCGCACACTTTCTACGGCGTCCGGATTGTTCCTACTTGTGTCCCACACACTTTCTGCGACGTCCTGCGTACTCCCATGTGAGTGCCGTCTATTTTCTACGGCGTCAGGCGCCCTTCCACTTGGGTCCCGCACACTTTCTTCGGCGTCCGGATTGTTCCTACTTGTGTCCCACACACTTTCTGCGACGTCCTGCGTACTGCCATGTGAGTGCCGTCCATTTTCTACGGCGTCAGGCGCACTTCCACTTGGGTCCCGCACACTTTCTTCGGCGTCCGGATTGTTCCTACTTGTGTCCCACACACTTTCTGCGACGTCCTGCGTACTCCCATGTGAGTGCCGTCCATTTTCTACGGCGTCCGGAGAATTCCCAATTGAGTCCCGCACACTTTCTACGGCGTCCGGATTGTTCCTACTTGTGTCCCATACACTTTCTGCGACGTCCTGCGTACTCCCATGTGAGTGCCGTCCACTTTCTACGGCGTCAGGCGCACTTCCAATTGGGTCCCGCACCCTTTCTACGGCGTCCGGATTGTTCCTACTTGTGTCCCACACACTTTCTGCGACGTCCTGCGTACTCCCATGTGAGTGCCGTCCATTTTCTACGGCGTCCGGAGAATTCCCAATTGAGTCCCGCACACTTTCTACGGCGTCCGGATTGTTCCTACTTGTGTCCCACACACTTTCTGCGACGTCCTGCGTACTCCCATGTGAGTCCCGTCCACCTTCTACGGCGTCAGGCGCACTTCCACTTGGGTCCCGCACACTTTCTACGGCGTCCGGATTATTCCTACTTGTGTCCCACACACTTTCTGCGGCGTCCTGCGTACTCCCTTGTGAGTGCCGTCCGTTTTCTACGGCGTCCGGCGCACTATACATAATTTGGGTCCCATACACTTTCTGCGGCGTACCGCGCACTACAATGTGGGTCTCGTCCACTTTCTGCGGCGTCAGGCGCACTTCCACTTGGGTCCCGCACACTTTCTTCGGCGTCCGGATTGTTCCTACTTGTGTCCCACACACTTTCTGCGACGTCCTGCGTACTCCCATGTGAGTCCCGTCCACTTTCTGCGGCGTCAGGCGCACTTCCACTTGGGTCCCGCACACTTTCTTCGGCGTCCGGATTGTTCCTACTTGTGTCCCACACACTTTCTGCGACGTCCTGCGTACTCCCATGTGAGTGCCGTCCATTTTCTACGGCGTCCGGAGAATTCCCAATTGAGTCCCGCACACTTTCTACGGCGTCCGGATTGTTCCTACTTGTGTCCCACACACTTTCTGCGACGTCCTGCGTACTCCCATGTGAGTGCCGTCCATTTTCTACGGCGTCCGGAGAATTCCCAATTGAGTCCCGCACACTTTCTACGGCGTCCGGATTGTTCCTACTTGTGTCCCACACACTTTCTGCGACGTCCTGCGTACTCCCATGTGAGTCCCGTCCACCTTCTACGGCGTCAGGCGCACTTCCACTTGGGTCCCGCACACTTTCTTCGGCGTCCGGATTGTTCCTACTTGTGTCCCACACACTTTCTGCGACGTCCTGCGTACTCCCATGTGAGTGCCGTCCATTTTCTACGGCGTCCGGAGAATTCCCAATTGAGTCCCGCACACTTTCTACGGCGTCCGGATTGTTCCTACTTGTGTCCCACACACTTTCTGCGACGTCCTGCGTACTCCCATGTGAGTGCCGTCCATTTTCTACGGCGTCCGGAGAATTCCCAATTGAGTCCCGCACACTTTCTACGGCGTCCGGATTGTTCCTACTTGTGTCCCACACACTTTCTGCGACGTCCTGCGTACTCCCATGTGAGTCCCGTCCACTTTCTGCGGCGTCAGGCGCACTTCCACTTGGGTCCCGCACACTTTCACCGGCGTCCGGATTATTCCTACTTGTGTCCCACACACTTTCTGCGGCGTCCTGCGTACTCCCATGTGAGTGCCGTCCATTTTCTACGGCGTCCGGAGAATTCCCAATTGAGTCCCGCACACTTTCTACGGCGTCCGGATTGTTCCTACTTGTGTCCCACACACTTTCTGCGACGTCCTGCGTACTCCCATGTGAGTCCCGTCCACCTTCTACGGCGTCAGGCGCACTTCCACTTGGGTCCCGCACACTTTCTACGGCGTCCGGATTATTCCTACTTGTGTCCCACACACTTTCTGCGGCGTCCTGCGTACTCCCTTGTGAGTGCCGTCCGTTTTCTACGGCGTCCGGCGCACTATACATAATTTGGGTCCCATACACTTTCTGCGGCGTACCGCGCACTACAATGTGGGTCTCGTCCACTTTCTGCGGCGTCAGGCGCACTTCCACTTGGGTCCCGCACACTTTCTTCGGCGTCCGGATTGTTCCTACTTGTGTCCCACACACTTTCTGCGACGTCCTGCGTACTCCCATGTGAGTCCCGTCCACTTTCTGCGGCGTCAGGCGCACTTCCACTTGGGTCCCGCACACTTTCTACGGCGTCCGGATTGTTCCTACTTGTGTCCCACACACTTTCTGCGACGTCCTGCGTACTCCCATGTGAGTGCCGTCCATTTTCTACGGCGTCCGGAGAATTCCCAATTGAGTCCCGCACACTTTCTACGGCGTCCGGATTATTCCTACTTGTGTCCCACACACTTTCTGCGGCGTCCTGCGTACTCCCATGTGAGTGCCGTCCATTTTCTACGGCGTCCGGAGAATTCCCAATTGAGTCCCGCACACTTTCTACGGCGTCCGGATTGTTCCTACTTGTGTCCCACACACTTTCTGCGACGTCCTGCGTACTCCCATGTGAGTCCCGTCCACCTTCTACGGCGTCAGGCGCACTTCCACTTGGGTCCCGCACACTTTCTTCGGCGTCCGGATTGTTCCTACTTGTGTCCCACACACTTTCTGCGACGTCCTGCGTACTCCCATGTGAGTCCCGTCCACTTTCTGCGGCGTCAGGCGCACTTCCACTTGGGTCCCGCACACTTTCTTCGGCGTCCGGATTGTTCCTACTTGTGTCCCACACACTTTCTGCGACGTCCTGCGTACTCCCATGTGAGTGCCGTCCATTTTCTACGGCGTCCGGAGAATTCCCAATTGAGTCCCGCACACTTTCTACGGCGTCCGGATTGTTCCTACTTGTGTCCCACACACTTTCTGCGGCGTCCTGCGTACTCCCATGTGAGTGCCGTCCATTTTCTACGGCGTCCGGAGAATTCCCAATTGAGTCCCGCACACTTTCTACGGCGTCCGGATTGTTCCTACTTGTGTCCCACACACTTTCTGCGACGTCCTGCGTACTCCCATGTGAGTGCCGTCCATTTTCTACGGCGTCAGGCGCACTTCCCAATTGAGTCCCGCACACTTTCTACGGCGTCCGGATTATTCCTACTTGTGTCTCACACACTTTCTGCGGCGTCCTGCGTACTCCCATGTGAGTGCCGTCCATTTTCTACGGCGTCCGGAGAATTCCCAATTGAGTCCCGCACACTTTCTACGGCGTCCGGATTGTTCCTACTTGTGTCCCACACACTTTCTGCGACGTCCTGCGTACTCCCATGTGAGTCCCGTCCACTTTCTGCGGCGTCAGGCGCACTTCCACTTGGGTCCCGCACACTTTCTTCGGCGTCCGGATTGTTCCTACTTGTGTCCCACACACTTTCTGCGACGTCCTGCGTACTCCCATGTGAGTGCCGTCCATTTTCTACGGCGTCCGGAGAATTCCCAATTGAGTCCCGCACACTTTCTACGGCGTCCGGATTGTTCCTACTTGTGTCCCACACACTTTCTGCGACGTCCTGCGTACTCCCATGTGAGTGCCGTCCATTTTCTACGGCGTCCGGAGAATTCCCAATTGAGTCCCGCACACTTTCTACGGCGTCCGGATTGTTCCTACTTGTGTCCCACACACTTTCTGCGACGTCCTGCGTACTCCCATGTGAGTCCCGTCCACCTTCTACGGCGTCAGGCGCACTTCCACTTGGGTCCCGCACACTTTCTACGGCGTCCGGATTATTCCTACTTGTGTCCCACACACTTTCTGCGGCGTCCTGCGTACTCCCTTGTGAGTGCCGTCCGTTTTCTACGGCGTCCGGCGCACTATACATAATTTGGGTCCCATACACTTTCTGCGGCGTACCGCGCACTACAATGTGGGTCTCGTCCACGTTCTGCGGCGTCAGGCGCACTTCCACTTGGGTCCCGCACACTTTCTACGGCGTCCGGATTATTCCTACTTGTGTCCCACACACTTTCTGCGGCGTCCTGCGTACTCCCATGTGAGTGCCGTCCACTTTCTACGGCATCCGGCGCACTATACATAATTTGGGTCCCATACACTTTCTGCGGCGTACCGCGCACTACAATGTGGGTCTCGTCCACGTTCTGCGGCGTCAGGCGCACTTCCACTTGGGTCCCGCACACTTTCTTCGGCGTCCGGATTGTTCCTACTTGTGTCCCACACACTTTCTGCGACGTCCTGCGTACTCCCATGTGAGTCCCGTCCACTTTCTGCGGCGTCAGGCGCACTTCCACTTGGGTCCCGCACACTTTCTACGGCGTCCGGATTGTTCCTACTTGTGTCCCACACACTTTCTGCGACGTCCTGCGTACTCCCATGTGAGTGCCGTCCATTTTCTACGGCGTCCGGAGAATTCCCAATTGAGTCCCGCACACTTTCTACGGCGTCCGGATTGTTCCTACTTGTGTCCCACACACTTTCTGCGACGTCCTGCGTACTCCCATGTGAGTCCCGTCCACCTTCTACGGCGTCAGGCGCACTTCCACTTGGGTCCCGCACACTTTCTACGGCGTCCGGATTATTCCTACTTGTGTCCCACACACTTTCTGCGGCGTCCTGCGTACTCCCATGTGAGTGCCGTCCACTTTCTACGGCATCCGGCGCACTATACATAATTTGGGTCCCATACACTTTCTGCGGCGTACCGCGCACTACAATGTGGGTCTCGTCCACTTTCTGCGGCGTCAGGCGCACTTCCACTTGGGTCCCGCACACTTTCTTCGGCGTCCGGATTGTTCCTACTTGTGTCCCACACACTTTCTGCGACGTCCTGCGTACTCCCATGTGAGTCCCGTCCACTTTCTGCGGCGTCAGGCGCACTTCCACTTGGGTCCCGCACACTTTCTTCGGCGTCCGGATTGTTCCTACTTGTGTCCCACACACTTTCTGCGACGTCCTGCGTACTCCCATGTGAGTCCCGTCCACCTTCTACGGCGTCAGGCGCACTTCCACTTGGGTCCCGCACACTTTCTACGGCGTCCGGATTATTCCTACTTGTGTCCCACACACTTTCTGCGACGTCCTGCGTACTCCCATGTGAGTGCCGTCCATTTTCTACGGCGTCCGGAGAATTCCCAATTGAGTCCCGCACACTTTCTACGGCGTCCGGATTATTCCTACTTGTGTCCCACACACTTTCTGCGGCGTCATGCGTACTCCCTTGTGAGTGCCGTCCGTTTTCTACGGCGTCCGGAGAATTCCCAATTGAGTCCCGCACACTTTCTACGGCGTCCGGATTATTCCTATTTGTGTCCCACACACTTTCTGCGGCGTCCTGCGTACTCCCATGTGAGTGCCGTCCATTTTCTACGGCGTCCGGAGAATTCCCAATTGAGTCCCGCACACTTTCTACGGCGTCCGGATTGTTCCTACTTGTGTCCCACACACTTTCTGCGACGTCCTGCGTACTCCCATGTGAGTGCCGTCCATTTTCTACGGCGTCCGGAGAATTCCCAATTGAGTCCCGCACACTTTCTACGGCGTCCGGATTGTTCCCACTTGTGTCCCACACACTTTCTGCGACGTCCTGCGTACTCCCATGTGAGTCCCGTCCACTTTCTGCGGCGTCAGGCGCACTTCCACTTGGGTCCCGCACACTTTCTACGGCGTCCGGATTATTCCTACTTGTGTCCCACACACTTTCTGCGGCGTCCTGCGTACTCCCTTGTGAGTGCCGTCCGTTTTCTACGGCGTCCGGCGCACTATACATAATTTGGGTCCCATACACTTTCTGCGGCGTACCGCGCACTACAATGTGGGTCTCGTCCACGTTCTGCGGCGTCAGGCGCACTTCCACTTGGGTCCCGCACACTTTCTACGGCGTCCGGATTATTCCTACTTGTGTCCCACACACTTTCTGCGGCGTCCTGCGTACTCCCTTGTGAGTGCCGTCCGTTTTCTACGGCGTCCGGCGCACTATACATAATTTGGGTCCCATACACTTTCTGCGGCGTACCGCGCACTACAATGTGGGTCTCGTCCACTTTCTGCGGCGTCAGGCGCACTTCCACTTGGGTCCCGCACACTTTCTTCGGCGTCCGGATTGTTCCTACTTGTGTCCCACACACTTTCTGCGACGTCCTGCGTACTCCCATGTGAGTCCCGTCCACTTTCTGCGGCGTCAGGCGCACTTCCACTTGGGTCCCGCACACTTTCTACGGCGTCCGGATTATTCCTATTTGTGTCCCACACACTTTCTGCGGCGTCCTGCGTACTCCCATGTGAGTGCCGTCCATTTTCTACGGCGTCCGGAGAATTCCCAATTGAGTCCCGCACACTTTCTACGGCGTCCGGATTATTCCTATTTGTGTCCCACACACTTTCTGCGGCGTCCTGCGTACTCCCATGTGAGTGCCGTCCATTTTCTACGGCGTCCGGAGAATTCCCAATTGAGTCCCGCACACTTTCTACGGCGTCCGGATTGTTCCTACTTGTGTCCCACACACTTTCTGCGACGTCCTGCGTACTCCCATGTGAGTCCCGTCCACCTTCTACGGCGTCAGGCGCACTTCCACTTGGGTCCCGCACACTTTCTTCGGCGTCCGGATTGTTCCTACTTGTGTCCCACACACTTTCTGCGACGTCCTGCGTACTCCCATGTGAGTCCCGTCCACTTTCTGCGGCGTCAGGCGCACTTCCACTTGGGTCCCGCACACTTTCTTCGGCGTCCGGATTGTTCCTACTTGTGTCCCACACACTTTCTGCGACGTCCTGCGTACTCCCATGTGAGTGCCGTCCATTTTCTACGGCGTCCGGAGAATTCCCAATTGAGTCCCGCACACTTTCTACGGCGTCCGGATTGTTCCTACTTGTGTCCCACACACTTTCTGCGACGTCCTGCGTACTCCCATGTGAGTGCCGTCCATTTTCTACGGCGTCCGGAGAATTCCCAATTGAGTCCCGCACACTTTCTACGGCGTCCGGATTATTCCTACTTGTGTCCCACACACTTTCTGCGGCGTCCTGCGTACTCCCATGTGAGTGCCGTCCATTTTCTACGGCGTCCGGAGAATTCCCAATTGAGTCCCGCACACTTTCTACGGCGTCCGGATTATTCCTATTTGTGTCCCACACACTTTCTGCGGCGTCCTGCGTACTCCCATGTGAGTGCCGTCCACTTTCTACGGCGTCAGGCGCACTTCCACTTGGGTCCCGCACACTTTCTTCGGCGTCCGGATTATTCCTACTTGTGTCCCACACACTTTCTGCGGCGTCCTGCGTACTCCCATGTGAGTGCCGTCCATTTTCTACGGCGTCCGGAGAATTCCCAATTGAGTCCCGCACACTTTCTACGGCGTCCGTAGTATTCCTATTTGTGTCCCACACACTTTCTGCGGCGTCCTGCGTACTCCCATGTGAGTGCCGTTCATTTTCTACGGCGTCCGGGGGATTCCCAATTGAGTTCCGCTCACTTTCTACGGCGTCCGGATTATTCCTACTTGTGTCCCACACACTTTCTGCGGCGTCCTGCGTACTCCCATGTGAGTGCCGTCCACTTTCTACGGCGTCCGGCGCACTATCCACTTGGGTCCCGCACACTTTCTACGGCGTCCGGATTGTTCCTACTTGTGTCCCACACACTTTCTGCGGCGTCCTGCGTACTCCCATGTGAGTGCCGTCCACTTTCTACGGCGTCAGGCGCACTTCCACTTGGGTCGCGCACACTTTCTACGGCGTCCGGATTGTTCCTACTTGTGTTCCACACACTTTCTGCGACGTCCTGCGTACTCCCATGTGAGTCCCGTCCACTTTCTACGGCGTCAGGCGCACTTCCACTTGGGTCCCGCACACTTTCTTCGGCGTCCGGATTGTTCCTACTTGTGTCCCACACACTTTCTGCGACGTCCTGCGTACCCCCCTGTGAGTGCCGTCCATTTTCTACGGCGTCCGGAGAATTCTCAATTGAGTCCCGCACACTTTCTACGGCGCCCGGATTGTTCCTACTTGTGTCCCACACACCCACACACTTTCTGCGACGTCCTGCGTACTCCCATGTGAGTCCCGTCCACCTTCTACGGCGTCAGGCGCACTTCCACTTGGGTCCCGCACACTTTCTACGGCGTCCGGATTATTCCTACTTGTGTCCCACACACTTTCTGCGGCGTCCTGCGTACTCCCATGTGAGTGCCGTCCATTTTCTACGGCGTCCGGAGAATTCCCAATTGAGTCCCGCACACTTTCTACGGCGTCCGGATTATTCCTACTTGTGTCCCACACACTTTCTGCGACGTCCTGCGTACTCCCATGTGAGTCCCGTCCACTTTCTACGGCGTCCGGAGAATTCCCAATTGAGTCCCGCACACTTTCTACGGCGTCCGGATTATTTTTACTTGTGTCCCTCACACTTTCTGCGCCGTCCTGCGTACTCCCATGTGAGACCCGTCCATTTTCTACGGCCTCAGGGGCTCTTCCACTTGGGCCCCGCGCCCTTCCTACGGCGTCCGGATTGTTCCTAGTTGTGTCCCACACACTTTCTGCGGCGTCCTGCGTACTCCCATGTGAGTGCCGTCCATTTTCTACGGCGTCAGGCGCACTTCCCAATTGAGTCCCGCACACTTTCTACGGCGTCCGGATTAATCCTACTTGTGTCCCACACACTTTCTGCGGCGTCCTGCGTACTCCCATGTGAGTGCCGCCTACTTTCTACGGCATTCGGCGCACTATACATAATTTGGGTCCCATACACTTTCTGCGGCGTCCGGATTGTTTCTACTTGTGTCCCACACACTTTCTGCGACGTCCTGCGTACTCCCATGTGAGTCCCGTCCACTTTCTACGGCGTCAGGCGCACTTCCACTTGGGTTCCGCACACATTCTACGGCGTCCGTACTATTCCTACTTGAGTCCCACACACTTTCTGCGGCGTCCTGCGTACTCCCATGTGAGTGCCGTCCACTTTCTACGGCATTCGGCGCACTATACATAATTTGGGTCCCATACACTTTCTGCGGCGTACCGCGCACTACAATGTGGGTCTCGTCCACTTTCTGCGGCGTCAGGCGCACTTCCACTTGGGTCCCGCACACTTTCTACGGCGTCCGGATTGTTCCTACTTGTGTCCCACACACTTTCTGCGACGTCCTGCGTACTCCCATGTGAGTCCCGTCCACTTTCTACGGCGTCAGGCGCACTTCCACTTGAGTCCCGCACACTTTCTACGGCGTCCGGATTATTCCTACTTGTGTCCCACACACTTTCTGCGGCGTCCTGCGTACTCCCATGTGAGTGCCGTCCATTTTCTACGGCGTCCGGAGAATTCCCAATTGAGTCCCGCACACTTTCTACGGCGTCCGGATTATTCCTAGTTGTGTCCCACACACTTTCTGCGACGTCCTGCGTACTCGCATGTGAGTCGCGTCCACTTTCTACGGCGTCCGGAGAATTCCCAATTGGGTCCCGCACACTTTCTACGGCGTCCGGATTGTTCCTACTTGTGTCCCACACACTTTCTGCGGCGTCCTGCGTACTCCCATGTGAGTCCCGTCCACCTTCTACGGCGTCAGGCGCACTTCCACTTGGGTCCCGCACACTTTCTACGGCGTCCGGATTATTCCTATTTGTGTCCCACACACTTTCTGCGGCGTCCTGCGTACTCCCATGTGAGTGCCGTCCATTTTCTACGGCGTCCGGAGAATTCCCAATTGAGTCCCGCACACTTTCTACGGCGTCCGGATTGTTCCTACTTGTGTCCCACACACTTTCTGCGACGTCCTGCGTACTCCCATGTGAGTGCCGTCCACTTTCTACGGCGTCAGGCGCACTTCCCAATTGGGTCCCGCACACTTTCTACGGCGTCCGGATTGTTCCTCCTTGTGTCCCACACACTTTCTGCGACGTCCTGCGTACTCCCATGTGAGTCCCGTCCACTTTCTGCGGCGTCAGGCGCACTTCCACTTGGGTCCCGCACACTTTCTTCGGCGTCCGGATTGTTCCTACTTGTGTCCCACACACTTTCTGCGACGTCCTGCGTACTCCCATGTGAGTGCCGTCCATTTTCTACGGCGTCCGGAGAATTCCCAATTGAGTCCCGCACACTTTCTACGGCGTCCGGATTGTTCCTACTTGTGTCCCACACACTTTCTGCGACGTCCTGCGGACTCCCATGTGAGTGCCGTCCATTTTCTTCGGCGTCAGGCGCACTTCCACTGGGTCCCGCTCACTTTCTCCGGCGTCCGGATTGTTCCTACTTGTGTCCCACACACTTTCTGCGACGTCCTGCGTACTCCCATGTGAGTCCCGTCCACCTTCTACGGCGTCAGGCGCACTTCCACTTGGGTCCCGCACACTTTCTTCGGCGTCCGGATTGTTCCTACTTGTGTCCCACACACTTTCTGCGGCGTCCTGCGTACTCCCATGTGAGTGCCGTCCATTTTCTACGGCGTCCGGAGAATTCCCAATTGAGTCCCGCACACTTTCTACGGCGTCCGGATTATTCCTACTTGTGTCCCACACACTTTCTGCGACGTCCTGCGTACTCCCATGTGAGTGCCGTCCATTTTCTACGGCGTCCGGAGAATTCCCAATTGAGTCCCGCACACTTTCTACGGCGTCCGGATTGTTCCTACTTGTGTCCCACACACTTTCTGCGGCGTCCTGCGTACTCCCATGTGAGTGCCGTCCATTTTCTACGGCGTCCGGAGAATTCCCAATTGAGTCCCGCACACTTTCTACGGCGTCCGGATTATTCCTATTTGTGTCCCACACACTTTCTGCGGCGTCCTGCGTACTCCCATGTGAGTGCCGTCCATTTTCTACGGCGTCCGGAGAATTCCCAATTGAGTCCCGCACACTTTCTACGGCGTCCGGATTATTCCTACTTGTGTCCCACACACTTTCTGCGGCGTCCTGCGTACTCCCTTGTGAGTGCCGTCCGTTTTCTACGGCGTCCGGCGCACTATACATAATTTGGGTCCCATACACTTTCTGCGGCGTACCGCGCACTACAATGTGGGTCTCGTCCACTTTCTGCGGCGTCAGGCGCACTTCCACTTGGGTCCCGCACACTTTCTTCGGCGTCCGGATTGTTCCTACTTGTGTCCCACACACTTTCTGCGACGTCCTGCGTACTCCCATGTGAGTCCCGTCCACTTTCTGCGGCGTCAGGCGCACTTCCACTTGGGTCCCGCACACTTTCTTCGGCGTCCGGATTGTTCCTACTTGTGTCCCACACACTTTCTGCGACGTCCTGCGTACTCCCATGTGAGTGCCGTCCATTTTCTACGGCGTCCGGAGAATTCCCAATTGAGTCCCGCACACTTTCTACGGCGTCCGGATTATTCCTATTTGTGTCCCACACACTTTCTGCGGCGTCCTGCGTACTCCCATGTGAGTCCCGTCCACCTTCTACGGCGTCCGGAGAATACCCAGTTGAGCCCCGCACCCTTTCTTCGGCGTCCTGCTTGTTCCTACTTGTGTTCCACACACTTTCTGCGACGTCCTGCGTACTCCCATGTGAGTCCCGTCCACCTTCTACGGCGTCCGGAGAATTCCCAATTGAGTCCCGCACACTTTCTACGGCGTCCGGATTATTCCTATTTGTGTCCCACACACTTTCTGCGGCGTCCTGCGTACTCCCATGTGAGTGCCGTCCATTTTCTACGGCGTCCGGCGCACTTCCACTTGGGTCCCGCACACTTTCTACGGCGTCCGGATTGTTCCTACTTGTGCCCCACACACTTTCTGCGACGTCCTGCGTACTCCCATGTGAGTGCCGTCCATTTTCTACGGCGTCCGGAGAATTCCCAATTGAGTCCCGCACACTTTCTACGGCGTCCGGATTATTCCTACTTGTGTCCCACACACTTTCTGCGGCGTCCTGCGTACTCCCTTGTGAGTGCCGTCCGTTTTCTACGGCGTCCGGAGAATTCCCAATTGAGTCCCGCACACTTTCTACGGCGTCCGGATTATTCCTATTTGTGTCCCACACACTTTCTGCGGCGTCCTGCGTACTCCCATGTGAGTGCCGTCCATTTTCTACGGCGTCCGGAGAATTCCCAATTGAGTCCCGCACACTTTCTACGGCGTCCGGATTATTCCTATTTGTGTCCCACACACTTTCTGCGGCGTCCTGCGTACTCCCATGTGAGTGCCGTCCATTTTCTACGGCGTCCGGAGAATTCCCAATTGAGTCCCGCACACTTTCTACGGCGTCCGGATTATTCCTATTTGTGTCCCACACACTTTCTGCGGCGTCCTGCGTACTCCCATGTGAGTGCCGTCCATTTTCTACGGCGTCCGGAGAATTCCCAATTGAGTCCCGCACACTTTCTACGGCGTCCGGATTATTCCTAGTTGTGTCCCACACACTTTCTGCGGCGTCCTGCGTACTCCCATGTGACTGCCGTCCATTTTCTACGGCGTCCGGAGAATTCCCAATTGAGTCCCGCACACTTTCTACGGCGTCCGGATTATTCCTATTTGTGTCCCACACACTTTCTGCGGCGTCCTGCGTACTCCCATGTGAGTGCCGTCCATTTTCTACGGCGTCAGGCGCACTTCCAATTGAGTCCCGCACACTTTCTACGGCGTCCGGATTGTTCCTACTTGTGTCCCACACACTTTCTGCGACGTCCTGCGTACTCCCATGTGAGTGCCGTCCATTTTCTACGGCGTCCGGAGAATTCCCAATTGAGTCCCGCACACTTTCTACGGCGTCCGGATTATTCCTACTTGTGTCCCACACACTTTCTGCGGCGTCCTGCGTACTCCCATGTGAGTGCCGTCCATTTTCTACGGCGTCCGGAGAATTCCCAATTGAGTCCCGCACACTTTCTACGGCGTCCGGATTATTCCTATTTGTGTCCCACACACTTTCTGCGGCGTCCTGCGTACTCCCATGTGAGTGCCGTCCGTTTTCTACGGCGTCCGGAGAATTCCCAATTGAGTCCCGCACACTTTCACCGGCGTCCGGATTATTCCTATTTGTGTCCCACACACTTTCTGCGGCGTCCTGCGTACTCCCATGTGAGTGCCGTCCATTTTCTACGGCGTCCGGAGAATTCCCAATTGAGTCCCGCACACTTTCTACGGCGTCCGGATTATTCCTATTTGTGTCCCACACACTTTCTGCGACGTCCTGCGTACTCCCATGTGAGTGCCGTCCATTTTCTACGGCGTCCGGAGAATTCCCAATTGAGTCCCGCACACTTTCTACGGCGTCCGGATTATTCCTACTTGTGTCCCACACACTTTCTGCGGCGTCCTGCGTACTCCCATGTGAGTGCCGTCCATTTTCTACGGCGTCCGGAGAATTCCCAATTGAGTCCCGCACACTTTCTACGGCGTCCGGATTATTCCTACTTGTGTCCCACACACTTTCTGCGGCGTCCTGCGTACTCCCTTGTGAGTGCCGTCCGTTTTCTACGGCGTCCGGAGAATTCCCAATTGAGTCCCGCACACTTTCACCGGCGTCCGGATTATTCCTATTTGTGTCCCACACACTTTCTGCGGCGTCCTGCGTACTCCCATGTGAGTGCCGTCCATTTTCTACGGCGTCCGGAGAATTCCCAATTGAGTCCCGCACACTTTCTACGGCGTCCGGATTATTCCTATTTGTGTCCCACACACTTTCTGCGGCGTCCTGCGTACTCCCATGTGAGTCCCGTCCACCTTCTACGGCGTCAGGCGCACTTCCACTTGGGTCCCGCACACTTTCTACGGCGTCCGGATTATTCCTACTTGTGTCCCACACACTTTCTGCGGCGTCCTGCGTACTCCCATGTGAGTGCCGTCCATTTTCTACGGCGTCCGGAGAATTCCCAATTGAGTCCCGCACACTTTCTACGGCGTCCGGATTATTCCTACTTGTGTCCCACACACTTTCTGCGGCGTCCTGCGTACTCCCATGTGAGTGCCGTCCATTTTCTACGGCGTCCGGAGAATTCCCAATTGAGTCCCGCACACTTTCACCGGCGTCCGGATTATTCCTATTTGTGTCCCACACACTTTCTGCGGCGTCCTGCGTACTCCCTTGTAAGTGCCGTCCGTTTTCTACGGCGTCCGGAGACTTCCCAATTGAGTCCCGCACACTTTCTACGGCGTCCGGATTATTCCTATTTGTGTCCCACACACTTTCTGCGGCGTCCTGCGTACTCCCATGTGAGTGCCGTCCATTTTCTACGGCGTCCGGAGAATTCCCAATTGAGTCCCGCACACTTTCTACGGCGTCCGGATTGTTCCTACTTGTGTCCCACACACTTTCTGCGACGTCCTGCGTACTCCCATGTGAGTCCCGTCCACTTTCTGCGGCGTCAGGCGCACTTCCACTTGGGTCCCGCACACTTTCTACGGCGTCCGGATTATTCCTATTTGTGTCCCACACACTTTCTGCGGCGTCCTGCGTACTCCCATGTGAGTGCCGTCCATTTTCTACGGCGTCCGGAGAATTCCCAATTGAGTCCCGCACACTTTCTACGGCGTCCGGATTATTCCTACTTGTGTCCCACACACTTTCTGCGGCGTCCTGCGTACTCCCATGTGAGTGCCGTCCATTTTCTACGGCGTCCGGAGAATTCCCAATTGAGTCCCGCACACTTTCTACGGCGTCCGGATTATTCCTATTTGTGTCCCACACACTTTCTGCGGCGTCCTGCGTACTCCCATGTGAGTGCCGTCCATTTTCTACGGCGTCCGGAGAATTCCCAATTGAGTCCCGCACACTTTCTACGGCGTCCGGATTATTCCTATTTGTGTCCCACACACTTTCTGCGACGTCCTGCGTACTCCCATGTGAGTCCCGTCCACTTTCTACGGCGTCAGGCGCACTTCCACTTGGGTCCCGCACACTTTCTACGGCGTCCGGATTATTCCTACTTGTGTCCCACACACTTTCTGCGGCGTCCTGCGTACTCCCTTGTGAGTGCCGTCCGTTTTCTACGGCGTCCGGAGAATTCCCAATTGAGTCCCGCACACTTTCACCGGCGTCCGGATTGTTCCTACTTGTGTCCCACACACTTTCTGCGGCGTCCTGCGTACTCCCATGTGAGTCCCGTCCACCTTCTACGGCGTCAGGCGCACTTCCACTTGGGTCCCGCACACTTTCACCGGCGTCCGGATTATTCCTATTTGTGTCCCACACACTTTCTGCGGCGTCCTGCGTACTCCCATGTGAGTGCCGTCCATTTTCTACGGCGTCCGGAGAATTCCCAATTGAGTCCCGCACACTTTCTACGGCGTCCGGATTATTCCTATTTGTGTCCCACACACTTTCTGCGGCGTCCTGCGTACTCCCATGTGAGTGCCGTCCATTTTCTACGGCGTCCGGAGAATTCCCAATTGAGTCCCGCACACTTTCTACGGCGTCCGGATTATTCCTAGTTGTGTCCCACACACTTTCTGCGGCGTCCTGCGTACTCCCATGTGACTGCCGTCCATTTTCTACGGCGTCCGGAGAATTCCCAATTGAGTCCCGCACACTTTCTACGGCGTCCGGAGTATTCCTATTTGTGTCCCACACACTTTCTGCGGCGTCCTGCGTACTCCCATGTATGTGCCGTCCACTTTCTACGGCGTCCGGAGAATTCCCAGTTGAGTCCCGCACACTTTCTACGGCGTCCGGATTATTCCTATTTGTGTACCAAACACTTTCTGCGGCGTCCTGCGTACTCCCATGTGAGTGCCGTTCATTTTCTACGGCGTCCGGAGAATTCCCAGATGAGTCCCGCACACTTTCTACAGCGTCCGGATTATTCCTATTTGTGTCCCACACACTTTCTGCGGCGTCCTGCGTACTCCCATGTGAGTGCCGCCCATTTTCTACGGCGTCCGGAGAATTCCCAATTGAGTCCCGCACACTTTCTACGGCGTCCGGATTATTTTTACTTGTGTCCCACACACTTTCTGCGGCGTCCTGCGTACTCCCATGTGAGTGCCGTCCACTTTCTACGGCGTCCGGCGCACTATACATAATTTGGGTCCCATACACTTTCTGCGGCGTACCGCGCACTACAATGTGGGTCTCGTCCACTTTCTGCGGCGTCAGGCGCACTTCCACTTGGGTCCCGCACACTTTCTACGGCGTCCGGATTGTTCCTACTTGTGTCCCACACACTTTCTGCGACGTCCTGCGTACTCCCATGTGAGTCCCGTCCACTTTCTGCGGCGTCAGGCGCACTTCCACTTGGGTCCCGCACACTTTCTACGGCGTCCGGATTGTTCCTACTTGTGTCCCACACACTTTCTGCGACGTCCTGCGTACTCCCATGTGAGTCCCGTCCACTTTCTACGGCGTCCGGAGAATTCCCAATTGAGTCCCGCACACTTTCTACGGCGTCCGGATTATTCCTACTTGTGTCCCACACACTTTCTGCGGCGTCCTGCGTACTCCCATGTGAGTGCCGTCCACTTTCTACGGCATTCGGCGCACTATACATAATTTGGGTCCCATACACTTTCTGCGGCGTACCGCGCACTACAATGTGGGTCTCGTCCACTTTCTGCGGCGTCAGGCGCACTTCCACTTGGGTCCCGCACACTTTCTACGGCGTCCGGATTGTTCCTACTTGTGTCCCACACACTTTCTGCGACGTCCTGCGTACTCCCATGTGAGTCCCGTCCACTTTCTGCGGCGTCAGGCGCACTTCCACTTGGGTCCCGCACACTTTCTACGGCGTCCGGATTGTTCCTACTTGTGTCCCACACACTTTCTGCGACGTCCTGCGTACTCCCATGTGAGTGCCGTCCATTTTCTACGGCGTCCGGAGAATTCCCAATTGAGTCCCGCACACTTTCTACGGCGTCCGGATTATTCCTATTTGTGTCCCACACACTTTCTGCGGCGTCCTGCGTACTTCCATGTGAGTGCCGTCCATTTTCTACGGCGTCCGGAGAATTCCCACTTGAGTCCCGCACACTTTCTACGGCGTCCGGATTGTTCCTACTTGTGTCCCACACACTTTCTGCGACGTCCTGCGTACTCCCATGTGAGTCCCGTCCACTTTCTGCGGCGTCAGGCGCACTTCCACTTGGGTCCCGCACACTTTCTTCGGCGTCCGGATTGTTCCTACTTGTGTCCCACACACTTTCTGCGACGTCCTGCGTACTCCCATGTGAGTGCCGTCCACTTTCTGCGGCGTCAGGCGCACTTCCACTTGGGTCCCGCACACTTTCTTCGGCGTCCGGATTGTTCCTACTTGTGTCCCACACACTTTCTGCGACGTCCTGCGTACTCCCATGTGAGTCCCGTCCACTTTCTGCGGCGTCAGGCGCACTTCCACTTGGGTCCCGCACACTTTCTTCGGCGTCCGGATTGTTCCTACTTGTGTCCCACACACTTTCTGCGACGTCCTGCGTACTCCCATGTGAGTCCCGTCCACTTTCTACGGCGTCCGGAGAATTCCCAATTGAGTCCCGCACACTTTCTACGGCGTCCGGATTATTCCTATTTGTGTCCCACACACTTTCTGCGGCGTTCTGCGTACTCCCATGTGAGTGCCGTCCATTTTCTACGGCGTCCGGAGAATTCCCAATTGAGTCCCGCACACTTTCTGCGGCGTCCGGATTATTTTTGTGTCCCACACACTTTCTGCGGCGTCCTGCGTACTCCCATGTGAGTCCCGTCCACTTTCTACGGCGTCCGGAGAATTCCCAATTGAGTCCCGCACACTTTCTGCGGCGTCCGGATTATTTTTGTGTCCCACACACTTTCTGCGGCGTCCTGCGTACTCCCATGTGAGTGCCGTCCATTTTCTACGGCGTCCGGAGAATTCCCAATTGAGTCCCGCACACTTTCTACGGCGTCCGGATTATTCCTATTTGTGTCCCACACACTTTCTGCGGCGTCCTGCGTACTCCCATGTGAGTGCCGTCCGTTTTCTACGGCGTCCGGAGAATTCCCAATTGAGTCCCGCACACTTTCACCGGCGTCCGGATTATTCCTATTTGTGTCCCACACACTTTCTGCGGCGTTCTGCGTACTCCCATGTGAGTGCCGTCCATTTTCTACGGCGTCCGGAGAATTCCCAATTGAGTCCCGCACACTTTCTACGGCGTCCGGAGAATTCCCAATTGAGTCCCGCACACTTTCTGCGGCGTCCTGCGTACTCCCATGTGAGTGCCGTCCATTTTCTACGGCGTCCGGAGAATTCCCAATTGAGTCCCGCACACTTTCTACGGCGTCCGGATTATTCCTATTTGTGTCCCACACACTTTCTGCGGCGTCCTGCGTACTCCCATGTGAGTGCCGTCCATTTTCTACGGCGTCAGGCGCACTTCCAATTGAGTCCCGCACACTTTCACCGGCGTCCGGATTATTCCTACTTGTGTCCCACACACTTTCTGCGACGTCCTGCGTACTCCCATGTGAGTGCCGTCCATTTTCTACGGCGTCCGGAGAATTCCCAATTGAGTCCCGCACACTTTCTACGGCGTCCGGATTATTCCTACTTGTGTCCCACACACTTTCTGCGGCGTCCTGCGTACTCCCATGTGAGTGCCGTCCATTTTCTACGGCGTCCGGAGAATTCCCAATTGAGTCCCGCACACTTTCTACGGCGTCCGGATTATTCCTATTTGTGTCCCACACACTTTCTGCGGCGTCCTGCGTACTCCCATGTGAGTGCCGTCCGTTTTCTACGGCGTCCGGAGAATTCCCAATTGAGTCCCGCACACTTTCTACGGCGTCCGGATTATTCCTATTTGTGTCCCACACACTTTCTGCGGCGTCCTGCGTACTCCCATGTGAGTGCCGTCCATTTTCTACGGCGTCCGGAGAATTCCCAATTGAGTCCCGCACACTTTCTACGGCGTCCGGATTATTCCTACTTGTGTCCCACACACTTTCTGCGGCGTCCTGCGTACTCCCATGTGAGTGCCGTCCATTTTCTACGGCGTCCGGAGAATTCCCAATTGAGTCCCGCACACTTTCTACGGCGTCCGGATTATTCCTACTTGTGTCCCACACACTTTCTGCGGCGTCCTGCGTACTCCCATGTGAGTGCCGTCCATTTTCTACGGCGTCCGGAGAATTCCCAATTGAGTCCCGCACACTTTCTACGGCGTCCGGATTATTCCTATTTGTGTCCCACACTTTCTGCGGCGTCCTGCGTACTCCCATGTGAGTGCCGTCCACTTTCTACGGCGTCCGGCGCACTTCCACTTGAGTCCTGCACACTTTCTACGGCGTCCGGATTGTTCCTACTTGTGTCCCACACACTTTCTGCGACGTCCTGCGTACTCCCATGTGAGTCCCGTCCACTTTCTGCGGCGTCAGGCGCACTTCCACTTGGGTCCCGCACACTTTCTTCGGCGTCCGGATTGTTCCTACTTGTGTCCCACACACTTTCTGCGACGTCCTGCGTACTCCCATGTGAGTCCCGTCCACCTTCTACGGCGTCAGGCGCACTTCCACTTGGGTCCCGCACACTTTCTACGGCGTCCGGATTGTTCCTACTTGTGTCCCTCACACTTTCTGCGGCGTCCTGCGTACTCCCATGTGAGTGCCGTCCACGTCCGGATTATTCCTACTTGTGTTCCACACACTTTCTGCGACGTCCTGCGTACTCCCATGTGAGTCCCGTCCACTTTCTACGGCGTCCGGAGAATTCCCAATTGAGTCCCGCACACTTTCTACGGCGTCCGGATTATTCCTATTTGTGTCCCACACACTTTCTGCGGCGTCCTGCGTACTCCCATGTGAGTGCCGTCCATTTTCTACGGCGTCCGGAGAATTCCCAATTGAGTCCCGCACACTTTCTACGGCGTCCGGATTATTCCTATTTGTGTCCCACACACTTTCTGCGGCGTCCTGCGTACTCCCATGTGAGTGCCGTCCATTTTCTACGGCGTCCGGAGAATTCCCAATTGAGTCCCGCACACTTTCTACGGCGTCCGGATTATTCCTATTTGTGTCCCACACACTTTCTGCGGCGTCCTGCGTACTCCCATGTGAGTGCCGTCCATTTTCTACGGCGTCCGGAGAATTCCCAATTGAGTCCCGCACACTTTCTACGGCGTCCGGATTATTCCTATTTGTGTCCCACACACTTTCTGCGGCGTCCTGCGTACTCCCATGTGAGTGCCGTCCATTTTCTACGGCGTCCGGAGAATTCCCAATTGAGTCCCGCACACTTTCTACGGCGTCCGGATTATTCCTATTTGTGTCCCACACACTTTCTGCGGCGTCCTGCGTACTCCCATGTGAGTGCCGTCCATTTTCTACGGCGTCCGGAGAATTCCCAATTGAGTCCCGCACACTTTCTACGGCGTCCGGATTATTCCTACTTGTGTCCCACACACTTTCTGCGGCGTCCTGCGTACTCCCATGTGAGTGCCGTCCATTTTCTACGGCGTCCGGAGAATTCCCAATTGAGTCCCGCACACTTTCTACGGCGTCCGGATTATTCCTATTTGTGTCCCACACACTTTCTGCGGCGTCCTGCGTACTCCCATGTGAGTGCCGTCCATTTTCTACGGCGTCCGGAGAATTCCCAATTGAGTCCCGCACACTTTCTACGGCGTCCGGATTATTCCTATTTGTGTCCCACACACTTTCTGCGGCGTCCTGCGTACTCCCATGTGAGTGCCGTCCATTTTCTACGGCGTCCGGAGAATTCCCAATTGAGTCCCGCACACTTTCTACGGCGTCCGGATTATTCCTACTTGTGTCCCACACACTTTCTGCGGCGTCCTGCGTACTCCCATGTGAGTGCCGTCCATTTTCTACGGCGTCCGGAGAATTCCCAATTGAGTCCCGCACACTTTCTACGGCGTCCGGATTATTCCTATTTGTGTCCCACACACTTTCTGCGGCGTCCTGCGTACTCCCATGTGAGTGCCGTCCATTTTCTACGGCGTCCGGAGAATTCCCAATTGAGTCCCGCACACTTTCTACGGCGTCCGGATTATTCCTACTTGTGTCCCACACACTTTCTGCGGCGTCCTGCGTACTCCCATGTGAGTGCCGTCCATTTTCTACGGCGTCCGGAGAATTCCCAATTGAGTCCCGCACACTTTCTACGGCGTCCGGATTATTCCTACTTGTGTCCCACACACTTTCTGCGGCGTCCTGCGTACTCCCATGTGGAGGGCGCCCATTTTCTACGGCGTCCGGCGCACTTCCACTTGGGTCCCGCACACTTTCTACGGCGTCCGGATTATTCCTACTTGTGTCCCACACACTTTCTGCGGCGTCCTGCGTACTCCCTTGTGAGTGC
Source organism: Aplectana chamaeleonis (assembly GCA_029168955.1). Classification (NCBI taxonomy): domain Eukaryota; kingdom Metazoa; phylum Nematoda; class Chromadorea; order Rhabditida; family Cosmocercidae; genus Aplectana; species Aplectana chamaeleonis. The sequence continues at coordinate 1,314,340 of JAPDOI010000140.1, read as the reverse complement.
CGTCCGTTTTCTACGGCGTCCGGAGAATTCCCAATTGAGTCCCGCACACTTTCACCGGCGTCCGGATTATTCCTATTTGTGTCCCACACACTTTCTGCGGCGTCCTGCGTACTCCCATGTGAGTGCCGTCCATTTTCTACGGCGTCCGGAGAATTCCCAATTGAGTCCCGCACACTTTCTACGGCGTCCGGATTATTCCTATTTGTGTCCCACACACTTTCTGCGGCGTCCTGCGTACTCCCATGTGAGTGCCGTCCATTTTCTACGGCGTCCGGAGAATTCCCAATTGAGTCCCGCACACTTTCTACGGCGTCCGGATTATTCCTATTTGTGTCCCACACACTTTCTGCGGCGTCCTGCGTACTCCCATGTGAGTGCCGTCCATTTTCTACGGCGTCCGGAGAATTCCCAATTGAGTCCCGCACACTTTCTACGGCGTCCGGATTGTTCCTACTTGTGTCCCACACACTTTCTGCGACGTCCTGCGTACTCCCATGTGAGTCCCGTCCACTTTCTGCGGCGTCAGGCGCACTTCCACTTGGGTCCCGCACACTTTCTTCGGCGTCCGGATTTTTCATACTTGTGTCCCACACACTTTCTGCGGCGTCCCGCGTACTCCCATGTGAGTGCCGTCCATTTTCTACGGCGTCCGGAGAATTCCCAATTGAGTCCCCCACACTTTCTACGGCGTCCGGATTATTCCTACTTGTGTCCCACACACTTTCTGCGGCGTCCTGCGTACTCCCATGTGAGTGCCGTCCATTTTCTACGGCGTCCGGAGAATTCCCAATTGAGTCCCGCACACTTTCTACGGCGTCCGGATTATTCCTATTTGTGTCCCACACACTTTCTGCGGCGTCCTGCGTACTCCCATGTGAGTGCCGTCCATTTTCTACGGCGTCCGGAGAATTCCCAATTGAGTCCCGCACACTTTCTACGGCGTCCGGATTATTCCTATTTGTGTCCCACACACTTTCTGCGGCGTCCTGCGTACTCCCATGTGAGTGCCGTCCATTTTCTACGGCGTCCGGAGAATTCCCAATTGAGTCCCGCACACTTTCTACGGCGTCCGGATTATTCCTATTTGTGTCCCACACACTTTCTGCGGCGTCCTGCGTACTCCCATGTGAGTGCCGTCCACTTTCTACGGCATCCGGCGCACTTCCCAATTGGGCCCCGCACCCTTTCCCCGGCGCCCGGATTTTTCCTATTTGTGTCCCACACACTTTCTGCGGCGTCCTGCGTACTCCCATGTGAGTGCCGTCCATTTTCTACGGCGTCCGGAGAATTCCCAATTGAGTCCCGCACACTTTCTACGGCGTCCGGATTATTCCTATTTGTGTCCCACACACTTTCTGCGGCGTCCTGCGTACTCCCATGTGAGTGCCGTCCATTTTCTACGGCGTCCGGAGAATTCCCAATTGAGTCCCGCACACTTTCTACGGCGTCCGGATTATTCCTATTTGTGTCCCACACACTTTCTGCGGCGTCCTGCGTACTCCCATGTGAGTGCCGTCCATTTTCTACGGCGTCCGGAGAATTCCCAATTGAGTCCCGCACACTTTCTACGGCGTCCGGATTATTCCTATTTGTGTCCCACACACTTTCTGCGGCGTCCTGCGTACTCCCATGTGAGTGCCGTCCATTTTCTACGGCGTCCGGAGAATTCCCAATTGAGCCCCCCACACTTTCTACGGCGTCCGGATTATTCCTCCTTGTGTCCCACACACTTTCTGCGGCGTCCTGCGTACTCCCATGTGAGTGCCGTCCGTTTTCTACGGCGTCCGGAGAATTCCCAATTGAGTCCCGCACACTTTCTACGGCGTCCGGATTATTCCTACTTGTGTCCCACACACTTTCTGCGGCGTCCTGCGTACTCCCATGTGAGTGCCGTCCATTTTCTACGGCGTCCGGAGAATTCCCAATTGAGTCCGCACACTTTCTACGGCGTCCGGATTATTCCTACTTGTGTCCCACACACTTTCTGCGGCGTCCTGCGTACTCCCATGTGAGTGCCGTCCATTTTCTACGGCGTCCGGAGAATTCCCAATTGAGTCCCGCACACTTTCTATGGCGTCCGGATTATTCCTATTTGTGTCCCACACACTTTCTGCGGCGTCCTGCGTACTCCCATGTGAGTGCCGTCCATTTTCTACGGCGTCAGGAGAATTCCCAATTGAGTCCCGCACACTTTCTACGGCGTCCGGATTATTCCTACTTGTGTCCCACACACTTTCTGCGGCGTCCTGCGTACTCCCATGTGAGTGCCGCCCATTTTCTACGGCGTCCGCAGAACTCCCAATTGAGCCCCCGCCACTTTCTACGGCGTCCCGATTAATCCTATTTGTGTCCCACACACTTTCTGCGGCGTCCTCCGTACTCCCATGTGAGTGCCGTCCATTTTTTGCGGCGTCCGGAGAATTCCCAATTGAGTCCCGCACACTTTCTACGGCGTCCGGATTATTCCTACTTGTGTCCCACACACTTTCTGCGGCGTCCTGCGTACTCCCATGTGAGTGCCGTCCATTTTCTACGGCGTCCGGAGAATTCCCAATTGAGTCCCGCACACTTTCTACGGCGTCCGGATTATTCCTATTTGTGTCCCACACACTTTCTGCGGCGTCCTGCGTACTCCCATGTGAGTGCCGTCCATTTTCTACGGCGTCCGGAGAATTCCCAATTGAGTCCCGCACACTTTCTACGGCGTCCGGATTATTCCTACTTGTGTCCCACACACTTTCTGCGGCGTCCTGCGTACTCCCATGTGAGTGCCGTCCACTTTCTACGGCATCCGGCGCACTATACATAATTTGGGTCCCATACACTTTCTGCGGCGTACCGCGCACTACAATGTGGGTCTCGTCCACTTTCTGCGGCGTCAGGCGCACTTCCACTTGGGTCCCGCACACTTTCTACGGCGTCCGGATTGTTCCTACTTGTGTCCCACACACTTTCTGCGACGTCCTGCGTACTCCCATGTGAGTCCCGTCCACTTTCTACGGCGTCAGGCGCACTTCCACTTGGGTCCCGCACACTTTCTACGGCGTCCGGATTGTTCCTACTTGTGTCCCACACACTTTCTGCGACGTCCTGCGTACTCCCATGTGAGTGCCGTCCATTTTCTACGGCGTCCGGAGAATTCCCAATTGAGTCCCGCACACTTTCTACGGCGTCCGGATTATTCCTATTTGTGTCCCACACACTTTCTGCGGCGTCCTGCGTACTCCCATGTGAGTGCCGTCCATTTTCTACGGCGTCCGGAGAATTCCCAATTGAGTCCCGCACACTTTCTACGGCGTCCGGATTATTCCTACTTGTGTCCCACACACTTTCTGCGGCGTCCTGCGTACTCCCATGTGAGTGCCGTCCACTTTCTACGGCGTCCGGCGCACTATACATAATTTGGGTCCCATACACTTTCTGCGGCGTACCGCGCACTACAATGTGGGTCTCGTCCACTTTCTGCGGCGTCAGGCGCACTTCCACTTGGGTCCCGCACACTTTCTACGGCGTCCGGATTGTTCCTACTTGTGTCCCACACACTTTCTGCGACGTCCTGCGTACTCCCATGTGAGTCCCGTCCACTTTCTGCGGCGTCAGGCGCACTTCCACTTGGGTCCCGCACACTTTCTTCGGCGTCCGGATTGTTCCTACTTGTGTCCCACACACTTTCTGCGACGTCCTGCGTACTCCCATGTGAGTGCCGTCCATTTTCTACGGCGTCCGGAGAATTCCCAATTGAGTCCCGCACACTTTCTACGGCGTCCGGATTATTCCTACTTGTGTCCCACACACTTTCTGCGGCGTCCTGCGTACTCCCATGTGAGTGCCGTCCATTTTCTACGGCGTCCGGAGAATTCCCAATTGAGTCCCGCACACTTTCTACGGCGTCCGGATTATTCCTATTTGTGTCCCACACACTTTCTGCGGCGTCCTGCGTACTCCCATGTGAGTGCCGTCCATTTTCTACGGCGTCCGGAGAATTCCCAATTGAGTCCCGCACACTTTCTACGGCGTCCGGATTGTTCCTACTTGTGTCCCACACACTTTCTGCGACGTCCTGCGTACTCCCATGTGAGTGCCGTCCATTTTCTACGGCGTCCGGAGAATTCCCAATTGAGTCCCGCACACTTTCTACGGCGTCCGGATTGTTCCTACTTGTGTCCCACACACTTTCTGCGACGTCCTGCGTACTCCCATGTGAGTCCCGTCCACCTTCTACGGCGTCAGGCGCACTTCCACTTGGGTCCCGCACACTTTCTACGGCGTCCGGATTATTCCTACTTGTGTCCCACACACTTTCTGCGGCGTCCTGCGTACTCCCATGTGAGTGCCGTCCACTTTTCTACGGCGTCCGGCGCACTAATTTGGGTCCCATACACTTTCTGCGGCGTACCGCGCACTACAATGTGGGTCTCGTCCACTTTCTGCGGCGTCAGGCGCACTTCCACTTGGGTCCCGCACACTTTCTACGGCGTCCGGATTGTTCCTACTTGTGTTCCACACACTTTCTGCGACGTCCTGCGTACTCCCATGTGAGTCCCGTCCACTTTCTACGGCGTCCGGAGAATTCCCAATTGAGTCCCGCACACTTTCTACGGCGTCCGGATTATTCCTATTTGTGTCCCACACACTTTCTGCGGCGTCCTGCGTACTCCCATGTGAGTGCCGTCCATTTTCTACGGCGTCCGGAGAATTCCCAATTGAGTCCCGCACACTTTCTACGGCGTCCGGATTATTCCTATTTGTGTCCCACACACTTTCTGCGGCGTCCTGCGTACTCCCATGTGAGTGCCGTCCATTTTCTACGGCGTCCGGAGAATTCCCAATTGAGTCCCGCACACTTTCTACGGCGTCCGGATTATTCCTACTTGTGTCCCACACACTTTCTGCGGCGTCCTGCGTACTCCCATGTGAGTGCCGTCCATTTTCTACGGCGTCCGGAGAATTCCCAATTGAGTCCCGCACACTTTCTACGGCGTCCGGATTATTCCTATTTGTGTCCCACACACTTTCTGCGGCGTCCTGCGTACTCCCATGTGAGTGCCGTCCATTTTCTACGGCGTCCGGAGAATTCCCAATTGAGTCCCGCACACTTTCTACGGCGTCCGGATTATTCCTATTTGTGTCCCACACACTTTCTGCGGCGTCCTGCGTACTCCCATGTGAGTGCCGTCCATTTTCTACGGCGTCCGGAGAATTCCCAATTGAGTCCCGCACACTTTCTACGGCGTCCGGATTATTCCTATTTGTGTCCCACACACTTTCTGCGGCGTCCTGCGTACTCCCATGTGAGTGCCGTCCATTTTCTACGGCGTCCGGAGAATTCCCAATTGAGTCCCGCACACTTTCTACGGCGTCCGGATTGTTCCTATTTGTGTCCCACACACTTTCTGCGGCGTCCTGCGTACTCCCATGTGAGTCCCGTCCACCTTCTACGGCGTCAGGCGCACTTCCACTTGGGTCCCGCACACTTTCTACGGCGTCCGGATTATTCCTACTTGTGTCCCACACACTTTCTGCGGCGTCCTGCGTACTCCCTTGTGAGTGCCGTCCGTTTTCTACGGCGTCCGGAGAATTCCCAATTGAGTCCCGCACACTTTCACCGGCGTCCGGATTATTCCTATTTGTGTCCCACACACTTTCTGCGGCGTCCTGCGTACTCCCATGTGAGTGCCGTCCATTTTCTACGGCGTCCGGAGAATTCCCAATTGAGTCCCGCACACTTTCTACGGCGTCCGGATTATTCCTATTTGTGTCCCACACACTTTCTGCGGCGTCCTGCGTACTCCCATGTGAGTGCCGTCCATTTTCTACGGCGTCCGGAGAATTCCCAATTGAGTCCCGCACACTTTCTACGGCGTCCGGATTATTCCTATTTGTGTCCCACACACTTTCTGCGGCGTCCTGCGTACTCCCATGTGAGTGCCGTCCATTTTCTACGGCGTCCGGAGAATTCCCAATTGAGTCCCGCACACTTTCTACGGCGTCCGGATTATTCCTACTTGTGTCCCACACACTTTCTGCGGCGTCCTGCGTACTCCCATGTGAGTGCCGTCCATTTTCTACGGCGTCCGGAGAATTCCCAATTGAGTCCCGCACACTTTCTACGGCGTCCGGATTATTCCTACTTGTGTCCCACACACTTTCTGCGGCGTCCTGCGTACTCCCATGTGAGTGCCGTCCACTTTCTACGGCGTCCGGAGAATTCGCACTGGGTCCCGCACACTTTCTACGGCGTCCGGATTATTCCTACTTGTGTCCCACACACTTTCTGCGGCGTCCTGCGTCCTCCCATGTGAGTCCCGTCCACTTTCTCCGGCGTCAGGCGCACTTCCACTTGGGTCCCGCACACTTTCTTCGGCGTCCGGATTATTCCTACTTGTGTCCCACACACTTTCTGCGGCGTCCTGCGTACTCCCATGTGAGTGCCGTCCATTTTCTACGGCGTCCGGAGAATTCCCAATTGAGTCCCGCACACTTTCTACGGCGTCCGGATTATTCCTATTTGTGTCCCACACACTTTCTGCGGCGTCCTGCGTACTCCCATGTGAGTGCCGTCCATTTTCTACGGCGTCCGGAGAATTCCCAATTGAGTCCCGCACACTTTCTACGGCGTCCGGATTATTCCTATTTGTGTCCCACACACTTTCTGCGGCGTCCTGCGTACTCCCATGTGAGTGCCGTCCATTTTCTACGGCGTCCGGAGAATTCCCAATTGAGTCCCGCACACTTTCTACGGCGTACGGATTATTCCTACTTGTGTCCCACACACTTTCTGCGGCGTGCTGCGTACTCCCATGTGAGTGCCGTCCACTTTCTACGGCGTCAGGCGCACTTCCCAATTGGGTCCCGCACACTTTCTACGGCGTACGGATTATTCCTACTTGTGTCCCACACACTTTCTGCGGCGTCCTGCGTACTCCCATGTGAGTGCCGCCCATTTTCTACGGCGTCCGGAGAATTCCCAATTGAGTCCCGCACACTTTCTAAGGCGTCCGGATTATTCCTATTTGTGTCCCACACACTTTCTGCGGCGTCCTGCGTACTCCCATGTGAGTGCCGTCCATTTTCTACGGCGTCCGGAGAATTCCCAATTGAGTCCCGCACACTTTCTACGGCGTCCGGATTATTCCTACTTGTGTCCCACACACTTTCTGCGGCGTCCTGCGTACTCCCATGTGAGTGCCGCCCATTTTCTACGGCGTCCGGAGAATTCCCAATTGAGTCCCGCACACTTTCTAAGGCGTCCGGATTATTCCTATTTGTGTCCCACACACTTTCTGCGGCGTCCTGCGTACTCCCATGTGAGTGCCGTCCATTTTCTACGGCGTCCGGAGAATTCCCAATTGAGTCCCGCACACTTTCTACGGCGTCCGGATTATTCCTACTTGTGTCCCACACACTTTCTGCGGCGTCCTGCGTACTCCCATGTGAGTGCCGTCCATTTTCTACGGCGTCCGGAGAATTCCCAATTGAGTCCCGCACACTTTCTACGGCGTCCGGATTATTCCTATTTGTGTCCCACACACTTTCTGCGGCGTCCTGCGTACTCCCATGTGAGTGCCGTCCGTTTTCTACGGCGTCCGGAGAATTCCCAATTGAGTCCCGCACACTTTCTACGACGTCCGGATTATTCCTACTTGTGTCCCGCACACTTTCTGCGGCGTCCTGCGTACTCCCATGTGAGTGCCTTCCACTTTCTACGGCGTCCGGATTATTCCTACTTGTGTCCCACACACTTTCTACGGCGTCCGAATTATTCCTATTTGTGTCCCACACACTTTCTGCGGCGTCCTGCGTACTCCCATGTGACTGCCGTCCACTTTCTACGGCGTCCGGAGAATTCCCAATTGAGTGTTGCGCACTTTCTACGGCGTCCGGATTATTCCTACTTGTGTCCCACACACTTTCTGCTGCGTCCTGCGTACTCCCATGTGACTGCCGTCCACTTTCTACGGCGTCCGGAGAATTCCCAATTGAGTCCCGCACACTTTCTACGGCGTCCGGAGTATTCCTATTTGTGTCCCACACACTTTCTGCGGCGTCATGCGTACTCCCATGTGAGTGCCGTCCATTTTCTACGGCGTCCGGAGAATTCCCAATTGAGTCCCGCACACTTTCTACGGCGTCCGGATTATTCCTACTTGTGTCCCACACACTTTCTGCGGCGTCCTGCGTACTCCCATGTGAGTGCCTTCCACTTTCTACGGCGTCCGGAGAATTCCCAATTGAGTCTTGCACACTTTCTACGGCGTCCGGATTATTCCTACTTGTGTCCCACACACTTTCTGCTGCGTCCTGCGTACTCCCATGTGAGTGCCGTCCACTTTCTACGGCGTCCGGAGAATTCCCAATTGAGTCCCGCACACTTTCTACGGCGTCTGGATTATTCCTACTTGTGTCCCACACACTTTCTGCGGCGTCCTGCGTACTCCCATGTGACTGCCGTCCACTTTCTACGGCGTCAGGCGCACTTCCACTTGGGTCCCGCACACTTTCACCGGCGTCCGGATTATTCCTATTTGTGTCCCACACACTTTCTGCGGCGTCCTGCGTACTCCCATGTGAGTGCCGTCCATTTTCTACGGCGTCCGGAGAATTCCCAATTGAGTCCCGCACACTTTCTACGGCGTCCGGATTGTTCCTATTTGTGTCCCACACACTTTCTGCGGCGTCCTGCGTACTCCCATGTGAGTCCCGTCCACCTTCTACGGCGTCAGGCGCACTTCCACTTGGGTCCCGCACACTTTCTACGGCGTCCGGATTATTCCTACTTGTGTCCCACACACTTTCTGCGGCGTCCTGCGTACTCCCATGTGAGTGCCGTCCATTTTCTACGGCGTCCGGCGCACTTCCACTTGGGTCCCGCACACTTTCTTCGGCGTCCGGATTGTTCCTACTTGTGTCCCACACACTTTCTGCGACGTCCTGCGTACTCCCATGTGAGTCTCGTCCACTCTCTGCGGCGTCAGGCGCACTTCCACTTGTGTCCCACACACTTTCTGCGACGTCCTGCGTACTCCCATGTGAGTCCCGTCCACTTTCTGCGGCGTCAGGCGCACTTCCACTTGGGTCCCGCACACTTTCTTCGGCGTCCGGATTGTTCCTACTTGTGTCCCACACACTTTCTGCGACGTCCTGCGTACTCCCATGTGAGTGCCGTCCATTTTCTACGGCGTCCGGAGAATTCCCAATTGAGTCCCGCACACTTTCTACGGCGTCCGGATTATTCCTACTTGTGTCCCACACACTTTCTGCGGCGTCCTGCGTACTCCCATGTGAGTGCCGTCCATTTTCTACGGCGTCCGGAGAATTCCCAATTGAGTCCCGCACACTTTCACCGGCGTCCGGATTATTCCTATTTGTGTCCCACACACTTTCTGCGGCGTCCTGCGTACTCCCATGTGAGTGCCGTCCATTTTCTACGGCGTCCGGAGAATTCCCAATTGAGTCCCGCACACTTTCTACGGCGTCCGGATTGTTCCTACTTGTATTCCACACACTTTCTGCGACGTCCTGCGTACTCCCATGTGAGTCCCGTCCACTTTCTACGGCGTCCGGAGAATTCCCAATTGGGTCCCGCACACTTTCTACGGCGTCCGGATTGTTCCTACTTGTGTCCCACACACTTTCTGCGACGTCCTGCGTACTCCCATGTGAGTCCCGTCCACTTTCTACGGCGTCAGGCGCACTTCCACTTGGGTCCCGCACACTTTCTACGGCGTCCGGATTGTTCCTACTTGTGTCCCACACACTTTCTGCGACGTCCTGCGTACTCCCATGTGAGTCCCGTCCACTTTCTGCGGCGTCAGGCGCACTTCCACTTGGGTCCCGCACACTTTCACCGGCGTCCGGATTATTCCTACTTGTGTCCCACACACTTTCTGCGACGTCCTGCGTACTCCCATGTGAGTGCCGTCCATTTTCTACGTCGTCCGGCGCACTTCCCAATTGAGTCCCACACACTTTCTACGGCGTCCGGATTATTCCTACTTGTGTCCCACACACTTTCTGCGGCGTCCTGCGTACTCCCATGTGAGTGCCGTCCATTTTCTACGGCGTCCGGAGAATTCCCAATTGAGTCCCGCACACTTTCTACGGCGTCCGGATTATTCCTATTTGTGTCCCACACACTTTCTGCGGCGTCCTGCGTACTCCCATGTGAGTGCCGTCCATTTTCTACGGCGTCCGGAGAATTCCCAATTGAGTCCCGCACACTTTCTACGGCGTCCGGATTATTCCTACTTGTGTCCCACACACTTTCTGCGGCGTCCTGCGTACTCCCATGTGAGTGCCGTCCACTTTCTACGGCATCCGGCGCACTATACATAATTTGGGTCCCATACACTTTCTACGGCGTACCGCGCACTACAATGTGGGTCTCGTCCACTTTCTGCGGCGTCAGGCGCACTTCCACTTGGGTCCCGCACACTTTCTACGGCGTCCGGATTGTTCCTACTTGTGTCCCACACACTTTCTGCGACGTCCTGCGTACTCCCATGTGAGTCCCGTCCACTTTCTGCGGCGTCAGGCGCACTTCCACTTGGGTCCCGCACACTTTCTTCGGCGTCCGGATTGTTCCTACTTGTGTCCCACACACTTTCTGCGACGTCCTGCGTACTCCCATGTGAGTGCCGTCCATTTTCTACGGCGTCCGGAGAATTCCCAATTGAGTCCCGCACACTTTCTACGGCGTCCGGATTATTCCTACTTGTGTCCCACACACTTTCTGCGGCGTCCTGCGTACTCCCATGTGAGTGCCGTCCATTTTCTACGGCGTCCGGAGAATTCCCAATTGAGTCCCGCACACTTTCTACGGCGTCCGGATTATTCCTATTTGTGTCCCACACACTTTCTGCGGCGTCCTGCGTACTCCCATGTGAGTGCCGTCCATTTTCTACGGCGTCCGGAGAATTCCCAATTGAGTCCCGCACACTTTCTACGGCGTCCGGATTATTCCTATTTGTGTCCCACACACTTTCTGCGGCGTCCTGCGTACTCCCATGTGAGTGCCGTCCATTTTCTACGGCGTCCGGAGAATTCCCAATTGAGTCCCGCACACTTTCTACGGCGTCCGGATTGTTCCTACTTGTGTCCCACACACTTTCTGCGGCGTCCTGCGTACTTCCATGTGAGTGCCGTCCACTTTCTACGGCATCCGGCGCACTTCCCAATTGGGTCCCGCACACTTTCTACGGCGTCCGGATTGTTCCTACTTGTGTCCCACACACTTTCTGCGACGTCCTGCGTACTCCCATGTGAGTCCCGTCCACTTTCTGCGGCGTCAGGCGCACTTCCCAATTGGGTCCCGCACACTTTCTTCGGCGTCCGGATTGTTCCTACTTGTGTCCCACACACTTTCTGCGGCGTCCTGCGTACTCCCATGTGAGTGCCGTCCATTTTCTACGGCGTCCGGAGAATTCCCAATTGAGTCCCGCACACTTTCTACGGCGTCCGGATTATTCCTCCTTGTGTCCCACACACTTTCTGCGGCGTCCTCCGTACCCCCATGTGAGTGCCGTCCATTTTCTACGGCGTCCGGAGAATTCCCAATTGAGTCCCGCACACTTTCTACGGCGTCCGGATTAATCCTACTTGTGTCCCACACACTTTCTGCGGCGTCCTGCGTACTCCCATGTGAGTGCCGCCTACTTTCTACGGCGTCAGGCGCACTTCCACTTGGGTTCCGCACACATTCTACGGCGTCCGTACTATTCCTACTTGTGTCCCACACACTTTCTGCGACGTCCTGCGTACTCCCATGTGAGTGCCGTCCATTTTCTACGGCGTCCGGAGAATTCCCAATTGAGTCCCGCACACTTTCTACGGCGTCCGGATTGTTCGTACTTGTGTCCCACACACTTTCTGCGACGTCCTGCGTACTCCCATGTGAGTGCCGTCCATTTTTTACGGCGTCCGGAGAATTCCCAATTGAGTCCCGCACACTTTCTACGGCGTCCGGATTATTCCTATTTGTGTCCCACACACTTTCTGCGGCGTCCTGCGTACTCCCATGTGAGTGCCGTCCATTTTCTACGGCGTCCGGAGAATTCCCAATCAAGTCCCGCACACTTTCTACGGCGTCCGGATTATTCCTACTTGTGTCCCACACACTTTCTGCGGCGTCCTGCGTACTCCCATGTGAGTGCCGTCCATTTTCTACGGCGTCCGGAGAATTCCCAATTGAGTCCCGCACACTTTCTACGGCGTCCGGATTATTCCTACTTTGTGTCCCACACACTTTCTGCGGCGTCCTGCGTACTCCCATGTGAGTGCCGTCCGTTTTCTACGGCGTCCGGAGAATTCCCAATTGAGTCCCGCACACTTTCTACGGCGTCCGGATTGTTCCTACTTGTGTCCCACACACTTTCTGCGACGTCCTGCGTACTCCCATGTGAGTCCCGTCCACTTTCTACGGCGTCAGGCGCACTTCCACTTGGGTTCCGCACACTTTCTACGGCGTCCGGATTATTCCTACTTGTGTCCCACACACTTTCTGCGGCGTCCTGCGTACTCCCATGTGAGTGCCGTCCACTTTCTACGGCATCCGGCGCACTATACATAATTTGGGTCCCATACACTTTCTGCGGCGTACCGCGCACTACAATGTGGGTCTCGTCCACTTTCTGCGGCGTCAGGCGCACTTCCACTTGGGTCCCGCACACTTTCTACGGCGTCCGGATTGTTCCTACTTGTGTTCCACACACTTTCTGCGACGTCCTGCGTACTCCCATGTGAGTCCCGTCCACTTTCTACGGCGTCAGGCGCACTTCCACTTGGGTCCCGCACACTTTCTACGGCGTCCGGATTGTTCCTACTTGTGTCCCACACACTTTCTGCGGCGTCCTGCGTACTCCCATGTGAGTGCCGTCCACTTTCTACGGCGTCCGGAGAATTCCCAATTGAGTCCCGCACACTTTCTACGGCGTCCGGATTGTTCCTACTTGTGTCCCACACACTTTCTGCGACGTCCTGCGTACTCCCATGTGAGTGCCGTCCATTTTCTACGGCGTCCGGCGCACTTCCAATTGAGTCCCGCACACTTTCTACGGCGTCCGGATTGTTCCTACTTGTGTCCCACACACTTTCTGCGACGTCCTGCGCACTCCCATTAGGGTCGCGCACACTTTCTACTGCATCCGGCGCACTATAATTTATGTCCCACACACTTTCTGCGGCGTCCGCGCCTACAATGTGGGTCTCGTCACACTTTCTGCGGCGTCAGGCGCACTTCCGGGTCCCGCACACTTTCACCGGCGTGCGGATTGTTCCTACTTGTGTCCCACACACTTTCTGCGACGTCCTGCGTACTCCCATGTGAGTCCCGTCCACTTTCTGCGGCGTCAGGCGCACTTCCACTTGGGTCCCGCACACTTTCTTCGGCGTCCGGATTGTTCCTACTTGTGTCCCACACACTTTCTGCGGCGTCCTGCGTACTCCCTTGTGAGTGCCGTCCGTTTTCTACGGCGTCCGGAGAATTCCCAGTTGAGTCCCGCACACTTTCTACGGCGTCCGGAGTATTCCTATTCCTGTCCCACACACTTTCTGCGGCGTCCTGCGTACTCCCTTGTGAGTGCCGTCCATTTTCTACGGCGTCCGGAGAATTCCCAATTGAGTCCCGCACACTTTCTACGGCGTCCGGATTGTTCCTACTTGTGTCCCACACACTTTCTGCGGCGTCCTGCGTACTCCCTTGTGAGTGCCGTCCGTTTTCTACGGCGTCCGGAGAATTCCCAATCGAGTCCCGCACACTTTCTACGGCGTCCGGATTATTCCTACTTGTGTCCCACACACTTTCTGCGGCGTCCTACGTACTCCCATGTGAGTGCCGTCCACTTTCTACGGCATCCGGCGCACTATACATAATTTGGGTCCCATACACTTTCTACGGCGTACCGCGCACTACAATGTGGGTCTCGTCCACTTTCTGCGGCGTCAGGCGCACTTCCACTTGGGTCCCGCACACTTTCTACGGCGTCCGGATTGTTCCTACTTGTGTCCCACACACTTTCTGCGACGTCCTGCGTACTCCCATGTGAGTCCCGTCCACTTTCTGCGGCGTCAGGCGCACTTCCACTTGGGTCCCGCACACTTTCTTCGGCGTCCGGATTGTTCCTACTTGTGTCCCACACACTTTCTGCGACGTCCTGCGTACTCCCATGTGAGTCCCGTCCACTTTCTGCGGCATCAGGCGCACTTCCACTTGGGTCCCGCACACTTTCTTCGGCGTCCGGATTGTTCCTACTTGTGTCCCACACACTTTCTGCGACGTCCTGCGTACTCCCATGTGAGTCCCGTCCACTTTCTGCGGCGTCAGGCGCACTTCCACTTGGGTCCCGCACACTTTCTTCGGCGTCCGGATTGTTCCTACTTGTGTCCCACACACTTTCTGCGACGTCCTGCGTACTCCCATGTGAGTCCCGTCCACTTTCTGCGGCATCAGGCGCACTTCCACTTGGGTCCCGCACACTTTCTTCGGCGTCCGGATTGTTCCTACTTGTGTCCCACACACTTTCTGCGACGTCCTGCGTACTCCCATGTGAGTCCCGTCCACTTTCTGCGGCATCAGGCGCACTTCCACTTGGGTCCCGCACACTTTCTTCGGCGTCCGGATTGTTCCTACTTGTGTCCCACACACTTTCTGCGACGTCCTGCGTACTCCCATGTGAGTCCCGTCCACTTTCTGCGGCATCAGGCGCACTTCCACTTGGGTCCCGCACACTTTCTTCGGCGTCCGGATTGTTCCTACTTGTGTCCCACACACTTTCTGCGACGTCCTGCGTACTCCCATGTGAGTCCCGTCCACTTTCTGCGGCGTCAGGCGCACTTCCACTTGGGTCCCGCACACTTTCTTCGGCGTCCGGATTGTTCCTACTTGTGTCCCACACACTTTCTGCGACGTCCTGCGTACTCCCGTGTGAGTGCCGTCCATTTTCTACGGCGTCCGGAGAATTCCCAATTGAGTCCCGCACACTTTCTACGGCGTCCGGATTATTCCTACTTGTGTCCCACACACTTTCTGCGGCGTCCTGCGTACTCCCATGTGAGTGCCGTCCATTTTCTACGGCGTCCGGAGAATTCCCAATTGAGTCCCGCACACTTTCTACGGCGTCCGGATTATTCCTATTTGTGTCCCACACACTTTCTGCGGCGTCCTGCGTACTCCCATGTGAGTGCCGTCCATTTTCTACTGCGTCCGGAGAATTCCCAATCGAGTCCCGCACACTTTCTACGGCGTCCGGATTATTCCTACTTGTGTCCCACACACTTTCTGCGGCGTCCTGCGTACTCCCATGTGAGTGCCGTCCACTTCCTACGGCATCCGGCGCACTATACATAATTTGGGTCCCATACACTTTCTACGGCGTACCGCGCACTACAATGTGGGTCTCGTCCACTTTCTGCGGCGTCAGGCGCACTTCCACTTGGGTCCCGCACACTTTCTACGGCGTCCGGATTGTTCCTACTTGTGTCCCACACACTTTCTGCGACGTCCTGCGTACTCCCATGTGAGTCCCGTCCACTTTCTGCGGCATCAGGCGCACTTCCACTTGGGTCCCGCACACTTTCTTCGGCGTCCGGATTGTTCCTACTTGTGTCCCACACACTTTCTGCGGCGTCCTGCGTACTCCCTTGTGAGTGCCGTCCGTTTTCTACGGCGTCCGGAGAATTCGCAATTGAGTCCCGCACACTTTCTACGGCGTCCGGATTATTCCTATTTGTGTCCCACACACTTTCTGCGACGTCCTGCGTACTCCCATGTGAGTGCCGTCCATTTTCTACGGCGTCCGGAGAATTCCCAATTGAGTCCCGCACACTTTCTACGGCGTCCGGATTATTCCTATTTGTGTCCCACACACTTTCTGCGGCGTCCTGCGTACTCCCATGTGAGTGCCGTCCACTTTCTACGGCATCCGGCGCACTATACATAATTTGGGTCCCATACACTTTCTACGGCGTACCGCGCACTACAATGTGGGTCTCGTCCACTTTCTGCGGCGTCAGGCGCACTTCCACTTGGGTCCCGCACACTTTCTACGGCGTCCGGATTGTTCCTACTTGTGTCCCACACACTTTCTGCGACGTCCTGCGTACTCCCATGTGAGTCCCGTCCACTTTCTGCGGCATCAGGCGCACTTCCACTTGGGTCCCGCACACTTTCTTCGGCGTCCGGATTGTTCCTACTTGTGTCCCACACACTTTCTGCGACGTCCTGCGTACTCCCATGTGAGTGCCGTCCATTTTCTACGGCGTCCGGAGAATTCCCAATTGAGTCCCGCACACTTTCACCGGCGTCCGGAATATTCCTATTTGTGTGCCACACACTTTCTGCGGCGTCCTGCGTACTCCCATGTGAGTGCCGTCCATTTTTTATGGCGTCCGGAGAATTCCCAATTGAGTCCCGCACACTTTCTACGGCGTCCGGATTGTTCCTACTTGTGTCCCACACACTTTCTGCGGCGTCCTGCGTACTCCCTTGTGAGTGCCGTCCGTTTTCTACGGCGTCCGGAGAATTCCCAGTTGAGTCCCGCACACTTTCTACGGCGTCCGGATTGTTCCTACTTGTGTCCCATACACTTTCTGCGACGTCCTGCGTACTCCCATGTGAGTCCCGTCCACCTTCTACGGCGTCAGGCGCACTTCCACTTGGGTCCCGCACACTTTCTACGGCGTCCGGATTATTCCTACTTGTGTCCCACACACTTTCTGCGGCGTCCTGCGTACTTCCATGTGAGTGCCGTCCACTTTCTACGGCATCCGGCGCACTATAATTTGGGTCCCATACACTTTCTGCGGCGTACCGCGCACTACAATGTGGGTCTCGTCCACTTTCTGCGGCGTCAGGCGCACTTCCACTTGGGTCCCGCACACTTTCTACGGCGTCCGGATTGTTCCTACTTGTGTCCCACACACTTTCTGCGACGTCCTGCGTACTCCCATGTGAGTCCCGTCCACTTTCTACGGCATCAGGCGCACTTCCACTTGGGTCCCGCACACTTTCTACGGCGTCCGGATTGTTCCTACTTGTGTCCCACACACTTTCTGCGGCGTCCTGCGTACTCCTTTGTGAGTGCCGTCCGTTTTCTACGGCGTCCGGAGAATTCGCAATTGAGTCCCGCACACTTTCTACGGCGTCCGGAGTATTCCTATTCCTGTCCCACACACTTTCTGCGGCGTCCTGCGTACTCCCATGTGAGTGCCGTCCATTTTCTATGGCGTCCGGAGAATTCCCAATTGAGTCCCGCACACTTTCTACGGCGTCCGGATTGTTCCTACTTGTGTCCCACACACTTTCTGCGGCGTCCTGCGTACTCCCTTGTGAGTGCCGTCCGTTTTCTACGGCGTCCGGAGAATTCCCAGTTGAGTCCCGCACACTTTCTACGGCGTCCGGAGTATTCCTATTCCTGTCCCACACACTTTCTGCGGCGTCCTGCGTACTCCCTTGTGAGTGCCGTCCATTTTCTACGGCGTCCGGAGAATTCCCAATTGAGTCCCGCACACTTTCTACGGCGTCCGGATTGTTCCTACTTGTGTCCCACACACTTTCTGCGGCGTCCTGCGTACTCCCTTGTGAGTGCCGTCCGTTTTCTACGGCGTCCGGAGAATTCGCAATTGAGTCCCGCACACTTTCTACGGCGTCCGGAGTATTCCTATTCCTGTCCCACACACTTTCTGCGGCGTCCTGCGTACTCCCATGTGAGTGCCGTCCATTTTCTATGGCGTCCGAAGAATTCCCAATTGAGTCCCGCACACTTTCTACGGCGTCCGGATTATTCCTACTGCGGCGTCCTGCGTACTCCCTTGTGAGTGCCGTCCATTTTCTACGGCGTCCGGAGAATTCCCAATTGAGTCCCGCACACTTTCTACGGCGTCCGGATTGTTCCTACTTGTGTCCCACACACTTTCTGCGGCGTCCTGCGTACTCCCTTGTGAGTGCCGTCCGTTTTCTACGGCGTCCGGAGAATTCCCAGTTGAGTCCAGCACACTTTCTACGGCGTCCGGAGTATTCCTATTCCTGTCCCACACACTTTCTGCGGCGTCCTGCGTACTCCCTTGTGAGTGCCGTCCATTTTCTACGGCGTCCGGAGAATTCCCAATTGAGTCCCGCACACTTTCTACGGCGTCCGGATTGTTCCTACTTGTGTCCCACACACTTTCTGCGGCGTCCTGCGTACTCCCTTGTGAGTGCCGTCCGTTTTCTACGGCGTCCGGAGAATTCGCAATTGAGTCCCGCACACTTTCTACGGCGTCCGGAGTATTCCTATTCCTGTCCCACACACTTTCTGCGGCGTCCTGCGTACTCCCATGTGAGTGCCGTCCATTTTCTACGGCGTCCGGAGAATTCCCAATTGAGTCCCGCACACTTTCTACGGCGTCCGGATCGTTCCTACTTGTGTCCCACACACTTTCTGCGGCGTCCTGCGTACTCCCATGTGAGTGCCGTCGACTTTCTACGGCATCCGGCGCACTATAATTTGGGTCCCATACACTTTCTGCGGCGTACCGCGCACTACAATGTGGGTCTCGTCCACTTTCTGCGGCGTCAGGCGCACTTCCACTTGGGTCCCGCACACTTTCTACGGCGTCCGGATTGTTCCTACTTGTGTCCCACACACTTTCTGCGACGTCCTGCGTACTCCCTTGTGAGTGCCGTCCGTTTTCTACGGCGTCCGGAGAATTCCCAATTGAGTCCCGCACACTTTCTACGGCGTCCGGAGTATTCCTATTTGTGTCCCACACACTTTCTGCGGCGTCCTGCGTACTCCCTTGTGAGTGCCGTCCGTTTTCTACGGCGTCCGGAGAATTCCCAATTGAGTCCCGCACACTTTATATGGCGTCCGGAGTATTCCTATTTGTGTCCCACACACTTTCTGCGGCGTCTTGCGTACTCCCATGTGAGTGCCATCCATTTTCTACGGCGTCCGGGGAATTCCCATGTGAGTCACGTCCACTTTCTACGGCATCCGGCGCACTCCCACTTGGGTCTCACACTCTTTCCGTGGCATCCGGCGCACTCCCACTTAGGTCTGGCACACTTTTTACGGCGTCCTGCGC
Organism: Aplectana chamaeleonis; assembly: GCA_029168955.1. Lineage (NCBI taxonomy): Eukaryota > Metazoa > Nematoda > Chromadorea > Rhabditida > Cosmocercidae > Aplectana > Aplectana chamaeleonis. The sequence goes on along the minus strand of JAPDOI010000140.1, from coordinate 1,295,281 downwards.
GCTCCCATTTGGGTCCCGCATACTTTATAGGGCCTCCTGCGCGCTCCCACTTGGATCCCGCACACTTTCTACGGCATCCGGCGCACTCCCACTTCGGTCCTGCACACTTTCTAGGGCGGCCGGCGCACTCCCACTCGGGTCCCGTACCTTTCCTGTGGCTTCCTGCGCATCGCTTCTGAGGCTCTGCACCCTTACCCTGACGCCCTGCCCACTCTCGGAGCCCATCCCCGTGGAGTTGTCTGCCTTGAAAGCCATGTCAAATAAACGGTCAAACAAACACAAAAAGAAACATACATACATACATACATACATACATACATACATGCATACATACACACACACAGACGCACACACAAATTGATGGTTACTCACAGTTTTCCGCAGTGTGGAACATGTCCAGAAATATTCGGCGCGGCAGCCGCTTTACACGCACGCCGACCGCGTAGGCGGACATTTAGATTCGGACGCACTTCACGTATCTATCTGTTGCCCTGCAGATGTGAAGCGATTCGCCTATCTCTCAATTAGCACCACCTGCGCTCTCCTTCGATGCATCCATTGACAAGCGATAGTGTGCTCTCCGGCAGAGTTCCAACGGCTCACAGTGATTGCCTGAGTAAACTCTCGGAGAGAGCAACTCGCTACTCATGTATCACCAGTTTCGGAGCAAAATTGACTCTGTTCCTAGGCGCTCCTATGTGGAGCGAGGGGAGAGACAGCGAGAAAGTGTGGGGAGGAGGAGACGCAGCATACGCGCGCAGATGCACGCGGTGAACGAAAATAATTTTCACCCCGAACAGAGGATATGATCTCCTTGTCAGGTTTGGTCTAGTGAATGGACGAGGCGGTTCGTGCGGAATTTGCGAAACCACCGGCCTAAAGCCATGTTTTGACTGCACCTTGTCGCTGCGGGCATGCGAGGGACAACTGTCACCTTTTTCATCGCGCGTAGTGGAAAGGCGCTCCAATTGTGATCGCTTCGTGGCAAACGTCCTACATCGCGGGGTCGCGGCGACGAAATCCTATGTTTCAGTGCTTCGCTGCTGGAGGAGCGATTCTCGATGGTCGCTGATCATCACTCCGTCGCTGCCATTATCTCACACTCTGCAGGAGGGGGGGGGGGGGGGAGGAAGCGCCGGACAATAGAGCCCGTTTTCGACTCGGGGGAGCGACAGCGCAGGCCTCCCCGAGGGGGGCTTCAGGGGAGGCCCCTGCTCTCCTCCGGCGCTTCCCCCCCCGAGAGGAAGAGAGGGAAAAGATGGGAAGAAGTCGTAGAAGGTAGTTTGCGACAATAGAGGCCAGAGAAGGCATAGTAGGCCAAACGCAAGCATCATCATTCACGTCAACAAGTACATAAGAAATTTTTCAAAAACTAGTTATGTTCCATCACTGATCGAGAGATCGCCGCGTCGAACACAAGTGGCACGCACGCAAGCGAGAAGGTGATGATCCCATCACTACCTCCTCGCTTGCGTGCGTGCCACATGTGTTTGACGCGGCGCTCTCTCGACCAGTGATCGACGATAGTCGATCTTGTTATAAAATCAATCAGGGTATCTAAAGTTGAGAGCAACGAGTTTACATTGGTTTCGTTCCTACCCTTAGACCAGTGTAAACGACCTACAAGTTTTGTCCCGATTTGACGTGATTTCTCCTGTGATCTATCACGTGCTCAACCGGTATAAAAGGCGCCTCACCTCATAGAGAGCCGCATTCGGCCCAACAGGGCCGGCCCTGGCCGGGGACTTCAAGTCCCTGTCACGAAGGGATATTTTTGGAGGAGAGTGGCGACGCTTTCCGGGGGTGACGTCACTGCTCCGGGGCCGTGACGGGGAGCTTCAGGGCAGTGACAGGGGGCTTCAAGGCAGCCACAGGGAGGCTTCAAGGCAGTCACAGGGGGCTTCAGGGCAGTCGCAGGGGGGGCTTCAAGACATTCACAGGGGGCTTCAGGGCAGTCACAGGGTGGCTTCAGGGCAGTGACGGGGGGTTCCGATCAAGCCAAATTGTCACTCCGGCGGTAGCCCCCCCCCATCGGGGTGGGGGGGGGGGGGGGGGAAGCGCCGGTGCCCGGAGGGTTGCCCCCCTGAAGAGTTGCGCTAGCCCCCTCCAGTGTATGAGATGGCAGTGATGGAGCGATTGCCAGCAAATGACACGTTTCGTCTAGTGAACGTTGACCCTTTCACATGACAAGATCAGTGTTTACTAGTCAAAACGTGTTATTGAGGGTTGCCAGCCATTAATTTCACTGATTCTTCAATCATCCGTGAGGCTATGCACTATGAACAAAATCGCTGCAGCTGCTACATCGCTGCAGCAGCGGGTGCAAAATCGCTGCGATGAAAAACAAGAGCGATGCAGTCAGAACATGGCTTAAGGGGTTTCTATCGCGCGGGACGGCTGAAATCCAACGGTTCCACTACAGCCATCTCAAACAGGGATGTGCGTAATAGATATTTTGAGATTCTTTAGTCGTTAGTCGTTCAACCGGCCAAAGCCCTCGTTAGTCGTTATTTGTTAAAAATTTAGACTCTGAAAATAAGCATAGTTGAAGCAGAAAAAAATCCTTATGAATAGAAGAAAAGGAAGGCGTGAAGCGATTTCCAAAACATTCATGCCCATTAAACACACAAAACTTTCATTGTTAGAGAACCTAGTTTAAAGGCAGTGTTCACGATAAATTTCACTTCCGATATCTCCACCGCTTACGGAAGGTCTGGTTCCCTATATAGCAAGGCACGCTTAAAAAGGACACGAAAGACGCGTTTTTGAGCAAAAATATTCCCTCTCTTGTTTACGTTGATTTTTGAGCATGGAGGAATTGACTGCTAGAAGGATGATACCTATCAGTGCAATGAAGCAATCAGCTCACTTATCAGCACTTCCTTGACTTGATCATTCCTGTTATCTGAGTCTCCATTTGTTCATTCCGTGGGGCGGATCTGGGGCACCAGGCGTGCTCCTGGCTCGTTTTCTACCGTTCTTTCGACACTGGGAGCCTAGGATCCCTCTCGCCTATCATTTCACTGTGGAAAGTCAACGAGGATGATTATCGTGAACGCTGCCTTAAACTGCAAACGTACATATACATTTTTAAAAATACGAGTGAAAGCCTAATACTCGAGAGTTTGCGTTTGTAATTTTTTTTCTTTTTTCTCGTTGAGAAAAAAAACAATATGGAAAACCGAGTAAATCTTTAGCTCCCCTTTAGCTAGCTTTTTTTTCCAGGCAAAATTTGCCGTTCTGCGCTATATTATGTTTAATGAGATCTACGCCATGGGGACCACACGGAGAACTGCACCAATGTTGCTCCAATTGTTATTTTCCCAGCGACGTGAGTTGAGCGCGCGCGTCTTCGGCAGCTTGTTCCCATAAGGGGGGAAAGGTCGGAAGAAGTTAGCACCCTAGTGAAAATTTCAACCACTGAGATATCCCAGCACCGCTTTATAGGAATCCCATACTGAATTTATGACAAAAAACCGGAGGACGGCGCATTTTACATTCAAGCATCAGATACAGTTTCCGTCGGTGCGTAGTTGTGGCCCGCGGGCACAGCTCCATATTATCACCTCTGATAGTGCCCCTGTTGAACTCTCCGTTTGAGCCCGTCAGTGTCGGAACCTGTTCAGTGAGTCTATCATAAAGTCGCGCATCAGACAAGAAGTGGCTCAGGTGCCGCACCTGGCCTTGCGCAACGTTCGGTAGGGGTCATAATGTGGGGGTTCCGAACTGTAAAGCAGTGTCAGTAGAAATAAGAAATACTGAAGGCTACGCTCATTTTGTACCATCCACTTTGAACAACCGACAAGGAACTACATTGATATGGATCATTCCTGAAGTAATCCTTGGGTTGGAACACGATGCGAAGGACTATTGATTTTCCAACGAATTTTGGGATTGCTTACGAAAATATTTTTCATTTCGTTAGTCGTTAGACGTAACACCCAAAAACCCCGTTAGTCGTTAAGTTCGTTAGTCGTTAGGCGTAATTACGCACATCCCTGATCACAAACCGTGATGGATGAGCAGCCAACAAGTCGACTTTTCTGAATGATCACGCGCTTAAATGTTAACAATCGAATCAACTCAGAGCAAGAGGTGTTTGCACGTGTTTCTGTGTATGTACGGGTACCCATCAGAGTTGAGGAGCACGTAACGATTAGAGCATACTCCATTTGTGTTTTCTGCGTAGCGGCCATTTCCTTCGTTAAAGGCATCGTACGCGCTGAGAACCACTCACCGTTTTTTGAGTTTGAATCGTTGGTTGGGCCCGCCTGAGAACGTGCGTAGAGTTTCTCGGGTCACCGACGCATCATTCGGAAGACATGGGTGATCGAATGCCTCGAATTCCACCGAAAGAGGCCGGTCTTCTGACATCCATGTGGCATAAAATGAAAAATAAAGAAGCTTCTCAACAAGCTATATCGCGTAAATGAGTGGAAGTTGATGTGTCACTTGTTGATAAGCTACCTTCTTTTTCCATTTGAGGCCACATGGCTGTCGGAAGGCCGGCCTCTTTTGATGGCATTCGAGGCATTCGATCTCCCATATCTTCCCAATGATGCGTCGATGACATGACAAACTCTACCCACGTTCTCAGGCGGGCCCAGCCGATGATTCAAACTCAAAAAACGATGAGTGGTTTTCAGCGCGTACGATGCCTTTATTTTTTTCAGACAATGAGTGACAAGGAAAGAAGTAAAAGAAGTACAGGTAATAAGGGAAAAAGTAATGCAGATATTAGGATGCTTTGCTCTAGCAAAGCATGGAGGCTCTCTCATGTAACTAATTTTACTCAAAAAATGATGATTGGGCAACAGTTGAGGTCACGTTATATTGTACAAGCAAAAGTTCTCTAGTTTGGATATTTTCAATGAAATCAGATTGAAGCGTAACGTCTAGTAAATGGAGCTTCGGTAGTAATATTGATTTCAAAGTCATTTTACTGGGAGAAATTGATAGTATGAGTGACTACAAGTTGGCAAACCATGTATATACACCTAATCGTAGTAGATGTCTCGAAGATGTGGGGCCGCTCCATTTATTTCATTGCTCCTTCCCACGCAAACACAGCACCTGGCTCCTGGCTGAAGCCTCTCGATGCTTCGACGACATTTCCGAATTTTTGTTGCAGCATATTGTTGGGCTGGTGCATTTCGTAAAAGGATTTTATGCTTATTATTTGATTATTCTTCACTCAATTCATTCTCACAAATTCACTTGCAGCCGACCGGAAACGGGCTGAGCTGCAATATGTAGTGACCTTAGTTAGGGAGATGATATTTTTTCGCCGAAGTGTCGCATGCCACGTAATAGCAATACTTACTTCACTAAAAAAGGTTCTAGCCAGCTTTCTTGTTGTCACAGTCGAGAACTTCGGATTCCTCACGGTAATGACCGTTCTCAACCAAAGAAGAGCTTAGCCTTACTTCACCAGTTTTTTGGCGTTTTCAGCTCTATTTCTGCCTTCGAAAACCTTCGATCCAGCGATTCTTCCCAAAATCGTACGTTGTATATACATCAACTAGATACGTTTGAGGTTCTACAGTTGGGTTCATTCTAGTAATGATCCTGCACTCTTCGCGTGCAGAAACGTACTCTTATAAGATTCTTACATCTCTTCTTTCACCCCTTGCGTGATTTTGTGCTTCACTGTGCACAGCACGTAGAATTTTCAAGAAGGAGCGTGGGGACGCCTTGTCGTGTCTCTTGCGTTCTTTTTCAATTAAATTTTTTTCCCGTATCCGAAAAGTTGTCTATGATCCAGGTGATGAAATCTCTTCAACAATATAATGCTTGCTAGAACGTGAGCTAAAACGGTAAAGTTCGGAAAGTAATTTCCAGGTCGTTATTCAGAAAAAATAGCGCTGTGTAGCCGTCTGCTAAATTTGTATACCGTATAGCACATTAAAGGCAGGGTTCGCGATAAAAAAGTCTTTTGAGCTCTCTTCATAAGAATGTAGATTTGGCCATCACAAATATAAAAGTAAGTGAAAAAACCCGGAAATTCGCGGGAAAAACGCTCAAAAACAAAGTATAACGGCTAATTACCGGTGTCGGCCGGCCCCCTAATTAACGCGATTTTCATTAATGCTTGCTTATCCGACATTTATTTTGCTGTTCAAGTAATCAGTAGTCTCCAGAAATGTTCAGAGATTACTTTAGAAGCAAAATAAAAGTTGACAAAACAGGCTTTTACCCAAATCTCGATAATTGGGGGCGGGAGGACACCAAGCCATAACTTTCTCCTGAGCGTTTTTTCTCCAAATTTTTACTTATTTTCACTTTTGTGATGGCCAGATCTACCATTCTACGGTGATAGCACAACAACCAATTTTATCGAGAACCCTGCCTTTAAGGGTTTCATCCCACACTTTTCTTGTTTAACCATGAGTCCTTACAATCCTTACAGCGTTGAGCAGTCCTTCTCATCAAGGTATTAAAAAATTGAGTAACAGAACCAATTTGAAGGAATTGATTAAAAAATGCTGTAGGAGAAGCCTTCTGATGATGCAATGCGGCATGCGATTTAGATGTCTTCTTAGGAAAACAATAAGTGGGAGACAGCGCTCGTGGTAGTGAAGCCTATCGACTTTTTCATCTGGTGAACTGGATTAGAGTTGTGATAAAAGCATGAAACTAAACAAGATACAAAGTAAACTATAAGCAGCCCGAACAACACCTCTGTGATCCTCAGACTCCACCATACTCTTCGAGACAACCTGAAAATATTTTGATTGCTTTTGCAGTTCTGCTGAGCATACTTACTATTGGAGGTTTCGAATCTTCCATAACATTGCAGTGTGTGATGTGGGACAAGTTCCGAGAATAATTGATGAAAAATTCATCAGTTGGACGTCTGTTCAGCAGTAATGGCTTTAGTACACACTACTTCCTATTCCCACGCATTCCACACTAGCCACTGGGGCGAATGAGAACATTGAGCGTATTCGCACCTGAAAACCTTCTCAAAGAACGTGAATTTTTCTGCTTGTACACAACTATCTATCTTTTGTAAGACACTGAGTAGTTGCCAAACTTGGCAGAAAAAGCACGCGATGCTTGTAGCATCTCAGAACGAAACACGTTTTTTTATCAGGAAACGCAGCCTAATTGAAATTTATTTATTACCTACTGGTATTAATTCTCAAACACATATAGTTGTCTTCCGCCATACCGCTGGTGAAACATTGAGTGGGAATTGTACAGGTGATAAACAAGCATTCCCCATGCTCTCTTCGTGGAATACATGTAGGTGGGGGTGATTCGTTGATTTTTTCAGAAAATTCGGCCCTCTCGCAACACAAGTCTGAAAACGCGCACAAAGTCCTCCAGGAAGTTAAAAGCATCGTCCGCGCTGGAAACCACTTTCCATTTTCAGGCTCAATTCCATGAATGAGCCCGGTAGATAGACCACATCGGTCAAGTTTTGCGCGTTAAGAATTTATGCTTCTGAAGTTGGAGTGGTTAAAATGAGGATCCGCAACCAGTTGTCACCATTCACCTAGCGCAAGGAACAGAAGCGCCGCGATCCAGTATCGAAAACTTTTTTCTCGAAAAATCCTATTATCCAAACCTCCACAAAAAAAAACATCTCATCTTTCTAATAGTAAGTAATTTTTGTTATAACAAGGACAAAAAAACCACTATGGTCGATCACTGGATGGGGGGTAGCCGCGACGAGCACACGTGGCAGGCACGGAAGCGAGGAGGTATTGATAGTCATGAACATCGATCAAGTGATGTCGCGTTAGATCGCTGTGCCGCGGCTATCCCCCATCCAGTGATCGACCATAGCTAACAAGTTTGAAGCGCAAAGCCATTTCCGATGTTTAGAAAAAAACATCTGCTGTATTGCAGCGAACACACCGAAATCGATGGGGGGAGGGGGGTGGGGGGGGGGGGCGGGAAAGGAATGGTTTTGAAGAGTTTTAAACAAGTTTTTTCTTCGAGTCTTCTGTGGGGTTTCATTGCTAATGTCTTGTACCCCACGGGCTTGCCTTCTCCAAAACCTTTAAAAAATAAGACTAGTTTTTTTTCTGACGCGTACGATGCCCTTCAAAGGTCGGGGGCGATAAAAACGACATTTGAGCTCTTTCCATGGGGATGTAGATTTGGTCATCACAAAAGTGAAACTAAGTGAAAAAAACCCGGATCTTAGCGGGAGAACGCTCGAAAACAAGGTATAAGGGGTAATTACCGGTGTTGGTCGGCCCCCTAATTAACGCGATTTCCATTAAAGGCAGTGTTCACGAAGGAAAAGTTTCCCCTTTTTTTGGCTAAAACGTAAGCTTTGGGTCCCTATAAGAAGATTAAGAACGGAAGTGCGACGAAAAACGGCCGGTAAGTGGGTGAAAATCTCGTGGGCCAGCCGACCAATTGGGCCACTCCGCCCACGTCCTATAACAGTTCCCCTGAATTTGCGGTTGAATGATAGATGGTTTCCGATCGAAAGCCCCGTTCTCCCCTTCATTCTGAACGTCTCTCTTTACTCAGTTCAGCTCGCGCTATCGGCTGAAAAAAAAGGGAGTTACAAGCCTCGGACAACTCGTCCACAATTTTCCCTTGCTGAATTTCGAACAGCCATAACTCCGTTTCCAGGGGGTCTTGTACTATTCCAGGGACATCATTGGAATCAGCATGGGACCGTTTTCAAGATAGGCGGTAAAACAGAAAAACGCTTTTTGTCGTGAACACAGCCTTTAATACTTGCTTATACGCCTTCAATTTTGCTGTTAAAGTAGTCTTTAATCTCCAGAAATACTCAGAAACTCTTTTAGAAGCAAAATGAAAGTTCAGTAGTAGTTGTTTTGTTTAACTGGACCACGAGGTTGGTAGATGCTTTATTCGCACGTTTCGGCGGGATCGCCGTCTTCAGAGCCTGAAAGGAACAAATCAGAAATGTGCTTATTCGGCCAAATGTCGACTAAACCTTACTAAAATTTAAGAGAAGTTCTTTCAAAACGTGGTCAATAACAGAGAAACTAGGAAGTTACCGCACCTTGCCAGGAAACTCGCTAGAGGACCAGCAGCATAGAACGGTTGGCGGATGGCGGAACACAGATCGAAACCGCTACCTCTCGACGTTAGAATGCGAGTCTGAGGTAGGGCTTGAGCTGTCCAGCTACCCTCTGGTTCCGGACCTGATTTAGTGCGTGAAATTGCGGACTTGCGTCGTGGGGGCGCGACGCATCGCTTTCTTACGATCAAAGAACTAGGAAAAACCTTGAAAATGTAGAAAAACACGCACACGTTCAGCTGATGAGGGGCGGGCGCGGAAGCTCGTACGAAAGCGATGCGTTGCGCTCCCACCACGCAAGTCCGCAATTGCACACACTAAATCAGGCCCGGAACCAGAGGATATATATAGGCACTCCCCCTTCCGATTGATTTTTGGGTCACTCGCCTGGATCCAAAATGCCTCCAGAGTTTTTCTGGGGGGGGGAGGGTATCGGTTTCCCGCGCAATTATCTCGACCTCGACATGGTAATTATCGCCGTTGTGGGCGTTAACACGGTGCCACCCCAGAACTGTTGATACCCGCAGTTTATCCTTGCCGTCCAAGTGCTCTTTGATTCTAACCCAGAGCGGCCGCGAAGTCTCACCAATATACTGCTCGCCGCACACCTGGCACGAGATCCTGTAGACCACACCGCATGCAGTGCAATCTCCCTCTCTACCAGTTGGGCAGACCACACAATTGGGAGTTGTGCAAATGCGGTCATATAGACGGTTTCGGATGAGGCGGTTTTTGAGGTTATTTGGAGGGATGTCAGCAATGGCGACAGAGCTTTCCAGACCGGCTTTGCGTAGGCATTTTCGCAGAGATTTGCTCACTTCATCCGAAATGAAGGGCTTTTTTATGGGAATTTCGCCATCAACTGCTGATTCCTGCTCTTCGCGGCGTGCGGCTGAGCCTCTGGATCTGCACAGATTAATACTGGGGGATATCCGTTAAGAGCAGCAATTTCTTGCGCCATTTGAACAGATTCTTTTTGCTCGTTTTCTCCGTTACACACACATTTCGGAGGCATTTTGGATCCAGGCGAGCGACCCAAAAATCAATCGGAAGGGGGAGTGCCTATATATAGCTGGAGAGCTGAAGCCCTACCTCAGACTCGCATTCTAACGTCGAGAGGTAGCGGTTTCGATCTGTGCTCCGCCATCCGCCAACCGTTCTATGCTGCTGGTCCTCTAGCGAGTTTCCTGGCAAGGTGCGGTAACTTCCTAGTTTCTCTGTTATTGACCACGTTTTGAAAGAACTTCTCTCGAATTTTAGTAAGGTTTAGTCGACATTTGGCCGAATAAGCACATTTCTGATTTGTTCCTTTCAGGCTCTGAAGACGGCGATCCCGCCGAAACGTGCGTAAGCCAATAAAGCATCTACCAACCTCGTGGTCCAGTTAAACAAAACAACTACTACTGATTGCAATTCCGAGGTTCATGGAGAGTCGTACCTGGAGAAAATAAAAGTTGACAAACAGGCATTTATAGAAATCTCGATAATTTTCTCTAATTTTTCCCTTATTTTCACATTTGTGATGGCCATATCTACCTTTACAAGAGGATAGCAACACAACGGTTTTTATCGTGAACACTGCCTTTAATGAAGGATCCGAAGGGTTCAAGCTTCGCAAATCTACGGAAAATCCAGGCTGCACTTGTTTTATTGAGATACCAGTGATAGACCACTGGGGTGGTAGTAAATGGTGTGTTAACCGCGAATAAACCGCCACCTCCAAGCCGCCAACATACCGCGAATTAAATGCAGTAGAGCCGCCAAATTAACACGAACAAACCGCCACCTCCTGGCCGACTACGAACCGCGAAATAGGTGCCACGGTTTGTTGCCGGTTTAACGAAAGCTGCCCTCTGCTTACAAGTACATTATGCGTGGCCTTCGTCCACATGAGTATTTTCTACACTTGGACACGAACGACGTTTACGGTGGAAAGACGAGGGATCGGAAAGATTATACAAGTAATGCTGTTTATTTTATTCATTAGGAAGACCATTCAAAGGGAACTTCGTAATATTTCGCTTGTTCGAAACACGATCGGATTTTCCTTTAATTTTTTCAATTTTCCTTGGAATTCCTAATTCTCGTAATTTTTTAAGAGCTCCGTGAGTTTTCAGAGCCACTCTCAAAAAGACATGTTAGGTTAATCATTGGCCCAATCAATCAAATGCGTGTGATCTGACAGAAGTTTGCATTTGTAGTAACTTTGTTAACGTTTTTTTTCGAACAAAAGTTTTTTTGAAAAACAAAAAATTTCTCCAAAAGAAATTTCGAGCGAACGAAAATTTGAAAATTTCTGGACGAATTATTTACAAGGTATTCTTGGAAAGGTAACGCTAGGTGCGAAAAAGACATTCCGAAACTCGTCGAGTAATGCACAAATTCAAAAATTGTCCTGCATTCAACTGAAATGGATAGTTAAAAACCTATAAGAATGATGATAAACTAGATAGTCTATTTTCGTTCTTGAAAAAAAAAATTCAAGTGTTTTTTTTTGGAAGCGTGCAACTGAAGTCTGGCGTCCGAGATTGGGGTAATGGTGTGGTTTCGGTCATTGATGCAGTTGATTTGTGAAGTGTTTGCCGTCTTCTCAAAATGAAACTAATCCCCCGCCCGCAGTTAGTGCTGAAAATATATAGAAACACTGTTACACACTCATATGCGCATCATGCAAGGAAAAGATTTTGTGCACATTTTTCAAGGTAAGAATTTGAAACACTTCGAGTGACTACCAATACACAAAAGCAAGTGCGTCGCGGACCCTCAAAAAAAAGAGGCTAGGATGGCACTGATCTGGCAATGAAAGAGGAGTATTCGAATCTTGCAGAAAAAGGAGAACAAATACAATTGGTTTTAGAAACAAGTTCGCATTTCTTTCCCACGAAACTCGCCCGATACGCCCCGACTAATGGTGATTAAACATTACTAAAGTCGCTTGGAAAATTTTCATTTTTTGGCACTAAAAAGTTATGGAAATCCTTCCAAAAAGCGAGCAAACAATTATTTCTTTACACACCCATTAAAGCCTAGGATAAGCAATGAATTGTGAAGAGGAAAATAACCTGAAAACAGCAAAGCGCAAGAAATTCAGAACGAAAATAGAAAAAAGGAGAGAAGTGTCGGCGCTCGCCGAAAAATTAACAGCTGATTGGGAAGGATTGATTAGTGCCACCAAAGAAGACGGCCAACGTGTTTCAGCAATGATCCCTGCTTTGTTTTTGATCCCTCATCGCCTGCTCTCTGGCGGAAGCCGTTAAAAGACTATCCCTTGAAACACCTTTCAGTTTTAAAGATAGGCTGACGTCCTGAATCAAAATGGCTAACAGTGCTATCAAACTTCCTTAACCCTCTGCATTAATTTAACTCGTACTTTCCCTCAGTATAGATAGTCAAAGCTGTTCCTACTGTATCTTGCTAACCGCATCCAAAAACTCCTCGGGAGGAGTTTTTCGTTAACCGTCCGTTCCTCTCGCATTGCAGCGCTATTTCCGTGCTGTCTGCGAGAGTATGTTAAACGCGAATTTACCGCGAGGATGCCACATGGCGGAATTTTAGAGAAAAAACAGACCTGAAAACGTTTTGGAATCGCTATTTTTCGTAACAAAGGTTACAATTGTCGCTTTTTTGAGGCGTTTTCGTTAAAAGGGTAACAAATGCCTACCACTGAGGGATGTTAGGGTGAAACTCGAGCGAATTCTCTCGCAACTATTAGGAGTCCTGCTCTGATTCTGTTGTGGTTAAACTCGCGTTCAACGCGAACTTAACGCCTGTTAAATCGCGTCTAGCACCCCCAATTACTAGGCCAAATCGTCCAATAGTACTTCTCTTCCGATTTTTTCACATTATGGAAGTTCAAGGCGCTGTGACAACTGTGCCAGAACTATCCACGTAAACTCATCGAAAAACACCTTTCTACCAAAACGGGGTAACTGCTGATCAATTTTGGTAATGAAGGGACTGATCGGTATCATGCGAAGAGGCTCTCCAAATAGAATAAAGGAATACACTTCATCGACCATCACCTATCAGTGCTATTTGTCGTGTTGGTCTCCTGTTTAGCCGTCGAATGTTCTACAAAGGAATCTGGTAGACGGGTTGTTACACGCGACTTTGACCCACTTCCTCCTTAATTTTTGCCGCTAACTTTTCACCTATGTTGCGAGGAACGCCAAAACCACAGAATGTGGACAAAGAACCGGCAAAGGCTAAACCATTGGTTAGCCCTTTGAGCGAAGCCATTGGGTTATTCATGATCCTGACCTTGAGTGCCACCCAATGGTTTAGCCTTTGCTCGGGTATCGCTGAGAACTGAAAAAGCTTGTCAATGAACCAGCTCTTTATATACGGTAGACACAGGGAAATGCTGACAGAGGCGGCCGCACTTCTTTAGCCACAGAGCTGGCTGATTGCCAAACTTCTTTAGTTCTCGAAGAAACCTTAACAAATTCTGTACCTTTGGGTGACCTTCAACGCCAACATCATGAATAGTTTCGCTCAAAGCTGAGTTTAAAGCGACTTATTCAAAAAGGCCGAAAAAGATGCGGAAACGTGACCTCGCGCTCCTTCTGATAAAATTCTATGAGCGATATTGAACAGTACAACGCCAGATTTTTTGGAGAACGAAAATCGCGTTTCAAAGGCAGTGTTCACAATAATCTTCAATTTTGAGATTTTTCGCTATATTGATTAAGTGGCCCCCGGGTAGAACTAAAATGACGTAGATATTGAGAAAAACACACCAAAATTACACGAAATCCTTAAAGGCAGTGGTCACGATGATAAACGTTATCGAAAAAACTACAAAAATCAGCTTAGATCACAAACAGCTGAAAAACTATGAAGGTAGCGCGCATACACGCTCGCAAACATGGGCCTTAAAGAAAGAACGGAGCACTAGAGAGAAGAGATTTGCAAAGGATGGGCCACAAAAGATTCCATTGTCACAACAAACACTTCCTGTGATATGATACTGATAGGTGATATGTCAACACGGGATGATACTTAAAGGCAGCATACACGCTTGCAAACATGGTCGAGATATTAGCATAAATAGGCCCGCACGGCCCCTACCATGTCGTCAACGACGTTTGAAGCGCTGAAAATCATCGAGAATGACATAATTTGAGCAATCATGTCTCGCACGCCCGTGTTTTCACACCCCTTCGAGTAACAGAATAAAAAGTTAAACTTGAGAAAACATGTGATAATTGAGAGTGATAGCACTATCAAAAGGGAGTGCACGCGAGAAACAGCTCGATTTCACAGATTCGATTCGATATTACATTTTCGATATTCCATTTTCAAAAGCCAGCCGAAGTAGAGCGGCATTCCCAAAAGTGGACGAGAGTGAGCCGGTGTGTAGAAATGTTATACTCAAGTAAATCGAGCTGTTTCTCTCGTGCACTCCCTTTTGATAGTGCTATCACTCTAAACTATCACATGTTTTCTCGAGTTTGACTTTTCATTCTGTTACTCGAAGGGGTGTAAAGCGTGCGAGACATGATTACTCAAATACTGTCATCCTGCATGGTTTTTGGCGCTTCAAACGTCGTTCACGACATGGTAGAGGCCGTGCAGGCCTATTTCTGCTGATATCTCGACCATGTTTGCAAGCGTGTATGCTGCCTTTAGAGGCAGTGTTCACGACAAGAATCGGTTCTCTGTTTCCCCTCCTGTCTTGAAAACGGCCCCATGCTGATTCCAATGATGTCTCTGAAATCGTACAAGACCTTCTAGGAACGGAGTTATGGTCCCTCAAAAATTGAGCTTAGGAAACATGGAGGACGAGTTGTGCGAGGCTTGTAACTTCCGTCTTTTGCAGTCGATGTATGCGTGCTGACCCGAGTAAAGAGAGAAGTTGAGATTGAAGGGAAGAACGGGGCTAATGATTTTGAAATCATCGCTTATCTCACGATCCCGAGCATTCATTTGTTCACGACGGTGGGCGTGTGTTGCGCTTTTGGGGTCTGCCTTGCGCTCGAAGTGGCCACTTTGGACTCTTTTGGAGCTTTTTCTGGCTCGTTTTCAAGTGTTCTTTCGACGTCAGCGTTACAGTGTGCCCCTCCACTACCCATTTCTAGTGGAAATTGAAACACAATTTTTATCGTGAACACTGCCTTTAAAGGCAGTGGTCGCGATGGAAAACGTTATCTAAAAAACTACAAAAATCAGTTCAGATTGAAAACAGCTGAAAAACTATGAAAAGCAGCGTGGTGAAAAACGGGCTAGAATTAGAGTTACTAGGGCCCAAAGATGCACACGTGCACAGCGCCGCAAAAAAAGATCATCGCCTCATGCGGAGCAGTCAAAAATCATCGACATTCAGAGGTAGAGATAAATGCAAATTTACTAAATGAAAAGAGTTGACCAATGAAAGCAAGCACTTCAGTCAATGTTTCTGACTAGAGGATTCCGAAGGATGATGTTAATTGATTAAAATTCAATTTCAAGCCACCTGATGTTCTTGATATCAGAGATCATCGCTGCCGATGATGTGGAGTGGGCTCGTCCACCATCAAAAGACAAGAAAGTTTAGGCTTCAAATTTGGCCCGAAGCAGCGGTTTTTTCGCGATTTTTTCTCATTGGTTCTACCACTCTAAACCCAGAAAAGGGTTTAGAGAGAAAAAGAAGACAACCATATTTTATCGCGACCACTGCCTTTAAGTATCATCCCGCGTTGACGTATCACCTATCAGTATCATATCACAGAAGGTGTTTGTTGTGACAATGGAATCTATTGTGGCCCATCCTTTGCAAATCTCTACTCTCTAGTGCTCCGTTCTTTCTTTAAAGGCAGTGTCCACGATAAAAACTATGTCTGATTTTTCAAAGGAGATCGGCAGCTGCAGGGCCTAGCGCAACCCTAACGTTGAAAAAACTAAGAAAAATGAGCTTGGAACGGTTTCCTGCGGCCCCAAAGTTGGACACCCGTCAGCTCGTTACACCCAGATGCACTTTCCACGCCCACCGACGTGAACAAATGAATGCTCGAGATTGTGAGATGAGCGATGATTTCCGAACAATAGAGCCGTTCTTCCCTTCATTCTCAACTTCTCTCTTTACTCAGGTCAGCTCGCATAAATCGGCTGCAAAAGACGGAAGTTACAAGCCACGGACAACTCGTCCACCATGCTTCCCTAGCTCCATTTTGAGGGACCATAACTCCGTTCCTAGAAGGTCTTGTACGATTCCAAAAACACCATTGGAATCAGCCTTGAACCGTCTTCAAGATAGGCAGAAAAGCAGAAAAACGATTCCTATCGTGAACACTACCTTTAAGGCCCTAACTAATCCTGCTTTGCATAAAATATTCTTCTATTTTCGATTCACCCAATTTCCAATCGGTGGCAACCACCATGAACTTGCTCATCCAACCGGACAACTATTCCATGTTGTAGAATAATGCTACTGAAATACGACGTTTAAATGCGTTTCTTGCTGTTTCTTCGTAATTTTGGTAACACTTGGAAGCCAACGCATTGTTTTATGTGATAAACTCGGGGTCGAAATCATCGCGAACACTGAACAACTTTAAGGAATCTTTTAGGCGCTGACAGTCCAGCATCGCTATGACTTGCTCCAAATTAGGCCAACCGACTTTTCAAGCAGACTTTCGTGTTTCTCTCACTCAGTGACGCGAACACAATGGCTTGTGAGAGTAGTCATTTTCACCAGGGCATCTCCGTTGAAATTGTGTAAAACGCTACATAACGACCTTTTCGCAAGAAATCTGTGCAAAGCTGTAGACAATTTGCTCATCGTATAAAAATTAAATATGAACAAAACGTTGTGAGCAAGGAGAGGGGAATTTTTCTCAAATGCGAGCGTAGGTAATCTGTGCGTGGCACAGTCGAAGCCCAACCTTATCCCGCAGTTCCCCTGCCGTGCTGTCGGAGTTTCATAGCGGCTTTCTCAGGCATGACGCGGGATAAAAAATTGTATGGTCCACGGCTCGTCCAGGGCGTCAAGCGTCGTGCCGCGCTCGCGGTGAAGACTATGAAAGATGCCTTATAGAACAGGATCGATTCGCTGTGCGCTGTGAGTTGAACGAATTGTGTCTTGAGAAATCTGCTAAATTCCGCTAAAAGGCGTTATTTGATGAAGTTTTGAATTTCGTTGCACTTGAACCATCTGAAAAGAAGATTCCGCGTACTGATTCAAGGATACTACCGCAGCCTACCTTTTAATTGTTAGCGATGCAGTGTTTGCGGCCCAGGTTTAGGTTCTCCAAATCAGCATCCTCTTTTCATGCACACCCTCTTTTTTTTTGGATGCACCGGTCCTTCATGATGTTTCAGTATCGGCGTGCACTCTTCCTTTTAGAGGTGAAGCTTGTTATTATAAAACAAATCGAATCAAAGGCAGTGTTCACGATGATTTTCGTCCCCGAGTTTTCCACATAGGACAATGCGATGGCCTCCAAGTATTACCAAAATTGAGAAGAAACGGCGAGAAACGCATCAAAACGTCGTATTTCAGTGGCATTATTCTATAACATGGTCTAGTTGTCCGGTTGAAAGAACATGTTCTCGGTGGTTCTCACCGGTCAAAAATTGGGTCAATCGAAATTAGAAGAATATTTCATGCAGAACAGCATTAAAGGCAGTGTTCACGAAGAAAAAGTTGCACGATTTTTGGGCTAAAACGTAAGCTTTGGGTCCCTTTGAGAAGATTAAGAACTTAGGTGCGACGAAAAACGGCCGGTAAGTGGGTGAAAATCTCGTGGGCCAGCCAACCCATTGAGCCACTCAGCCCACGTCCTACAACAGTGGCCCTGAATTCGTGGTTAGATGAGCGATTGTTTCCGATCAAAAGCCCCGTTCTTCCCTTCAATCTTAACTTCTCTCTTTACTCAGGTCAGCTCGCACACATCGGCTGCAAAAAACGGGAGTTACAAGCCTCGGAAAACTCGTCCACAATGCTTCCCTTGCTGAATTTCGAGGAGCCATAACTCCGTTTCCAGGGGGGTGTTGTACGATTCCAGGGACATCATTGAAATGAGCATGGGAACCGTTTTCAAGATGGGCGGAAAAACACAAAAACGACTTTTATCGTGAACACTGCCTTTGAAGGCAGTGTTCACGATGAAAAAAGTTTTCGAAATTCCACTAGGAATGGGTAGTGGAGGGGTACACTGTAACGTTAACGTCGAAAGAACGCATAAAAACCAGGAAGAGCCCCAAAAGAGCCCGAAGTTGCAACTTTGAGGGCATTGAAAACCCCAAAAGCGCATCACACGCCCACCGACGTGAACAAATGAATGCTCGAGATCGTGAGATGAGCGATGATTTTCAATCATTAGCCCCGTTCTTCGCTTCAATCTCCGTTTCGCTCTTTACTCAGGTCAGCTCGCATAGATCGGCTGCAGAAGACGGAAGTTACAATCCTCGGACAACTCGTCCACCATGTTTCCATAGCTCAATCTTTGAGGGACCATACCTGCGTTCACAGAAGGTCTTGTATGATTTCAGAGACATCATTGGAATCAGCATGGGGCCGTTTTCAAGATAGGCGGAAAAACAGAAAAACGATTTTCATCGAGAACACGGCCTTTAAAGGCAGTGTTCACGATAATCTTCGATTTTGAGATTGATCGCTAAATCGATTGTTTGGCCCCCGATTAGAACTGACATGACGAAGAAACCGAGAAAAACGCACCAGAAGGGCACGAAATCTTCAAGTATCAGCCCGCCTCTTAAGTATCAATGGAACTGTTCGTTGTGACAATGAAATCTTTTGTGGACCCGTCTTTTGCAATTTTCCATTCTGTGTTGCTCCGTTCTTTTCTTCGGGCCCTAACTAATACTATTTTGCCCAAAATATTCTTCCATTTTCTATTAGTCCCATTTTTTCCCGGTGACAACCACCATGAACACGTTCATCCAACCAGACAACTAGTCCAGGCCATGGAATAATGTCACTGAAATAAGACGAATTAGTGCGTTTCTCGCCGTTTCTTCGTGATTTTGGTGACACTTGGTAGCCAACGCATTGTTTTGAGTGGAAAACTTGGAAACGAGAATCATCGTGAACACTGCCTTTAAGGGCAGTCTTGTATTGCATGAGATAATTGAGACCTCTATGTTCACACCGTATTTATTGGCAAGCTTTCGGTGTTCTTAACAGGGGTGCGTTCCAAGAAAGTTCCCACAACGCCGTGGGAGGAAAAACAACCTTCCCATAGACAACTTTCCTTTCCATGGATGCGAATTATAACTGAAAATTGCTCCCACGTGGCAGTGGCTGCGTTTCCATGGACGTGTTTTGCCATGGGAATGTTCTTGGAACGCACCCCAGGTCACAACAAACAGTTCCTGTGAAAGTAAAGCTGTGGGGAGATACTAAAGGATTTCGTGTACCGCTGGGGCGTTTTTCTCAACTTCTACGGCATTTTAGTTCTACCAGGGGGCCACTTAAAGGCAGTGGTCGGAAATAAAAATATGCTCGTCCTCTTTTCCTCTCTAAACCCTTTTCTGGATGTAGAGTAGTAGAACCTATAAGAAAAAATCGCGAAAAATAGCTGTTCTGGGCCAAATTCGAAACCTGAACTTTCTTGTCTTTTGGTGGTGGACGAGTGCACCCCACATCATCGGCATCGATGATCGCTTATATCAAGAACATCAGCTGGCTTGAACTTGAATTTCAATCAATGAACCTTCGGATTTATGTACACATCTAGTCAAAAACATTGACTCAAGTGCCTGCTTTCATTGTTCAACTGTTTTATTAGGTAAATTTGCATTTATTTCTTCCTCTGAGTGTCGATGATTCTTGATAGCTTGGCATGAGACTGTGATCTTTCTGTGCACGTGTGCACGAACTGGAAATTCAGGGTCTTAATAACTCTAATTCTAACCCGTTTCTCACCGCGCTATCTTCACAGTTGTTGAGCTGTTTTATATCTGAACTGATTTTTGTAGTTTTTTCGATAACATTTTTCATCGTGACCACTGCCTTTAATCAATATAACGAATTGTCTCAAAATTGAAGATTGTCGTGAACACTGCCTTTAAAGGCGCAGTCCAAACTCAGGGACGAAATCTGAGATTCCCACATAATTGTGAAGTTCACCCACCCTATATAGCCCCTACCAAATGCGAGCTCTCAATTCCTCCGAATAATCGAGATATAGGGGGAAGCCACCCTGGGGCGCCCATACCACGAGGCCACTTTGGCACGCCCCTTTTACCATTTTTCGAGCTCAACAGCGGCTAGATGAGCAATGATTCCCGAACAGTAGCCCCGTTTTTCCCTTGATTCCCAGCCTCTTTCTTTATTCAGGTCGGTTCGCATACATCGGTTGCAAATGACGGAAGTTACAAGCCCCGGCAAACTCGTCCACCGTGCTTCCGTAGCACAATTTTTGAGGGGCGATATTCTTAGGGGGATCTTGTATGATTCCAAAAACATCATTGGAATCAGTGTGATACCGTTTTCAAGATAGGCAAAAAAACAGAAAAACGATTCTGAGGTTGCACTGTGCCTTTAAAGGCACAGGACACCCAAAAAATTAATTTCCAGATTTTATGCACATCTTGGAGAAAGTCACACGCTGATCCCAGTGGTATCTCTGGAATCGTCCAAGACCCCCTTTGAACAAAGTTATGGCTCCTTGAAGATGCCTAGAATTTGAGGGTGAAAAATTGGTGGACGAGTTGTCTCAGACCCGTATTTCTCCTCATCCGCAATCGTTGCGCGAGTGCGAGCCAGGATAAGGAGACAGCCCGGCAGTGGACTGAAGATTGACGACTTGTTAGATTTCATCCATCCATGGAGCCGCTACCGAGTTCGAAAATCTGTTAGGGGGTCGGGCCTGTGGTGGTGAGCGAAGGGGGTCGGACCTGTGGTGGTCGCTTATATCTCGCTCATTTCGAGGAATTGAGATCTCGCATTTGGCACGTGTTATACAGGAGGGGTCTTCTACACAATTAGATGAAAATCTCAAAATTCATATCTGAGGGTGTACTGTGCCTTTAAGGGCGCACTGAGCACTTATTGTTGAACTTTGACTGGGTTTTCGTTCTCTGATTGTCTGTCTTTTCTGGCCTTTTTTTTAACGCCTCTCTCCTCTGATTTTCTGATTTTGTCTCTAGAAGAGTACTTACATTCCTTATGGAAGCCTACCCCTCCCGTGGTGACATAATGACCCTCCCGTAGTGACATAATGTGACTAGAAGGGATGCAGTGATGAGACAAATTATAGTAGTCCTCGGTTTTCCAGACAAACAAGAGGAAAACCAACAGGCAGACAACAGTAGTCGGCACTTTACATTAGATTCGATTCGGGTATTTTCGGATATCCTTCCGAAAGATTTTGACGATTCGGTATCCGAATCACCAAAAAACGCCAAATCCGGTCCGAACCGATATTCGAATCCTCGATAAAGGGCCAAATCCAAATCGAACCAAAATCTGAATCACTAAAAAAGCGTTTTCCGGATCAGTCCGAAATCCGTTTATACGAAGGCTTTTGTCTCAGATCCAATGTATACCACATAGCGGGACAACAAATCAAACCTTTTTTCGCTACCTCGGTAACTCGAACTCCTCGTTTTCTGTGCTTTGGCTTTCAGTCAACCACTGATCATACGATAAATACTTCTGTGACTACTCAAAATGTTGGTACCTTTTGTGGGATTATCTTCCTACTCACAGTAGATATGTATGCCAATGCTCCTCTGTTTTCATTCTTTCCCCTCTGAAAAAAACTTAGGTTTCTAGAGGAAGCTCGGCACGTTTCTTTTTTGGGCGAACCTCCTTAATAGCATTTTGAGTGAACCGCTTTTCTCACGGATGCTACTATATTGTCGATGCACTATAGTTGTGAAAATCGCCGTGAGATGTCATTTTTAACAAGGTTTCACTCCAGCCTCACGCTATGCATCGTTATGTTAGACTGCATGAATAGCTGGCGTCACTTTGGACTCTACTTTCGTTTCAGCTGGACTCTTACTGCTATACGGTGTTTTCCAAGATTCGGTTTCCAAGAATTTCCTGACAGAGTTGAGTGAATAGACACCGCAAAAACTGCATCATCCTAAATATTTTGGGGATAAACCTTGTTTGCGGTGCTGGAACTTCCCAATGTTTGTTTAAAATTTATCAAACCGGCAAGATTTGAAGCTATGCACTCAGGGAATTCTTTGATTCGATGTTTCGGTTTCTTCAAGTTCAATACAGGACGAGGCTTACTGGTATGAAACTGATGCCAAGTACCCCTTCATCTTCTTGATCCACCCCCCCACTACCGAGTTTTGAAGTTGAATTATGTCCAGTTCAGTCTACAAGAGGAATATTTATGGAGCATTAAAAGCATTTTTTCTGAAAGATACGTATTTCTCGTAGCGGCTATTGCCTAAACTTCTAGAGATGATTACACATTAAAGGCAGTGGTCACGATGAAAAACGTTATCGAAAAATAAATTACAAAAATCAGCTAAGATTGAAAACAGCTAAAAAACTATGAAGATAGGGCGGTGAAATAGGGCTAGAATTAGAGTTTCTAAGGCGCAAAGATGCATGTTCGTGCACACGTGCACAGCGCAGCCTAAAAAGATCGCCGTCTCACGCTGAGCAGTCAAAAATCATCGACATTTAGAGGAAGAAATAATTGCAAATTTACCCTATAAAAACAGTTGAACAATGAAAGCAAGCACTCCAGTCAATGTTTTTGACTAGATGAGTCAATGTTGATTGATTCGAATTCAATTTCAACCCAGCTGATTTTCTTTATATTGGAGATCATCGATGCCGATGATGTGGAGTGGGCTCGTCCACCATCAAAAGACAAGAAAGTTCAGGCTTCAAATTTGGCTCGAAACAGCGGTTTTGTCGCGATTTTTTCTCATAGGTCCTACTACTCGAAACCCAGAAAAGGGTTTAGAGAGAAAAAGAAGACCAGCATATCCGATCGCGACCACTTTAAAGTCACGGTCCGACCAGTGGGGTAAAATTTGATATTACAGTCCGCCCACTTTGAATAGCAACCCTGCCAAGCGCGAGATCCCGATTCGCTCAAATAAGTGAGAAACTACAGGGAAAAAGTTGGCCTCCCCAAAAGCCTAGCCGCGCACACCGCCCCGGAGAGGGTGCCAAGAGCTCTACTATTGCATTTTTTGCCTTTGAGCATCGCCACACAAACCAATTTTTCCATTTGCAAAGATTTTGGTTCCCTATTCGGGGCGAAACGCTTGATTATGCTTTAGGTTATTGGGGGAGGGGCCAAGTTTTTCTCTGTAAGTTCTCACTTATTTGATCGAATTGAGATCTCGCGCGTGGCAGGGTTGCTACACACGGTGGGCGGACTATAATATCACATTTTACCCCTTAGGTTGGACTGTGCCTTTAAGCTAGCTCTGTGAAGCCTTTTTTGAGCTATTGTGAAGAAAAATTTTGTTCTAGTTGGAAGGGCTCGTTTACATTCCCGACGCCGAGTGGAGCGGCGATGTGCAATTCTATATTGATCGTGCCGCACCGCATGATCAATATCATAGAATGGCACGCCGCTCTGCGGCGGAAGTAAAACTACCCCTAAGGGCAGGCATTTTCCAAGCGGCAGTGTGATATTTCACACCGGAAGTGTTCTATAGCTAAACGCGAACAAGAAGCTTTCCGGTTCATACTCTCCAAACAGCTCAACGTTCCATCTCAATGATCATGCTGAAATGTTTCTATATTGGTTCATTCTAAGAAATTTATTTTTTTTTTAATCGGCTAAAATCGCTCTTTTTTGCACAGTCGAAGTTGGCAGCTTGCTACCTTCATTTTACTTTCGAAGTTCGTTCAATAGCAATTGAACACTCAGAGTTTGCAGCTTAAAAAAGAGCTGCTTCAAAGAAATCGCCCTTTGTTGACCAAAACCCTCTAAATTTTATCCTCAAATTCATTCCTCGCCCATCTGGGGCCGGATGCATCAGCGCACACGGCGGGCAAGAGCAAGTGCAGGGCAGGCGCCCCGAGAGTCGGTGCCCTGACCCGCATGCACATGAGCTCGATGGCGCCTGGGCAGCTAGCCCTAGCGCAGCGTACGCAATCACGCACGGCGCGCGCCATTTTACAGTTGAAACCTACGATCGATTAGGCGAGGAATTTCACAGCTGAGATGATATGAAAAAATCGGTGTCAAGTATAGTTATGCTTTTTGACAAAACGGACCGAATGAATGAATGAATATATTCGACTTCAAAATTTTTGAATGAACGAATGAATGAATATATTCGAATGAATGAATATCGAAAATCGAATAATTACGAATAAATGAACTAATTTAACTACGGGCCTACCGAAATCAGAGTTTTGCGACACTACTGCTTTGAAGAGGCAGTTTTTAGAAATGGCGTCGAAAGCTTTTTAACTGCTCAATATTTTCAATATTCCGCTCACGCAGGGTCCATGAGTGGCAGCACGCAAAATCGATACGTATCGTTTCTACACCAGCAGCTGTCTGATGCCACCCACAGCGGCTCTAATGCGCTATTCATACAACGCCAGCGCGTCACGAGCGGGCCTTTCGTTAAGCCCCGTTCAGAGTTCACTCGCGGCGCGACGCGATGTTATAATCAGCCTACGTCTCGATCACGCGACGTCGCGTGGCGTCTTCGCGGGGTGTACGCAGTGAAGAGGCGCGATACATTCGAAATGATGTGCTTCCTCCTAGAACGATAGCGGTCGTATAGCGAGATGGGAGTTGTTCGGCCCCTCAAGCTCCAGCGATTCCATCAGTGTTACTGTCTGAGTTAGTAATAAAGTTCTGCGGAATTTCTCGATAAGGCGTGATTACTCGCTTTTTTTTCGCTTTTCGTGAATTTGTTACCATGACATTTTCTGCCTTAACGAGTATGAGCCGCAAAACTTGCTGCTATTTGAAATGTACTCCACCCCTTTGAGTAATACTCATTTTGCCACCTATTAATTTTTATTTGGTTCTCAAATTCGATAAAAAAATAAAAAAATCCAAATTAGCCGTCGTCGACAGCCATAGAAGCACCTTGTCAAATGTTGGTTAAAATAGGCAAGTCTCGCTCTATCGATAATTCCCGTGCTTATTTTGATCTAGCGCATGTGTGGTGGGTTCAATTGCCCTAACGATTTTCGCGGCTATAGCTTTGGCTGCTAAAAATAGTAGACGCTCAGTCGGAAACCTGGATCTTCATCAAATTTCAGTTTCAACTTCGGAAACCGCCAAGCTTTGCTGAAAACCAAAAAAAGCGTAGGGCAGAAGAGTATTTACACTTGCGACCAGTATTGCCCTTATCAGAAGAAAATTCCGGTCCGCAGTTGTGGACAAACGCTGGTACAGCACGTCATTCGATGAAATCGTGCTAGGACGACGGTTGGTCGTGCCGGGACCACGTGGTCCACCCAGTATTGTCATCGCGTCGGGCGCTGCCGCAGAGGGTGTCCGCGATTGCGGACCAGAGATTCGCTCTGATAAGGGCACTTTTTCAGGTACTCATCGGAAACAGATTCATTTTGAAACACAGATCATCACTGGGAAGTTGAGGCGTTTCCATGTTTAATGAGGTTTGGGGATGTGTTTGAGCTTATTACTCATCAGTTACGAATTACGAGGATTTTGAAAATTACGATCTACGAATTACGCAATGCAAAATTTCAGTAACGCACAGCCCTGACTCACAGTAGTGCTGGTGCACTGGCCCTTCGAAAAATTTTCTGTGCAGGATACGGTAATGGATGTGTTAGATTATTCGAATATTTTCGAAGATCGAATATGTTAGAATAATTGTCAGTGTCGATAGTCGATTTCGAATAATAATTGAATATCTGGTATTTTCGATAGTCGATTTTGAATAATAATCGAATATGAGGTTTTTTTTCGATAGTCGATTTCGAATAATGATCGAATATCTGTTTTTTTTTTCGATAGTCGATTTCGAATAATGATCGAATATCTGTTTTTTTTTTCGATAGTCGATTTCAAATAATAATCGAAAATCGGGATTTTTTGATTACTCGATCATCGAATAAATAATCGAATAATTTATTCGAATGTTTATTCGATTGCGAATATTCGAGCAGAATTATAGGGTCAAGCTTGTGAAATTTTTGACTCTGGGGCGAACGTGACTAAACTAATATTTTTCGGCCAAACACTTATCTTGAGAACTTCTAATCGAGTGATGGGAACACCAACGGCGAAGAATTAGAAAACAATTCAATATGTCAAACCAGTCCTGCTCAGATGCAGCTGTGTTTCTTGCGATAGCTGTGCGACTACGCACAATGGAGGGTAAAGTTAAAGGCAGCATACACGCTCGCAAAAGTTGTTGAGATAACTACAGTGGGGTCGTACGGGCCCTAGAAGAGCCCTCACGAAGTTGGAAGAGTTGAAAACGAGTTAAAGTGCCCGTATTTGAGCCGTATTGAGTCACAAAATCATCCTTTCTCCGCCCATCGATACGGGCTCCGCCCCTCAATACAAGTGTTCCGTGCTCGATTACGGCCATTTTGGCTCATTTTTTACGCTTCTAAGGTCGTAGGAGTTGCAGAAAGGGCCTTACGAGTACATTAGCGTCGTTATCCCAACGAATTTGTCGCTAGCTCCGTTATTTCAGCCAATGCGGTAAAACTCGTCCACTTCTGGGCCAATATAGAACGAACCGTTATATCTTCATTTCAATTGATTTTTTTTCGGTTTTTTCGTTATCTCTGAATATTAACAGCTTCAGACCTTCGATTCATTCCATAAAATTGATATCATTTTCGAGCGTGTATACTGCCTTTAATGCTAGTCTCATTGTCTTTGTGCACGAGGTTTTGTCTTACGAGCAGAACTGTCAGTTAGTAGAATTGTATTCATGCGCACCAGGGGTGTGCATTTTCCGTTTACCGATTTACCGGATTTACCGGTGTTTTTCGGTAAATTTTGATTTACCGTTTTACCGAGTTTTTCTCGAGATTTACCGAAATTTTTACCGAAAAAAATAGGTGTTTTTGCCTAGTCGGCCTACTTCTTACTCGTATTTCACGGGTTTGCTAGTGTTATGGCATGCCTTTGGCGCGATATCCTTCTTCATCCTTCTTTTTGTAACTCTTTTTCAACCCTTTTCCTTACTTTTCAAATGTTCAAACGATTTCTTCACCATGGGGGAGGGAAAAGAGGCTTTCCGATGTGGGCTGTGCCCTAGAGCGCATGGCGCGCACATCTTCTCGTGGACACCTTGTCGTGTATAAGAGAAACGAGTAGGAGAACTAGTAATCATTCGGGCGACAGAAGAAATAAAATTGCTTGAGGGTAGCTAGTAATTCCAGGAATATCCAAGAAAAGCGCATAGCGATGTAAAAAGGACTCGTTCGCGAGAAGGTGCGCTCGCCATTCGCTCTCAGGTCCCTCCCATATCAGAGTGACTCTTCGAGCGCACCCCTTCACCTTTCGTGTAACGCTTCTTCTTATCGAGATACTACTCCGAAAAATACATATTTTATTCAAAAATGTCAACAGGTTTGCAACGCAGCGGAGTCCCGAAGCAGATATTTCAGGAACTAGAAAAATTCGTTTCGGAGCCCCCCGGACACAACACCGAATCCTTTGCAGTTCTAGAACGACTCCATTGTAAAGTCATCGTACCCGCACCTTTCCTCACTGTACAATAAGTACTATTAGGCCCTAGTTATACACCAGCGGAATGAAAACGTCTCGCGATGACATTGCCGCCGCTTGCTACGTGGATCAGGGACTCGTCTGCAATATTGCGTCTTTGACGCAATATTGCAGACAGGAAATTTTCGGGCGTTTCAATTGTATTTTCTCGTTATTTCACGTCTCTATCACTTGTTTATTGCAGAAAGTTACTAGAAATCTATTGCTCCTGTCATAGCAGTGCTTATTATGTCGTTTTGGTGATATTTTAACAAATTTAGATTTGAAAAATAATCAGCTGATGGAAATCGGCAAATCTCTAATAGGGTAGGTCCCGCAAGGATACAGTATACAGTGTCGCAGCCTGTATAATTGCTCCGTACAGCCTTTCGGCGCGTTTTTCTGGGACAAAACTTCCTTTTGGCATGCATCAGCACAGTTAGGACGCACATTCGTGGTAGTTGTGTTGCTGATTCCGCAGCGTCCCGCCGGTGTATAACTACAGCCCTACGCGTCTCCTGGCACAGTTGAGGCAGGAAGGATGTTTTCATCAGCTGGCCTGATTTTGAGTGACTACAGAAAGGCCTTGACGACAGAAAATTTTGAAATGTTACTTTTTCTCAAAACGTCCCGCTGATCGGGTTCAGCCATTGAGCTCAGTTTAATATGTAAAACTCACTCATTATTTGCACTATCCTCATGTACTATTGAAAATGATACATAAATATTATCGGTAATTTGTGCTATCGTATGGGATAGGCATCAAAAAGTCGAAGACAGAATTTTTACCGAATTTTCCGTTTTTACCGTATTTACCGAAAAAAAAATTTCGGTAAAAAGTTTCGGTAAAAAAATTACCGAAGAGAATTTTCCGCACACCCCTGATGCGCACTGAAAATGTCACAGCATGAGTAACACTCGTGATCAGGCGAAAGGTGTTCATCACGTATCTTTTTTTTTCACAAAAATCATAAATTACTAAAAAAAATTATCGATATGCAATATAAATGTACAAACAAACGGCAGTTCTGGCGATCACGTTTTTCAAGAGATTTTCAAAAAATGCCCTCTATTCAATTGAAGGATTGCCGGACGCGAACATATAATCTCGCCTAAAGATATTTTTTTTTCAAACCAACACATAAAACACCAAATTCGCTACACCTATCTTTCGACATTCAAAGGATCTGAAGGATGAATTTGGAAAAAAAGAATAACAAAATTTAGCTGTAAATACGGATGGTTTCCCGAAAGACTGGACTTTACGTGTGTCGAGATTCACTCCTCCCAAGAAAAAATATAGAACAATATGTGAACAAGTTTCTCTGAAACTTCTTTTTCAAGAGTTCTTCATTTTACTGAAACTGTAGCACATGAATTGATTGCGCAAGGATTACGGAAGCATTATGGAGAACGTAGATGCGCGCAGTACATATTATGAAATTTATTCAATGAACATATCAAGAAAGTTCTCAAAAGCAGGATATGAAGAGATATGAAGAGAAGTTATCGATGATGAAATCAATTATTCTATAAGCGAGAGCTTTAAGCATATAACTGAAAGTGTACGTCAACTGCAGGCAATTTCACTCGATTGATGAGCTCAGAACTGCGATCCTCGAAGCATGGAGTGAAATCGACGCCGTGGTACTGCGTAACTTAGCGAAGAGCATGCCAGCTCGGCTTTTTGAAGTAGCCATGAAACATGGAGCTCATGTAGACTACTAATTAACGCGTAGTTATTATGCTTGAAGAATAAATTTTTTTGAAACTTGAGTGTTCATAAACAATGAAACATGAAACAGTCGAAAATTGACAAATTTGTTATAAATTGTTATAAAAAAAGTTCTCAAAGAGGGTAAAATTCTGATGACATGTATATATAGGTTTTTTGACACTCTGAATACGCTAATGTTAGTGAAAAATGCCCAGCGTCAAGCTGGAGAATAATATAGTTGAAAAGTAGGTTGTTTGTTTAACAATGAAACGCACTGTATTACCGGCGGGAAGCATGTGATTTCTTGGTAGATGTCAGGGTACCTCATGAAGCTTGAGGCACAAAAAAGACGAAAAGACCGAAAACTTGAGATAGTAAAAATGATGTTCATTCTTCGAATCGGGGTGAGAAAAGAATTTTCACCTTTTTGTCCGTCAACCCATACAAAAACCTTTACCTCTTGGACCGCTGTCTCCACCCCAACGAAGCTATGATCTTCGCTATGAAAACCGTAGAACCATAAACAGGGTAGGCACAAAAACCACTCGCGTTTTTCCAAGTCCTGATTTTGCTTTTGCTGCTCGTCAGCAGTGCTCACCCACATTCCCCTTCTACTGAAAATTTGTATACGCCGCTCTTTGAACGAAGTCAACAAACAATGAGCAGTAAATAGGGTTACGAATTCTAACTCATGTATGCATGCATTATGAAATTTGAGATGAAATCGTCGTGGAAAAAGACTCGAAATGAAATAAAATGTGAGTGAATAACAGGGGAGGAGCAGGAACAGGGGAGGAGAAGCAAGAGAAAGAGGGTACAATACGCTTGACAGCCTCGCTTGCGCCCACAAGGGCCTACTGGGTAGATATGCGCTGTCTACGTATATTATAGCGACGATCACACATTCAGTATAAAACAGATGCTCGACGTCATTTCTCACTAAGAAGGAAATCATAACTAGTGAAAGATTGGACGGGGAAAATGTAATACAATATCTGAGAATGTTCAAGTGTGTCATTACAAACAAGCATGTGTATCTCGCCTCTAGTCCTTAATCTCAAAGAGGCACATTGGAACGATAGGTTATTTTAGGCATAATGCCCTTTAGCTACCTTAAAGGCATCGTACACGATGAAAACCGAATTCTAGCTTTTGCATTCAGTCGGACCAGTGGGTCATAACAGTGTCACTCAGAAAGTCTGGAGTTTTAAAATCGTCTCTGAATGAAGATTTGTCTACCTCAAAAGGGCTTCCTGGGTTTGGGGGGGGGCTGGGGTCGATTCGTTGCTACAAGGAACAAAACTCCGTGGTCGCTGCCGGCGATCGTGCGTTGACACGTCGTAGGGCGCAATTCACACGCCATTCGATTTCACGTTCGACATCGATCGAAGGCAGCTGACAGCAATGGACGCTGTTTTGATCTTTCTTGAATTGGGTTTTTCTTGAAAAGTTGACGTTTTTGAGGGGGCTTTTTGCAGCCTTTAGTCGCTATAGGGTTATAACAACACGAAAACGTCAGAACCCAAGTAAGGTTTGCATCGTGTACAAGGCCTTTAAGCCAGCGGAAGTTCCTTCTCAATAAAGCTAAAAACGGATATCCATTTTGTGTCAGCGCCAATGATAACCCCTGATCGGAGTATGGACGAACGTCAGACAAAACATCCTCACCCGTTGAGCCCTGTACTTGTCGCTTTACTTACCTTGTTAGTGAGATGACGTACATCTAATTCGCACTGTATGTGTGGTCGTCAGCAGGGGTGTGCGTTAATGAAAATTTGTTTTTTCGTTAGGTGTTAATCGTTAATTTTCGGAAAAAAAACGCGTTAACCCGTTAATGCGTTAACACGTTAATTTTGGATTCCGGTAAAAAATTTTGAAACATTATCTGACCACAGTAAAAATCGATTAATCATCAGAGGTCCCAGAAAAATAAGATAGATTTTCAAATAACGTCAGCACGACGTCTTGGAAAATGGGTGGGGCTTCAGATGACGTGGCAGGGACTTCGTGGAAAAGCAGTAGGCCTTCAGGTGATGTCATGGAAAGTAGGTAGGGCTTCAGATGACGTCAGCAGAGCGTCATGGTAATTAGGTAGGGCTTCAAATGTAGACGTCGTGGAAAAAGGGAGGGCGTTCAGATGACGTCAGCAGGACGTCGTGAAAATGGTTAGCGCTTCATCAGGGCGTGCGCCGCATCGTAGAAGGTCAGTATCGTTTTATGTAGAGCGTGCGACGCGTGGTAGAAACTGAGTAGCGCTCCATGTAGAGAGTGGCCCGCTTCGTGGAATGTGAGCGTGCGCCACGTAAAGACCAAGTGGTAAGCTACACAGTCTGACATACATAGAATCCTTAAAGGCAGTGTACACGATAAATTTAACTTCCGAAATCTCCACGGCTTACGGAAGGTCTAGTGCCCTTTATAGCAAGGCATGCTTTAAAAGGACACGAAAGACGCGTTTTTGAGCCGAAATAGGCCCTCTCTTGTTTACGTTGATTTTTGAGCGTGGAGGAATTGAACGCTAGAAGGATGATACCTATCAGTGCAATGAAACGATCAGCTCACTTATCAGCACTTTCTTGACTTCATCCCTGTAATCTGAGTCTTCATTTGATCATTCTGAGGGGGCGGATCTGGGGCACCAAAACGCGTGTTTGCAGCCGTTATTTTGCAGCTCCTGGCTCGTTTTCTACCCTTCTTTCGACACTGGGAGCCTAGGATCCTTCTCGCCTATCATTTCACTGTGGAAAGTCAACGAGGATGATCATCGTGAACGCTGCCTTTAACACGGGCTCAAAAACTCTGTAATCTACGGCATTCGCCGCACTTCGGATTGATTTTCTATGAGTGCACACTTAACGCAGATTTTATTCCCCTTCTCGGTTTAGTCTATAGTGCGGTCCGCCAAATTCTGTACATTTCCTCATCAATGAGAAGCGGTCGACAGAAGATCAAATTGCATAAATCCTTAGGCAACACGCTCGCCACGGATTGAGCGGGAGCGGCTGTGCTGCAATGAGTTTCATGCACATCGACTTCCCACCAACCGCTTCTCATTGATAAGTAGATGTGCAACCTTTGATGGACTACATTATGTGTATTCGCAAGTCCAAAAGCGTGACAGGCCGTCTTTATGTCTATACAGAATACAGTAAGTTGAGAAGAAAATCTGCGCCGACCATTTTTGAGCAAAAATAATTTGATAATTTGCACAGGAGAACGGTTGTTTACTGTATGTATGATCACACGCCGTTGGATACAGTGATGATATGCTCAAGAGTATCACCAACCCGACCTTCTATCCCCGCTCCCAACCCTTGCTTGGTACTTTAATCGACCACAGAGAGGTAGATTAGACCTCACATTTCCTTTTTGCAATACGAATAGGATTTTACGGTATAGAGGAGGAATGACGAAAACAACAAGCGAAAATTGACTGCGCCGCAAGCCTTAACGACGTGCACGACCCCAGTTTTTAAAGTCGCCATTCAAGCAGATCAATCAGTGTCGTAATTCCACCGCAATTAACGAAACCCAAATTAACGTGATTTTAGGACTTTTTCGTTAACCGTTAATCGTTAATTTTCCAAAAACAACCGCGTTAACCCGTTAATGCGTTAACACGTTAACGTTATAACGCACAGCCCTGGTCGTCAGTATATTACAGGTTGCGCGCCACTACCTACCAAAGTGCGCGCTACTACCCAAGAAGCTTGCACGCAACCACCTATGAAGCTTGCGCGCCAAGAAGTAACAAGCTCGTTGAAGCAATCAGCGACCTTGCGACGAATTAGCGCGCAAGGTGTTTAAAATCTTCTGAGCAGTAACTGCCCTTGCCCCTGCCCTGGCAGTTTAGCATGCCGATTTCGCTGCCCTACGTGCCTCGCGCCTGCCCAAAACCCGAATTTCGCGTTGATGCATCCGGCCCCTGAGGTCCAAAAGTCAACTTCAGTTTAAAGGTCGAAAAAGAATTCGATACTTTATAAGACCCTGAAAGTACGTGAGTGACGATTTGATCCTAGCTGGGATGTATACAAAAAACTGATTTGCTTTAGTGTGGGAGTTCCGGTACCATAGCCCGCTACTGTAAATTGGACAAAACACTGGCATATGCATTAGTAACACTGGAAACTGCCGCTCTGCTGGGTGGGGAGGGGCACCCAAGATTTCCCCATAAAAATATAAATAAAACTTTTGTAACAGATGCTTGATACAGCTATCAATCAGGGTTGCCCTAGAAGTTCTATAGAAGTATTTCGATTGACAGCGTTATCTATCCTTCATTTATTTCATTTCTCTCTCATATACTGAGTGCCCCTCCTACTAGGATAGTAGAGAAGCTGCTGCATCTTTGGTTATTATTATCTCTAATCACTAATTTTTGCGTATGGGTTTAATTGGACTCCGATAATTGCTTTGTAGCCGCCTTTCTTCATCAGTGACTCCGCCAGTCCAACCTCTGAGCTAAGCAATTTCTTATTTTCGCAGGACTGATTTGATGTAGTGTTCCATAGAGCTTTAGAGAGCTCAAATCACTAGTATTCACGGCAAATAAGGTGTTTTCCCAATATATTTGCAGATATGCAAGGGAATGCGCCCACTGAAACCGCCGAAGACAATTCGAAGGATGCGTTTTATGAGGAACTCAATACGTTGCTGGCCAGGATACCTTGTCAACATGCTGTTGTCGTGGGGATTGACGCAAATGCGAAGATGGGACTTGATCAGGAATCCGAAGTACTCGGTAAATGGTTCTACCCAGTGGAGCAAACATCGGACAATGGCTACCGCCTTGTCGACTTTTGTGAACGCAGTGGTCTGATTATTGCATCGACATTCAAGAGGAATCATCGCCGCCATCAGCTTACGTGGCAGGGACCAACCCGGCTATCTCCAGAAGAGCAGCGGAAGCGGAAGATGACAACTTTGAAACTACAGCTTGACTATGTCCTGACGAGGAATATTCCAGTATCGGACATTCGAAGATCTAGAGCTGTGTGGGATGTCGCATTCGATTCGGATCACCGTCCTGTTCTGTTGAACTTCACTGCGAGGATTCATAAGAGGAAGCGAGGGGCTCAGCCTCTCCAGAGGATTGACATGACAAGTCTCAGAGATGAAGAGTGCAGAAGGAATTTCCGACAACGCGTTTCTATTCACATCGGAGTACGGACTAAGAAGAAACTTTGCGACGCGGATTCTTTTGTCAAATGCATCCAGGACGCTTCGAAAGAGGCACTCCTGGTTGTACAGCCTAAGAAGAAGTTCGCCTACGTCTCAGAAGAAACAACATCTACCTACAACAGAGTATGTGCTCTCCGAACTGCAGGAAACTTCGCGGAGGAGAAGCGTCTGAGGAGGAAGTTGCGTCGGCAGCTTCAAAGTGACCGCGAACGAGAGTGGACGTGCAGAGCTAAGGAGTTCGAGAAGGCTTGGGAGGAGAAGAATCCGAGGAAAGCCTACACGTTGCTGCGACAGTATAGCGGGAAGATGAAGAGATGTTCTCCTGTCTTGAACACTACCAATGGAGTTGCAGTTGGTGATGCGACGCTGCCAATATGGAAGGATTACTTCAGTTCACTACTGAATCGTCCAGCGCCATCAGTACCTGAGCTCCTGCATGTTCAGAGAGCACATTACGATGTCAGTGAGGAACCGCCGACTGAGTCTGAAGTTTTGGATTGTGTCCGGAAAATGAAGAATGGAAAGGCAGGTGGAGATGACAACCTCACTGCTAAAATGCTGAAAGCTCTTCCTCCGTCTGGGATTCGTGAAATGACCAACACCATCCGTGCCATATGGATGAGCGAAAGGATACCCGATTCGTGGAGACATGCGATCATCGTACCTCTTCACAAGAAGCTATCCGTCACGGATCCTAAGAACTACAGAGGAATCTCTACTTCGTGTCATGTACAAGGTTTTAGGAACGTATCATTCTCGAGCGACTTATCAAACATCGTGAAGGAACGACCAGAGATGAGCAAGCCGGTTTTCGACCTGGAAGATCGACCATCGACCAAGTGTTCGTCGTGAGAAGAGTAAATGAATCGTGGCAGCGGTTTTCGAAGCCATTACAGCTTGCTTTTTTGATCTTCGAAGCCGCGTTCGACTCTCCTCATCGTGATCGATTGCTCAATGCTCTGCGAGCAGATGGAGTCCCGGAAAAGTATGTTCGGTTAATCGAGGACATGAACAAAGGAACAACAGCAGCAGTTCGTACACCTGTCGGATTTACGTCAGCTTTCGAGGTGAAAACAGGAGTAAGGCAAGGAGCCGTTGCAGGACCTTTTCTTTCAACTTCGCCGTTGATGACATCATGCGTAGAGTTGCAGAACAGTTTCCTGCCGATGTGATCCTAACACCATCAGGACGCTCCCTTGTCGACCTGGAGTACGCCGACGACATTGTGTTATTCGCTGAAAACAACGCAAAACTGCAAAGGATTGTGAACCTCGTTTCGAAGTATGCCGCAGCCTATGGACTTCGTCTTCGTCCCGACAAATGCAAGCAGATGTGGGTCTCTCAGAGGCCTTCAACTGGAGTTTGTGTGGACGGACAACGTATCGAACTGGTGGACGATTTCTGTTATTTGGGCTGTTTGCTGAAGAACGATGGTAGTTATGCAGCGGATATTCGACAACGATGTGCGAAAGCTACGTCTGCATTCAATTCTCTAACCAAGTGTTTGTGGTCTACCACCATCGCGAAGGAAGTCAAGTTGCGCGTCTACCTATCCGCTATTCGCCCTATCATGATGTACGGATCGGAGACGTGGGCAGCACCGAAAACGCAGATGGAAAGGTTGGATTGCACGGAGAGGAAGCTTTTAGGCGTTTGCTTGGATATTTCTGGCCGCGTGTATGCCATAACGAAGACCTTTACAAGGAAATCGACGCAGTACATCAACGCTTGACACGAGGGAGGTGCCAGCATCTCCTAACGCCATCTCAAGCAGCAATGGAAAGTCGACTTCGACTGCTCGGGCATATACTAAGAAGAACGCCGGATCGTCTCGTACAACACGCTTTAAAAATGCTTCCAAATCCTGTCTGGAAACGGCCACCTGGGCGTAGGCGAAAGTTCTGGACGGATGTGGTTAAAGAGGATTTAAAGTCACTCGGCATCGAAAGACAGTTCAGGCGCGATGTTTCGTTTCGCAGGAAATGGAATAGTGACAGCTGGATGGAATGTGTTCAAATTGTGGCTGAAGACCGTGAAAAATGGACACGGCTGACTACTAGGACGGCACACCTCGGTGAAGATGCGGAATGACCGCGTCAGGCGAAAGCCAACCGATTAAGTCAAGTAAGTCATGCAAGGGAACTTTTGAGTAAAAAACGACAGAGAAATTTTTAAATCTTTACATATTAGGTTAAGAACGAAAGTTTGCATAAAAACAGGTTATCGAATTCTCCCTTGCCCGTCTGCAATCTTTTCATACATGCCCTACCGGTGGGACACGGTAACACAATATTGCACGCGGTCCGAACGTGCAGTCACCCAAAATTAGGCGTGGTCGTGAATGGGTTAATGCACTTTTTTTGAATGTATGCTTTTCTGCAGGAGTTTCGTCTTCTTAATGACATCTGATGGTAAGTAAACACTATTCAACCTCGAGCGATCACCTGTATTTCTCCACCTTCGCGAAGCTTGATTTTGGTTCGGCTCTGCCTGAGATGTTGTTTGGCAATCTAAACTCATCCTGCCCGTGTTGACCCAGTGATGAGCCCGTAATTTCAGTGAATTTCTTCTCGATTGCCTTCATTTGCCTCCTCTTGGGGATCCGTGCAGGCGTTGACATAGTGATTTTCCAAGATGCTCAGACATTCTTTTTGTCTCAAGACGAGGATTCCTTGACTCCACTCATCCTATCGTTGACGAGCCAGCCATTCCAAAATAGTCGCTGAAATAGCTCAACGACTTCCCCATTAAAGCCGTGGGTGGGTCGACACGCCTCGATTTTAGCTCACTCGACGGCTATTCTCAGACTTGTTACTGCAACTCCTTTTTTAAGTTAATCGTATTCTTCTCAGCAAATCTTTTCTATTTCAGAAGTGAGTAACTTCCTCTTCCGGTTAGAGTCTTTATAAGCAGTGGCAACACTGGAACAATCACAAACCATCTGACTCTGTAGACACCTCTCAAATCAAACTATGACACATCCATATCGTTTCTATTCTTCCTGTATTGAACTCTGTCCAGATCCATCTGCTGAGCAGTCCGTCGCACAACATAGAGAAATGAAAACGAAATTGCTTCGACAGAATGAATCAATTATATGGAGACAACTGCAATTATATTAATGATGAGGGTCATTGTGTTTTTACTCAACCAATGTTTTCCCTTGCAGCTGGTCCGTCTCAATAAGTGTCGTGTTTAATTATTATCCAGTGAACCAAGAACTCTTTGTCCCAGATCGGATCAAAAATCTGCTAGCTTTGTGACCTGTTCATGAAGAATCACAACTCAGCTTGTTGCGATTCGCGCTGCAATTTTGA
Organism: Aplectana chamaeleonis; assembly: GCA_029168955.1. Classification (NCBI taxonomy): domain Eukaryota; kingdom Metazoa; phylum Nematoda; class Chromadorea; order Rhabditida; family Cosmocercidae; genus Aplectana; species Aplectana chamaeleonis. The sequence continues at coordinate 1,257,451 of JAPDOI010000140.1, read as the reverse complement.
AACCTTCTCCTTAGAGTGCATCGAAACATGACCTCCTATGAAATATTCTGCGATTCAGATAAGGGGTGTACCCTAATGAAGTTGGAAATTTCGTGAATCGAGACTCGTAATTTACGAAAACCCACCTTGCATCGTAATTATTAAACCGTAAATCGTGAAGCGTAAATGGCAAATAAGAACAATAACCGCAAAAACAATGACGACATTAGCATTGATGAAAATGGAGCATATTTCGAATGGATTCGTTCAGTGAGTACCCAAGACTCGTTTCGAAACTTTAAGCCTGTTCGAAGGCCATCTCATTTTTTGAGAGCAGGCCTTGAGGATGTCACTTCATAGTGAGCTTCCGGTTGACATTTGAAAATTTTGTATTACAAAATACATAATTTATATGTATTTGCGCCAACGTCCAATGCGGGACGCAAAGTATGACTAGGATCCATGCCGAGTGTACACACACTTACCCATACGAGCTCACGCAACACGCAAGTATGGGTACATCAACACTCACCCACACACTCAAACGCCCATTACGTACAGTGTAATCCACGAAAAGTTGCACATTCACTCATCAATGAGAAGCGGTCTGCTGAAGATCGGTATGCACGAAACTCATTGTAGCACAACCACTTTTGCTCTATTCTCTTTGACCGTCACCACCTCTGGGCTCTGATTACTTGAGAACAATTTTTTTGGTATCGGAGAAGTAGGTCCCAAAATGCTGCAAATGTTTCGAAAATAATTTCTGTTTAGGTAAGAAAACTTTTTACCGACTTTGACCACCTCCGTTACATTTTTGGATCTCAACCTAGGAGTGTGAAGCATCTCCACACCAAGCTTATGAGATTTTGCGAGGAGCCAGACAATGAGGTGAAATACGTAAACTTTCACGAAGAGTCACAGTAGCAAATCATTTCATAAACAAATTTTATGGGGTTTTTAGAGGTGAGCATATTGCCCACTTTATGAATAGCCAGTTCACAAGCAGTGTTGGCTTTCTGATTCCGACAACGATAGATCGTTCAATTTTTTTTTTGCTTTTTGAAAAACAAATTCGTTTGCTAAATGTACTCACAGTGGAAACAAAATGGCTACAGAAACATTGGAAAACTCTTGTCTAAGGATGCGTGATTTCTCCTCTTTGCACTCTTTTTGTTACAATTTATCCATATTGCACTACTTCAGTATTCAAAAAATCTCATGGAAAGTGCATGGCGATAAACTCCATCTTCGAATTTTTCATGACAAACGCTTCTCGTGGCTCTCAGAAGCAGAACAGCGTCGAAAAAACGGGAAGAAAAGCTACCCAGGAGCCGCAAAACGGCTTAGAAAAGTGGGCAAACCCCGCCGCTGTCCATTTCCAGAAGGTCTTGTACGATTCCAGAAGCATCCTTGGAATCAGAATGGGACCGGTTTCAAGACAGTGAAAAAACAGAAAAGCGATTTTTATCGCGAACAGTGCCTTTAACTGCAATTTTTTTCAATGAAAATTTTTATTCGTATGTTCACATGTCGGGGGCCAAAAATGAAAAAATAGAAAATTGAAATGAAGCCGAATCCAAGAATGAAGTTCTAAAAAGAAATATGGGAAAGAGAACATTCTTCTGAGCGGAGCAGATGATGTTCACTCTCACACGACCCAATTCTGCGCCCCCCCCCTGCGCGGTCTGCCAAACTGTGGCGCCCCTGCTTCTTAAACTGGGATCATCCCAATGTACGCTTGACCCTGGTTTCAAAGCCGAACAACCAGGTTCACACCAATCTTTAGCTTCTTGTTTCGATTCGAAATCATGGTGATAGATCCAAGTCTCATCCATAGTGATGAATCGACGCACGAAATCCACTTTATCCTTTTCAAAACGCTCCAAATGTTGCTGAGAAAGTCGCATTCAAATGTGTTTTTGTTCCATTGTTAGCGAATGCGGCACCAATTGTGCACACAGCTTTTCAAAACCCAAAATTTCACTTAAAATATGGCTCACACTGCCTAATGAGATGTGTAGAGCCTCTACTAAATCTCTCTCAGTCAATCTACGATCTTTCAAAACCATATCCTGTATTTTGGCTATGATTTCTGGTGTTGATGGGTTTTTTGGACGTCCTTCACGTGGATCGTCTTCAAGGCTTGTACGATCACGTCTAAATTCAGCAACCCATCTTTCTACAGTTCTAATTGCAGGTGACAATCATTATACTTTTTTAATATTCGTTCGTGAATTTCTTTTGGTGCTACACCTTCCAAAAATAAGAATTTTATCACTGCACGATATTCAATTTTTTCCGTTGCTGTGACACGGCGACACTAAATGGCTTGTAAACAAAGAATGAATTGACAGATTGAAATGAAACTTCACACTCATACGTTCATATGAAGAGTGGACCAACAAAACAAATTAATTTCTGGCTAGCAACGACCTCTCTTATCGAACGACAAAACTTATTGAACAACCTGGTACTTTGAAAAAAGCCTAAGAGGCTCTATCTCATCGGGTGCCTTGGTCAGCTTTCTGAGGCTGATTCGCGTATTCTTTAAGGAGACCCAAAGTCGCTTGCAAAGGAGTGACCGATAGTCAACTGCAAAAATATTACCCTGGCAGCAGACCACCTTATCGTGGACGATCTACTCCAAGACCCAAATCTCCCTACAGGTGCTTTTGACCGTGGAGTTGATCGCCCGCTAGGGGGTGGTCCGCAGCAAGGGTGGCATTTTCTCTGCAGACTTGGCATGCTTCCTGTTCGACTGGTTTTTGGTTCGTCTACTAGCTACTCCGACGCTCGCATTTCACTAGTTAGACGGTTAAGGCGAGAATAGCAACAGTAGTGGCCCCCAAAATTGGGACTTAGGAGAAGTAGAGGAACTATCACGATCAGGGGTGTGCATTTTCCGTTTGCCGATTTACCGATTTTCCGGATTTGCCGGTATTTTTCGGTAAATTTTGATTTACCGATTTACCGAGTTTTCCTCGAAATTTACCGAAATTTTTACCGAAAAGTTTGGGTGTTTTTTCGCCTAATCAGACAACTTCTTACTCGTATTTCAGAGGTTCGCTGCTGTTAAGGCATGCATTTGGAGCAATATCCTTCTTCATTCTTCTTTTTGTTACACTTTTTTTTCTTTGGCATACTTTTTGAATGTTCGAGCTATCCCTTCACCTTCTGTGTCGCGTGCTTTTTTCTTTCGAGATACTACTCCGGTAAATTTATATTTTTTTCTAAAATGTCAGCAGACTTGCAAGACAGCAGAGATTAGAATCAGATATTTCATGAACTGGAAGAATTATTTTCGAAGTCCCCGACACAACACTGAATCCACTGCAGCTCTGTAACGACTCCGTTGTGAAATCATCGTACCCGCACCTTTCCTCACTGACCAATAAAGTCCATCCAATGGAGACTGTCCGCCTACGCGGTCGCCGTGCGTGGCGGGAGGCCGTCGCAAAATAATTTCTTATACTCAGAAATCGCTTACCTCAAATAGTAGACGAATCGTGAATAATATTCCAGTCAGCTATTTGCATTGCAGCCGTGCAAAGGTTTGTGCGAAAAATGCCTTCGCAAAATGCGCTCGACGTGCACGTCGACCGCGTTGGCGGACAGTTCGGACGGACTTTAAGTACTTTTGCGCGCCTTTTGGCACAGTTGAGGCGGGAAGGATGTTTTCCTCAGCTGGTCCGATTTGGAATGACTACAGAAAGCCTTGACGACAAAGATTTCTAAATGTTACTTTTTTTCAAAATCAACGTCCCACTGATCAGGTTCAGCAGTTGAGCTCAGTTCAAGTTGTAAAACTCATTTTTTGCACTATCCTCATGCACTATTGAAAATGATACATAAATATTATCGGCCATTTTCGCTATCGTATGGGATAGGCACCAAAAAGCCTAAGTCAGAATTTTTACCGAATTTTCCGTTTTTACCGTATTTACCGAAAAAAAATTTCGGTAAAAAGTTTCGGAAAAAATTTACCGATAAGATGTTTCCGCACACCCCTGATCACGATGCTACATACTATTACTACATATTCTGTTCAGTGACTAATGTGTTAATCCCTGAGATATTTGAGATCCAGATTTCTGGCCGAATGCTGTAGGTTTCCAGCGATTCTCCAGCACCTCTTTGCAACATATCTCGAAGTCTTTTCCATCATAACTTTCAAAGCCATTCTTTTTCAAGGGCGTTCAATTTTTTCTCTGTCATTATCTCCTCAACGCGCACACTTAGCGGGACAATTAGCATTACTGGATACTCCACTGACTACGCACCCAGATTGTTGTATTATTCCTTGGAGCTAACAATCACCTTGTTTTCTATAAGGGCAGATAACGCAGTTTTCTGCAACACAGCATCAGACATGGTCTGTTACGGAGTAATTGGCATTACATGCTGTTTCTTGAGGTGTCGATCGACACAACATCATTAGCCGGGGGGCGGCCAAGAGGCACCCAAAAAGGGTTTGCCGCCAGTACCAGTGGGTACGTTTTATTGTGGGGCGGCCGCTAATTGCCCTCCGCCTCTCACAGACAGCAAATCGCCGAAGCCGCAGTCGCGCCGGCGGCGAATCGGGTTGAGCTCCGTTTCGGGCTGCTATCAGGACCAGTGAAGCTGAAATTCGGCAAGTGAGCTTCAGCAGGCCTGAGCTTCATTCTCAAGCTATCATATCTTAACGCTTCCCATTTGAAACTTTGAAAACCTCTTCCGAAATGACAGCGTTTTATTTTCTTACTTTACTGAGCGGCCGAGAGGCTGATTGTACTGATCTGGGACACCAGTTTTGAACTTTCAGCTTCAAGCAGAAGCTGAAACTTGAAAATTTCAATTTTAACTCTGAATACTAAAATTTTCATTTTTCTGGTTTCAAGGCCAGTCTTGAGGTTGGGATGTGTTATTGCCATCCTTTCAGGTTCTGATCTTGTCAGCTTCAAGCAGAATCTGAAATTTGAAATTCTCAATTTTAACTCTGAATACTAAAATTTTCATTTTTCTGGTTTTAAGGCCAGTCATGAGGTTAGAATGTTTTATTGCGATCCTTTCAGGTTCCGATCTTGTCAGCTTCAAGCAGAAGCTGAAATATGAAATTTTCAAATTTTACTCTGAATACTAAAATTTTAATTTTTCTGGTTTCAAGGCCAGTTTTAAGGTTGGAATGTGTTATTGCGATCCTTTCAGGTTCCGATCTTGTCAGCTTCAAGCAGAAGCTGAAATATGAAATTTTCAAATTTTACTCTGAATACTAAAATTTTCATTTTTCTGGTTTCAAGGCCAGTCTTGAGGTTGGGATGTGTTATTGCCATCCTTTCAGGTTCTGATCTTGTCAGCTTCAAGCAGAATCTGAAATTTGAAATTCTCAATTTTAACTCTGAATACTAAAATTTTCATTTTTCTGGTTTTAAGGCCAGTCATGAGGTTAGAATGTTTTATTGCGATCCTTTCAGGTTCCGATCTTGTCAGCTTCAAGCAGAAGCTGAAATATGAAATTTTCAAATTTTACTCTGAATACTAAAATTTCAATTTTTCTGGCTTCAAGGCCAGTTTTAAGGTTGGAATGTGTTATTGCGATCCTTTCAGGTTCCGATCTTGTCAGCTTCAAGCAGAAGCTGAAATATGAAATTTTCAAATTTTACTCTGAATACTAAAATTTTCATTTTTCTGGTTTCAAGGCCAGTCTTGAGGTTGGGATGTGTTATTGCCATCCTTTCAGGTTCTGATCTTGTCAGCTTCAAGCAGAAGCTGAAATATGAAAATTTCAAATTTTACTCTGAATACTAAACTTTTCATTTTTCTGGTTTTAAGGCCAGTCATGAGGTTAGAATGTTTTATTGCGATCCTTTCAGGTTCCGATCTTGTCAGCTTCAAGCAGAAGCTGAAATATGAAATTTTCAAATTTTACTCTGAATACTAAAATTTTAATTTTTCTGGTTTCAAGGCCAGTTTTAAGGTTGGAATGTGTTATTGCGATCCTTTCAGGTTCCGATCTTGTCAGCTTCAAGCAGAAGCTGAAATATGAAATTTTTAAATTTTACTCTGAATACTAAAATTTTAATTTTTCTGGTTTCAAGGCCAGTCTTGAGGTTGGGATGTGTTATTGCCATCCTTTCAGGTTCTGATCTTGTCAGCTTCAAGCAGAAGCTGAAATATGAAAATTTCAAATTTTACTCTGAATACTAAACTTTTCATTTTTCTGGTTTTAAGGCCAGTCATGAGGTTAGAATGTTTTATTGCGATCCTTTCAGGTTCCGATCTTGTCAGCTTCAAGCAGAAGCTGAAATATGAAATTTTCAAATTTTACTCTGAATACTAAAATTTTAATTTTTCTGGTTTCAAGGCCAGTTTTAAGGTTGGAATGTGTTATTGCGATCCTTTCAGGTTCCGATCTTGTCAGCTTCAAGCAGAAGCTGAAATATGAAATTTTCAAATTTTACTCTGAATACTAAAATTTTAATTTTTCTGGTTTCAAGGCCAGTTTTAAGGTTGGAATGTGTTATTGCGATCCTTTCAGGTTCCGATCTTGTCAGCTTCAAGCAGAAGCTGAAATATGAAATTTTCAAATTTTACTCTGAATACCAAAATTTTCATTTTTCTGGTTTCAAGGCCAGTCTTGAGGTTGGGATGTGTTATTGCCATCCTTTCAGGTTCTGATCTTGTCAGCTTCAAGCAGAATCTGAAATTTGAAATTCTCAATTTTAACTCTGAATACTAAAATTTTCATTTTTCTGGTTTTAAGGCCAGTCATGAGGTTAGAATGTTTTATTGCGATCCTTTCAGGTTCCGATCTTGTCAGCTTCAAGCAGAAGCTGAAATATGAAATTTTCAAATTTTACTCTGAATACCAAAATTTTCATTTTTCTGGTTTCAAGGCCAGTTTTAAGGTTGGAATGTTTTATTGCGATCCTTTCAGGTTCCGATCTCGTCAGCTTCAAGCAGAAGCTGAAATATGAAATTTTCAAATTTTACTCTGAATACTAAAATTTTAATTTTTCTGGTTTCAAGGCCAGTTTTAAGGTTGGAATGTGTTATTGCGATCCTTTCAGGTTCCGATCTTGTCAGCTTCAAGCAGAAGCTGAAATATGAAATTTTCAAATTTTACTCTGAATACTAAAATTTTCATTTTTCTGGTTTCAAGGCCAGTCTTGAGGTTGGGATGTGTTATTGCCATCCTTTCAGGTTCTGATCTTGTCAGCTTCAAGCAGAAGCTGAAATATGAAAATTTCAAATTTTACTCTGAATACTAAACTTTTCATTTTTCTGGTTTCAAGGCCAGTCTTGAGGTTGGAATGTGTTATTGCGATCCTTTCAGGTTCCGATCTTGTCAGCTTCAAGCAGAAGCTGAAATATGAAAATTTCAAATTTTACTCTGAATACTAAACTTTTCATTTTTCTGGTTTCAAGGCCAGTTTTAAGGTTGGGATGTGTTATTGCGATCCTTTCAGGTTCTGGTTTCGAGATCGTAGGTTATCTAAATCAAATAAAAATCACTGATTCTGAAAATTTGAACTGTTTTTTTTTGAATTTTTGATGCAATCACTCGCTAATTTAAATAATTTGCTCAGAGATTTCATTCGACATTTCGTTTGACCATGGGTTTTCTAAGAGAAAGTTCGTTCAAGAAATTCATGCATTCGGGAATGTAGGAAGCTCATAACGCATACATTCACTGTATCGCAATTTTCAAAATGGGCTGCTCAAGAAATTCATCTATTGAAATGTTCTATCAGACGCTTTTCCATAATTATCCAGGAAAGGTAGAAATGAGCGAAAATGCATTTCGAATTATTTGTTATCCAAAAATTCATAACAATTGGTTTCAAATTTTGTATATGAGCACGAAGAATAAAAGCCGTTTGTGTGTGGGGGGGGATAAAAGGGATTATTTAAAAAGCCATGTCGGGTTATGAAACCTGTCGGCATACGCGATATTGAGTAATTGAATTACGTAGAATGTTTTACACAAAAATAGAGAAGTTACACTCCACAGAGAGTTAAACAAACATAAGTTGGAAATTCCGAGGAACTCAACTACGCAATTGAATAAAGCGAGGATTTCAAGTTCTCTAGAAAATGCTCTGAAATGTATTAGTTCAGTGTGAATATGCAATAATGAAAAAGTTAATTAGCAGAAAAAATATTTGGCGAAATTCATTTGGAAAGTTCAATTCGGACTCAAAACGAGTCTGTGAAGGGTAGAAATAGAATTACCTCAGGAGCCATAAGATATGGCCCATTGTAGTGTGGATACATAAACTGAGCATTGTTTACCTGCAAAATTTTACTTATCATCTAAATATGGATGAGAAATTTCCATCAATAATGTGTGAGGTATTATACCGCTTGTTGTACAGGGTACTGATGAAAGTTTTGTGCGTACTGGATTGGATAATACTGAAGATTCGGGAAAGGTTGTATAGGGAGCTGTGGAAGGTTTGCTTGTAGAGGGACCTACAAGGGAAATTGTGGAAACATTCTGTGTATGCTCTAATATAGAATCATACTTGATATCGTGGATCATTAGGTAACTGAAAATCGATGAAGTCTCCATAGAAGTAGGCCATAATGACATATAGAGTTTGATCTTCTCCATGGTCTTATATACCTGAAATCACTATGGCCAGGGGATGTACGTGATTGGTTCTACTATGGCCAGCGGATGTATGTAATTGGTTCCCGCTTGCCACAGGGAAACTCTGTTGCTGAGCTGTTAACGTGAACGGGGTCATGGCCCACCCCTGTCGTCGGACAACATTCGATCATCTGCAATCTAGATGATACTACAACCCTGATTTTTTGTAACTTCTAGTGTTAAGGTCGATAATTTCGATAAATTCCTCCAATAAGCTATCCCTCAATTAAGGTGAAGTTTATTACTTAGGGCTGAAATGCTCGTAGTTTAACAGTAACGCGTTCCTACCGTTTGTCAATGCGTTGTGAGACACTCAATTGTTGAAAACCGGCATAAATAATGTTATTTATACTGGCACGTAGTAATACTCATGTCTATAAGAAATACACCTCAACTATATAGTCGTCAGTCACCCTCTACTCTCTCGTCTCCTCGTGACATCGTAGAAACGTAGGCAGTCCTAGAGTATCATCGCACAGGTGCACTGCAGGTAATTAGTCCATAAACGTTGCACAAGGTCGACCTCGTTTGTAGGCTAGTTCACTACAAACACTATTCGAAGACTAGTAACTATTAATAATATACTAAGTTCTGTTCTAAGATATGATCCATAATAAATTCAGCTTCTCCTTGAAGCTGACAAGATTAGAACCTGAAAGGATCGCAATAACACATTCCAACCTCATGACTGGCCTTAAAACCAGAAAAATGAAAATTTTAGTATTCAGAGTTAAATTTGAAAATTTCATATTTCAGCTTCTCCTCGAAGCTGACAAGATCGGAACCTGAAAGGATCGCAATAACACATTCCAACCTCATGACTGGCCTTAAAACCAGAAAATTGAAAATTTTAGTATTCAGAGTTAAATTTGAAAATTTCATATTTCAGCTTCTCCTTGAAGCTGACAAGATCAGAACCTGAAAGGATCGCAATAACACATTCCAACCTCATGACTGGCCTTAAAACCAGAAAATTGAAAATTTTAGTATTCAGAGTTAAATTTGAAAATTTCATATTTCAGCTTCTCCTTGAAGCTGACAAGATCAGAACCTGAAAGGATCGCAATAACACATTCCAACCTCATGACTGGCCTAAAACCAGAGAATTGAAAATTTTAGTATTCAGAGTTAAATTTGAAAATTTCATATTTCAGCTTCTCCTTGAAGCTGACAAGATCAGAACCTGAAAGGATCGCAATAACTCATTCCAACCTCATGACTGGCCTTAAAACCAGAAAATTGAAAATTTTAGTATTCAGAGTTAAATTTGAAAATTTCATATTTCAGCTTCTCCTTGAAGCTGAAAGTTCAAAACTGGTGTCCCAGATCAGTACAATCAGCCTCTCGGCCGCTTAGTAAAGTAAGAAAATAAAACGCTGTCATTTCGGAAGAGGTTTTCAAAGTTTCAAATGGGAAGCGTTAAGATATGATAGCTTGAGAATGAAGCTCAGGCCTGCTGAAGCTCACTTGCCGAATTTCAGCTTCACTGGTCCTGATAGCAGCCCGAAACGGAGCTCAACCCGTTTCGCCGCCGGCGCGACACCTCTCGCCGCGACTGCGGCGTCGGCCATTTGCTGTGTGTGAGAGGCGGAGGGCAATTAGCGGCCGCCCCACCATAAAACGTACCCACTGGTGCTGGCGGCAAACCCTTTTTGGGTGCCTCTTGGTACGGACCCAGTTCGGCAAGTTTATGTTCTTATCCCATTTATGTATACCTGTTGAAAACACTGTATGTACGTTTTAAAGGCAGCATACACGCTCGTAAACTTGATTGGAATAACTACGGAAATAGAATGGTATGGCTCAGATTACAACGCCTACGCATTTTGAAGCGTCAAAAGCGACCCACAATGCCGTTACAGGAGTAGCAAGTTTGGCCCGCCCGTATTTTCACTGCCCTTTTCCTGCAACGCAAAGTTGGTGGGTCCTTTTCACCGTCGGCACTGTTGGTGGATTGCCTAACAAGTCACTGATGGCGAAGATGACCCAGCAACCCTGCGTTGGAGGAAAAGGGCAAATAAACGGGGCGTGAAAATACGGGCGGGGCTAAACTTGCTACTCCTGTAGCGGCATTGTGGTTCGTTTTTGACGCTTAAAAATGGGTAGGCGTTGTAATCTGAGCCAAACCATTCTATTTCCGTAGTTATGCCAATCACGTTTACGAGCGTGTACGCTGCCTTTAATGACACAGTCCAAGCTCGTGGGAAAAATTTGATATTATGGCCCGGACGCCCTATGTAGCAACCCTGCCAAACGCGGAATCTCAACTCTTCAGAATAAGCGAGGAAAACCGAGCACCCACTCTCTCCGCCCCCGAAATGAGCACCCGCCCACTTCGGAGCTTTCGATCTCATTAGGGACGAGAAGCGAAGTGGAATTTAATCAAAATCTATGTTCTTCCATTTGTTATCGGCCCAACTTTATAATGTGGTTTGCTCCGACGCGATGACTGCGTACGACGAGGATAAACAGGACCGCGACAACTCGTCCACGAAATTCTCATCACAATTTTTGAGGGGCCACAACTTCGTTCGTAGTGGGTTCTTAGCACTTTTGTAGACACCATTGTGATCAGTCCGACATTCTCTCCAAGATAAGCTTTGAAACTGCAAAACGATTTTGAGGTTGGGCTGTGCCTTTAAAGGCAGTGTTCACGATGAATATCGGACTCGAGTTCGACCCAAAGATGGAATTGCTTGGTCGTGAGGTAACTAGTAGTGAAGAAACAGGGAAGAAAAACGTTCAGAATAAGTCAAAATAACGGTTTCTAAATTCAGGGCGTGGACGAGAATTATGGGCCCTGCTGATTTCGGCAAGCGCGCGCTAATCCCGAAATCTGCGCGAATCGATAATGCTAACTGCGGCAGAGTTGCTTGGCAATTTGCCATCGAAACGTGTGCGGCGTCACAAGCTCGTCCGATTGGGGGGCGGACCGGGATAGCTTTCAAAGCCGTTTGTATTTATTTCTGGCCAGTTTTCATTGCTTTCTTTGACCCTATCCTCTACAGCACCAGCCAACTTAGTGTTTCACACCAAGACCTCGAGAACGAGATTTATCGTGAACACTGCCTTTAAGGAGGTACGGTTTTCTTAAAGGCAGTAATCACGATAGAAATCCCTCTTCTGTTTTTTCGCCTACCGTATTTTCTCTTTTAGAAGTGCATGTACTTCTAATACTCAGGCCCCTATTTTATAGCTTTTCTATTACAGGCGAACTTCAAATAGAGGCTGTACTTCTATTTCTCAGCCCTCTGTTTTTGGTGTACTTCTATTAGAGGGTGTACTTCTATTATTCGGCTCAATTTTTTGAATTTCCAATGGTAGACTGTTCGCATTTCCGGCAGAGACTTCCAGTATAACATCGAAAATTTTTGTGTATTGAAATTTCAGACTGCAACCAAGAAAATTTAGCCGCTTAGGCTCAATCGAATTGAAGCTTCAGCCAATATCATATTTTCAAAGCCGTTATTCACAGTTTTCCCAAGTTAATTTCCTCCAAAAAATGTATAAGCTCGGTTTCGTTCCCGTTGACACGTGCTTTATCAGTAAGAGAGATCAATGGGAATCGACTCATTAGGCGCGAAAACAAAGGAACTGATCGCCTTTGGTTCCGTCCATAGCAGACGACAAGCGGCAGGCGCGAGCGACCAGCTGTAGGCGTCAGGGGTCGTTTATACTTGCGCCGCCGAGAGGCGCGGCGAAGTGCATTGTCACAATATTGATCGCGCGGCATCGCGTGATCAATAACATAGGATTGCACTGTGCCGCGCCGCTCCACGGCGGGAGTATAAACGACCCCTCAGCGACCAGCGGCAGGCGTCATACCGTGAGCAAAACGCTGGCGCATGACGCTCGGCGGCTGGCGCAATCAACGTGCTCGAGGACTGCACGGGTTTAACAATGGTATTGATAATATTAGTGACAGCCGCTACTGCCGTTTGCCTCCACCGTCAGCGACAGGCCGGCTGCAGTGGTCGCTGGGGAGTCAGATCAATAACAAATGCTGAAGATGCAACGTCTTCTTATCCTCTCTGAACGCTTTTCTTTGCTCAGAGTAATAGGACGTATAAGAAAGAACCCAGAAAAAACCGCTGTTTTCGGCAAAATTTTGGGAGAGAACTTTCTTGTCTTTTGATTGTGGACGAGCCCACTTCACATCATCTGCATCGATGATCTCTAATATCAATCAATGAACAAATTCCTTCAGACTGGCCTGCTCAAAAATTTCTGTCTTCATCAAGTCAAAACTTTAAATAAAATGCTAGCCTTCATTGTTTAAGTGTTAAAATTGCATTTATTTCTGGCTGTGAACGTCAATGATTTTTGACTGCTCAGCGTGAGACTGCGATCTTTTTGGAATTAGCAACTTAGGATCCTAATAACTCTATTTATCCGTTTGCGGATCAATCTGATTTCATTGTACTTTCCACAACTTTTCTTAACGCGACCACTGCCTTCAAAGGCACAGTACACCCTCAGATATGAATTTTGAGATTCTCGTGTAATTGTGTAGAAGACCCCTCCTGTATAACACGTGCCAAGTGCGAAATCTCAATTCCTCGAAATAAGCGAGATATAGGCGACCACCACAGGCCCGACCTCCTTCGCTCACCACCACAGGCCCGACCCCCTATCAGATTTACGAACTCGATAGCGGCTAAATGGATGGATGAATTCTCAACATGTCGTTGTTCTTCGGTCCAGTTCCGGTCTATCTCCTCATCCTGTGTTGCTCTCTTGCAGCGATTGCGAATGAAGAAAAATACAGGACTGAGACAACTCGTCCACGAAATTTTTGCCTTCAAAATGCAGGCATATTCAAGGAGCCATATCTCCGTTCTTAGGGGGTCTTGGACGAATTCAGAGGATACCATTGTGATCAGAGAGTGGCTCTCTCCAAGATAAGCGTAGAATCTGAACAATATTTTCTGGGTGTCCTGTGTCTTTAAAGGCAGTGGTGTCCACGATGAACTTCGTCCTCGGTTTTTGGGCGGAAATCGAAAGTTCAGGTTCTCATTGGAGCACTGGATTTGAAAGAACGGACGAAAACGAGCCCGAAAGAGCTCCATACGGCTCCAAAGTCCGCTCGCGCTGACCTTTCCGCTCGCGGTCGAGTTTTCCGAGGAACAGTTTGGTCCGCGTCTACATTAGCATTGGAGCGCGAGCGAGGCTGAGTTTTAGCATTGGGGCGCATTTTCGCGCGCTGTCTGCTTCAAGCCCATGCGCGCGCAACTCGCCCACCGTTGAAATGTAGCTTTCAAGAATACCAGCTGGTTTTAGATATTTCACAGCGTTTTTCATGATTCTTTTTTCACTGATGAAACAGTCAGACTCTAAACCTTCGTTTTTTGGTGGAAACTCGAAAACGATTTTCATCGTGGACACTGCCTTTAAGGGGTGAAGTAATAAGGCGGCTGATGCTTCACTAGGATGGTAATATCAGGTCTACGGGATGTTGATAGGATGTGAACGCGGAATCGGGGACGGAGACCCTCCTCCGATGTGATGTCTACAGCAAAAGCGTTTCTGCGGATAGGTTGTCTACGGCACCAAGGAGGGGGCGACGGGCAGTTCTCGAGGGGCGATCCCTGTCCTTGTTGGATGTCTTCAGGAAGCATTGCGTGAGGTGACATCTCATTCGTGTCCTGTGGACAATGGCGAACGTCTGAGAAAGCATTTTGATCAGGAAGAAACTCTAGATTTTAGCTCGAGTTTCTTCGTAAAGTGATAATAAAGTGGCAACGGTGGCTTTCAAATACATAATCAACAGAAAATGCGGCCAGTGCTTTCTCTGCACATTCTGAATACGAGCCGCTTGCTTTAAAGGCAGTGTTCACGATGATTCTCGTTCCCGAGTTTTTCACATAAAACAATGCGTTGGCCTCCAAGTGTCACCAAAATTACGAAGAAACGGCGAGAAACGCATTCAAACGTCTTATTTCAGTGACATTATTCCATAACGTGGACTAGTTGTCCGGTTGGATAAACATGATCATGGTTGTTGTCACCGATGGAAAATTGGGTGGACCAAAAATAGAAGAACAGTTTATGCAAAGCAGGATTAGTTAGGACCCTAAGGAAAGAACGGAGCAATAGAGAGTAGAGAATTGCAATGGACGGGTCCACAAAAGATTTCATTGTCACAACAAACACTTCCTGTGATACTTAAGAGGTGGGGTGATACTTAAAGATTTCGTGTACTTTTGATGCGTTTTTCTCGATTTCAACGTCGGTTTAGTTCTACCCGGGGGACACTTAATCAATATAGCGAATAATCTCAAAATTGAAGATTATCGTGAACACTGCCTTTATGGCATCGTACGCGCTAAAAGCCAAAAAAACTTCCACTCATTTACGTGATATCGCTTGTTGAAAACCTTCTTTGTTTTTCTATTTATGCCACATGGCTGTCAAAAGGCCGGCCTCTTTTGGTGGAATTCGAGGCATTCGATCACCCATATCTGCCCAATAATGCGTCGGTGACCCGACAAACTCTACCCATGTTCTCAGGGGGCCCAACCAATGATTCAAACTCAAAAAACGGTGAGTGGCTTTCAGCGCGTACGATGCCTTTAAAAGCAGTGTTCACTATGATTTCCGTTCCCGAGTTTTCCACTCGAAACAATGCGTTGGCAACCAAGTGTTATCAACATTACGGAGAAACGATCAGAAACGCACTAAAACGTCTTATTTCAGTGGCATTATTCTGTGCCCTAGACTAGTTGTCCGGTTGGATGAGCATGTTCGCGGTGGTTGTCAGCGGTAAAAAATAGGGGTAATCAAAAATGGAAGAATATTTCAGGCAAAACAGTATTAGTTACGGTTTGAAAGAAAGTACGGAGCAACTGAAAGCATATAATTGCAAACGACGGGTCCACAAAAGAATTCGTTGTCACAACGAACAGTTCCTGTGAGAGTAAAGAGGCGAGGTGAGAGTATAGGATTTTGTGCTCTTCTGGTGCGTTTTTCTCGATTTCTTCGTCATGTCAGTTCTACCCGGGGGCCAAACAACTTATTCAGCGATTAATCTCAAAATCGAGGATTATCGTGAATACTGCCTTTAAAGTGAAATACTTTCTATAGAGAATGTTTAAGGCAGTGTTCACGATAATCTTCAATTTTGAGATTATTCACTATATTGACTATGTGGCCCCCGGGTAGAACTAGAATGACGAAGAAATTGAGAAAAACGCAGTACCCGAAATCCTTAAAGGCACTGTTCGCGATAGGAATCGCTTTTCTGTTTTTTGCCTATCTTGGAACCGTTCGCATTATGATTCCAATGATGCTTCCGGAATCGTACAAGACCTTCTGAGATTGGAGTTATGGTCCCTCAAAAATTTAGCTAGCTAAAATGGTGGATGAGTTGTCCGAGGCTTGTAACTTCCGTGATTTGCAACCGATGCATGCGAGCTGACCTGAATAACGAGAGAAGTTGAGAATGAAGAGAGAACGGCGCTATTAATCGGAAACCATCTCTTATGTCGCCACTGTTGAGCTCGAAAGATCGTAAAGGGGGCGCGCCAAAGTGGCTTCCAGATGTGGGCGCCCCAGGATGGCTTCCCCTTATATCTCGCTCGTTCGCAGGAATTGAAAGCTCGCACTCGGAAGGGTTTTATGGGGTGGGTCTGCTTCGCAATTATGTGGAAATCTCAGATTTCGTCCCTGAGCTTGGACTGTGCCTTTAAATGATCCCATCTTGAAAACAACTAGGAAATCTTGGCTTTTCAAGTATAGCTAAAGTCAACGTGTGGAGCCAAAACAAGTGGACTTTTAACGATTAAGATCCAATCAAATGAAAATTATTGTCAAGTATCTAAATGAACTCCGTGCATTCGCCGAGTGTAACAGCAATGTCGAGTTTCAGCTCTGTGTTTTTGTTGGTCTTCTGATGTTCGCTGAAGTTTTATCGGAAGTTGTCCCATACAAGCAATCTTTGACCGAGAAAGGGATGGCCAACAGTTTTTTTGTGAATATTTAAACCGCACAGTATTGAAAAAATATCTCGTGCAAACTAGTCTCTCTCCAATGCCACATTCGAGTTGCCAAACACTTACCCGAGTACCGGAGGTCCACTACGAAAAGAGGTGCACTTCTAAAAGAGGTTTCCTTCAGATAGAGGGTGTAATTCTAATTCTCAGACCCCTATTTTATATGTACTTCTAATAGAGGTGTACTTTAAATAGAGGCTGTACTTCTAATACTCAGCCATCCCTTTTAGGTGTACTTCTATTAGAGGTGTACTTCAAATAGAGATGTACTTCTATTAGAGGAAATAAGGTATCTTGAAAACAGTCCCATTCTGATTCCAATGATGTCTCTGGAATCGTACAAGACTTTCTGGGAACGGAGTTATGGTCCCTCAAAAATTGAGCTAAGGAAACATGGTGGACGAGTTGTCCGAGGCTTGTAACTTCCGTCTTTTGCAGCCAATATTTGCGAGCTGACCTGAGCAAAGAGAGAAGTTGAGATTGAAGAGAAGAACGGGGCTTTTGATCGGAAACCATCGCTCATATCACGATCTCGAGTGTTTTATTTTTCACGTCGAGGGGCGGAAAGGGGTCGGACTTGCCCGAAACGGCGGGGTTTGCCCACTTTTCTAAGCCGTTCTGCGGTTCCTGGGTAGCTTTTCGTCCCGTTTTTTCGACGCAGTTCTGCTTCCGAGAGCCACGAGAAGCGTTTGTCATGAAAAATACGAGGATGAAGTTTATCGTGAACAGTGCCTTTGAAGGCAGTGTTCACGATGATTTTCGTCCCCGACTTTTCCACATAAAACAATGCGTTAGCCTCCAAGTGTTTCCGAAATTACGCAGAAAGGGGGAGAAACGCATTAAAACGGCGTATTTCAGTGACA
Organism: Aplectana chamaeleonis; assembly: GCA_029168955.1. Classification (NCBI taxonomy): domain Eukaryota; kingdom Metazoa; phylum Nematoda; class Chromadorea; order Rhabditida; family Cosmocercidae; genus Aplectana; species Aplectana chamaeleonis. Next base: position 1,239,983 of record JAPDOI010000140.1, on the reverse strand, counting down.
TTATTCTATAACATGGATTAGTTGTCCGGTTGGATGAACATGTTCATGGTGGTTGTCAGTGGTGGAAAATGGGGCTAATCAAAAATGGAAGAATATTTTAAGCAAAACATTATTAGTTAGGGCCCTAAGGAAAGAACGGAGCACTAGAGAGTAGAGAATTCCAAAGGACGGGTCCACAAAAGATTTCATTGTCACAACGAACAGTTCCTGTAATACTTAAGAGGTGGAGTGATACTTAAAGGCAGTGCTCACGATGAAAGTCGTTTTTCTGTTTTTCCGCCTATCTTGAAAACGGTCTCATGCTGATTCCAATGATGTTCCTGGAATAGTACAAGACCCCCTGGAAACGGAGCGATGGCCCCTCGAAATTTAGCAAGGGAAAATTGTGGACGAGTTTTCCGAGGCTTGTAACTCCCGTTTTTTGCAGCCGAGGTGTGCGAGCTGACCTGAGTGAAGAGAGACGTTGAGAATGAAGGGAAGAACGGTGCTTTTGATCGGAAACCATCCCTCATTTAACCACGAACTCAGGGGAACTGTTATAGGACGTGGGCGGAGTGGCCCAATCGGTCGGCTGGCCCACGAGATTTTCACCCACTTACCGGCCGTTTTTCGTCGCACTTTCGTTCTTAATCTTCTTATAAGGACCCAAAGCTTACGTTTTAACCAGAAAAAGGGAACACTTTTTCTTCGTGAACACTGCCGTTAAGGATTTTGTGTACTTCTTGTGCGTTTGTCTTAATTTCTACGTCATTTTAGTTCTACCCGAGGGTCAGTCAATCAATATAGCGAATAATCTCAGAGTTGAAGATTATAGTGAACACTGCCTTTGAGGGAAAAGTCGAGTTTGTTTGCAGAACTCTTTCATTAAAGTTTACATAGGTACCGTCGGCATGGATCCTAGTGATACTCTTGGTTCCCCATTGAAGGTTGGCGCAAACTCGGTGCACCTATGTTATAGCATATGACACCGAGCTTGCGCCAGCCTTCAATAGGGAACGCAGAGTTTATAGGATCCATGCCGACTGTAAATTGTAGATCACCACGCCTATTCAGACAAACCATCGCTTGGAGCGGGACCGGAGAGCGACTCGAGCGACCCTGTCTCTCCGCTCCGAGCGAAATTAGTCATATGTTCGGGCGACAGCGGCCGCTCTCCGGGCGACATCAGTCCCGTTCGGAGCGATCTTCGGTCCCAATCGGCACTGCGGTGGCTCTTAGGGCAAATGGGCGTAGCTTCAACAATAGCTTCCCTTCGTTTCTTTACTTGTTTCTGCTTCTCTAATTCGCTCTCTTTCTTCTTCCCTCTTCTCCCAGCCATCCTTTTTTTCATCTCCTGTTTCCTCATTTCCCCCTTCTTCCTTTAGTCTCGAGAAACAAATTCTTTTCTATCTAACGCTGATTTTCACCTGGTCCAAAGCCTGCTTGTTTGCGAAATATATGCTATAATTCAGTGGTAATGTTCAGTACTGTGTATGTTTGAGTGCTTTTATGTATTTACTTTGAGGTTAAACACCAAACCTGCCATAGCTGACAGAATATCTGAGCCACCTTAGATCTGGATGATGAAAATTTTTCAACGGAGCGTAATTAATTATTTTTAAATGATTTTGTGATTTTGCGGCTTCGGTCTTTCCTGACTTATCCGAGAAATTTAGGCCTTGAAGTTCCAAAGTTATGTGTAATGGCTAATTCTTTTATCGATAGTGTTTTTTCGAAAATTATCGATCGTTTTTTTTTTAATTCGAGTCTCGCCTTTTTCATCGATTTTTAAAATAACGATCAATAATTGACAAAAAAATACTATCGATTAGGAACTAAGCCGTTATAACGTCGGCATGGATCCTAGTGATACTTTGCGTACCCTATTGATGGCTGACGCAAACTCGGTGCCGTAAGCTATAATTTAGGTGCACCGAGTTTGCTCCAACCTTCAATGGGAATGCGAAGTATCGTAAGGATTCCTGCCGACGTTATAACGGCTAAGTTCCTAATCGATTGTAATTTTTTTTGTCAATTATTGATCGTTATTTTCAAAATCGATAAAAAGGCGAGAATCGAATTAAAAAACGATAGATAATTGTCGAAAAATACTTTTGATTTAGGACTTAGCCATTATACATAACTTTGGAGCTTCGAGGCCTAAATTTCTCGGAGAAGTCAGGAAAGACCGAAGCTGCTAAATAACAAAATCAGCTAGAAATCATTAATTACGCTTGGTTGAAAATTTTCGCAAACGCTATCATCTAGACCTAATAAGGAAACTACTGTTAGCCAAACTGGCCATTCCGATCGCAATGTACTTTTCCAGAATCATTCTGTGACGTAGAGTTCGAATATGCCCTTTGCAGCTGCCTAGAATCACTCTGAAAAAAGTTATAGGAGTTTTTACACTGACTCTCGTATCTATTGTGCCCTCCAAAGAGCGCATCAATTTTACGAGGATCCGAAAACGGACCTCATAGTTGTGTTCAGGGACCAAAACAACCCTCTAGGCAAAGTTTGGGTGAAAGAACATTTCCCGAAGTACATGCGCAGACTGATAGCGTTTAGGACTTGTACGGATTTTCAAATCAGCGTGTAATTACTGTGCTTATCTGGGTCCGATTCCGGTCCGCACTTGCGTCTCGACACGCTTTGCGGCCGCGCGCTTTCGAGTCGGAGGAGTTTCCAGCGCCGCAGCCGCCGATCTGTTGACTCTAGGTGGGTTTTAGAAACTAGAAACTAAACAAAATTGAAGAAAACTGTATAAAAAAGCCGTAACCAGTGGGCTTTGGCGCTGGAAACGCGACTGACTCGGGCGCTTGCGGCCACAAAGCGTGTCGAGACGCAATTGCGGACCGGAATTTGGCCCAGGTGAGCACAGTATATCAATTACGGGGTGCAGGAATTGTTGAAGAAAAATATTCTAGATTTGAAATAAATTCACCCTGGGGGGTTATTTGGTGTGCTGATCACGAATTTGAGTTTATTTGTCGTTTTTCGGAAGTTTTCGACCAAATTTGTTCAAAGCTTCCCACACTCAGAGTTCAAATGAGGAATGAATGATACTGTTTTCTGAAATCGATCTAGCTTCATGCGATTTCTAGCGAATAACAAGTGACAACGTTGTCACATATTTGATAATCAAAGAAATTTACATTTTCATGGACGAAACTTCTAATTTCTATGGGTAATTCTTGAGTGCCCCCCCCAACTAGTTTTACACCCTGGGGATTATCACTGAATTACAGCATATATTTCGCAAATAAGGAGGCTTTGGCACAAGTGGAAGAAAGCGTTAGATAGACAATATTACGCGAGTAGAAAGTAGCCTTGCGCATGCAACGTGCCCGAGGACATCACTTGTCGATGGTATTGATAATATTAAGGACATCCGCTACTGCTGTTGGGGGCAGCACAGCAGTAGCAGCTATCAGTAATATTATCAATTTCATCGCTAGCCTAATGCCTAACGCACACTGGGATTGCTCCAAATGGATACCTAGACCATACGACCCCAGATGAGAAGATTACCCAACGCAAGATTGGAACATGCTGAGAACTAACTTTGTGAGTAGGAGGTGGGTAAAATAGCAGTACTTGGGTTTCGGTGTGCTCTACGTGCCGGGCTTCTATCAAAACGTGTCCTTCTCTTTACTTATGAGAGCGTGAATAAGACTTACAAATTAGACGATTGATCGAGATGGGCAAAGAACGCTCCGCATGGTCATCACGCTGCCTATGGAGCGCTACTCAATTTCCGTGACGCGGCTCACGCTTTTCATGGTGTACGATTCATTTTCCATGACGCGTCGCAAGCTTCTCATATGGCGTGACTCAGTTTCCATGACGCGGAGCACGCTTCTCATGGTGCGCGACTCATTTTCCATGACGCAGCGCACGCTTCTAATAATGCGCAACTCATTTTCCATGACGCGGAGCCCGCTTCTCATGGTGCGTGACTCAATTTCCAGACGCAGTTCGCGCTTCTCATGGTGCGCGACTTATTTTCCATCACGCGGCGCACGCTTCTCATATGGCGTGACTCATATTCCATGATGCGGCTCACGCTTCATATGATGCGTGACTGAGTTTCCAGGACGCGGCTTGCGCTTCTAAGGAAGGGCGACTCATTTTCTATTAGGCGGAGTACGCTTCTAATAATGCGGGACCCATTTTCCATGACGCGGCGTATGCTTTTTGTAAAGCGCTACTCATTTTCAATGACGTGTAGCACGCTTCTGATGAAGCGTCGGCCTTTTTCAATGACGCGGCACACGCACCGCATTAATGGCTACTCATTTTGCGTGACGAGACGTAAGTCTCCCATAAAACGCTATTTACCTCTCCACAATGCTCCACGCACCACTTATCCGTGATTGCAGTGTACCAAGTGACGGTCTGGCTAACACTGCTCGCCCTGCTGTCGCGTCGAGAGCGACCGGACAGCGGCCGAGGCTGCTATTCGCACCGTACAGGGACCGCAGTGCCAGTTCGCCCCTCGGCCGCTGTCCGGGCGATGACGTCAGAAATGGGAGGGACCGGTCCCGCTCCTAGCGATGGCTTGGCCGAGTAGCTCTCGCTGGAAATTTGTTTCGAAGTCTACACAGAATATCACGCCGAACAGGGAAGCAACAGTAGTTTCAAGGTTGCTTGGCTACTTCTAATAATTCCTATCTTTTCTGGCCACTACTGTTGCTATTCTTGGCGAAGCTTTTCAGCTAGTAGCCACAAAAAAAAGATCATTTTACTTGCTAGAATCCGATCAGAAGACGAGCTAGCAGCCGAAGAGACAACTACATATGTAGCTTATTCGGAACCCGTAGAGAGCGTTCCCGAATTGGCCACGTAAGGCCCTAGTTATACACCAGCGTTTTGCCGCCGCTGGCTTCCGCGGCATGTCTGCTAGTGGTCAATTTCGAAATCTGACCAATCGCAGACGTCACGCAAAAACCAGCGGCAGCGAAACGTCGATGTATAACTAGGGCCTAACAAGTAGCATACACCGATTTTCGAAAACCCCTGCAAGACTAGCGAGGTTTCCTTATAAGCCTACACCGATATGAGTAATACAACAGCTTCTTAACAAAAATAAAGGAGATATATTTCTGTCCAGTGCTGTATATAACACTAGCTTTTGCACCTAGACTAGAGTTCAAGCCGGTCGCAGTACACAGTGGAACGGTCGGCAGTGCACATGGATTCAGTTATGCTTAGGCGTTTCGCTGTCGTTGGCAGTCGCGCAACTTCTAATTGGTAAAACTTCGATATTGGTCAATAGAAGACCTGCCTCGTAAGCTAGCGGCAGCGAAACGTCAAAGCATAACTAGCCGCTGAACATATTTATCAATAACTACATTTTGTTACGACTGATGACTCCGCAATATACTTCTCTCGGCTCTGAATGTTGGGAAAAGGTCCCATAGGAATCGTAGATTCGACATTAAGCACTTTCAGGTTTCGAATTCTGCGAAAAACCTGGGGTGGTAGTAAACCAGGCGAGAGCGGGACGTAGGGATGAGCTTAAGGTGCCACTTAAGTGGCACCTAAAGTTTTTGACACAATTTCGTAGAATTGATAATTAGGGTGCCAGAAGCTCGAAAATTGAAAAATTACACGAGAGCTCGACATTACGTCGACCTCATGAGGACATTTCGCACCCATTTCCGGGTGGTCTTCTCGTTCACATGAGGGGCACAAGAGCGTCATCTCGTTCTCTGTGTGAGAGGACGGAGAAATAGTGTGTCGTAGAGGAGGGAGAGACGGCGAGGTCGCCATCTCCGAAAATCTACTCCCGAGTAGATTTTGGTCGCCCTTAGAGACAGTGGCTGATGACTGGAGCAAAGTTCACGCACCAGCCGTGGACACCCGTTTTCCTCTTGGTCAATATCTCTCGTCTTTGGCATTATTTCCTTCATCAAATTCTCCTTCGTTGGAGTAATTGATTCCTCATTTCATTGATTGTTCTTTCTTGTTTAGGCCTTCATGGGTAAACTCTTACTCATTCGATATTTCCTACTTTTTTGCCGTTTTGTTCCCTAACACACAATGACACCCTCTTTTTCAGCACTCGGTTTTGTAAATATAGCGAACATCGTCAATATGCACCAGGCGTTCCCTTCACAGGGGAAAGGTCAGCCTTATACTTTGCTCTCCCCATTCGCGTGTTTTCTTTTTTGTCGTGTCTTGTTTTTTTTTGAGCTATTGTTGCGGTACTTTGGTTGACTACAGCAGAACTGAAAATCGTGAACCGTTATTGTTGATACTATACTTTGGAAAAACTGTTAAAGACCCCGATTTTTCGGATAAATGCAAAAATCCTTTTTCTTTCGAATTTCAAATTTTTGAAAATATTCGAAAATCAAAATTTTCGAATAAACTCGAAAATGGCATTTTTCGATATCTGGATTTTCGAATAAATGAGTAAACTCGTAAATGGTATTTTTCGAATTTCTGACTCTCAAATATATTCGTAAAACTGATTTTTCGAATTCGAAATTTTCGACTATATTCGAAAACCAATTTGAAAATATTTTTTTTCAAATAATCTTTTCGAATTTTCAAAAAAAAATCATATTTTTCGGATAAATTTTCTCGAACTTTTAAATGATGAATGTCACATCACGTGACTTTGGTGAATCGCGCCACAAAATTCGCGCTCGCTCGAAAGCTTCAGGAGCACAGGATTCAAAATGAATTAGTGGTCGAAGAATCTATGAAAAAGGCCCGAGTTGGCTGCTAAGGCGCTATTCGTACTCCTCAACGCCAGCGCGTGATGCGCGGGCGTGGCGCTAACAGCACGAATACTTTCTGCGCGCATCACGCTATTTGCGGACACCGAATACTCCGGCGGCGACGCTATGGCGGAGCCGAATAAAGTGGGCCTCAACTTATCCAAACAAGCAAATTTTGTACACGCGTTCGCCATCATGGCAGCAAAGTGTGATACTGGAATCATTTATCGTGAAACAGAATGAAATTGATGATGGACTACTAATGATGAAAAAGTCGTTAAGGGCCGTCGCCGCCATGGCGGAACCGGCGCCACGTGCCGGCTTGATGTCAGGATACTCATACTCCAACGCCACGCTCGCGCGTCACGGGCTGACATTGAGGAGTATGAATAGCATCTAAAAGATAAAGATTCATATTTGGCTAAACAGCATACTGGTCATGTGAGAGGAGCATCTTTACAGGTCTGCGAAGCCACGACTATAAATGGGGGATCAACAGCACCATGTCTTTGAAGAACACCTCTGTTAATTTTGAATGTTATCTTTGACTAAAAATAAATCGGTATCAATTTTAAATTCCCTCTGTCCTAAGTAGTGGTTAAGGAACAGACAAATTCTGATTTTGCGGGTGCGAGGATTTCTCGCAAGAGTGAGACTCTCAAGCAGTGTTGGCGGCAACCTTTTTGCGGGTCTGTGCTTTATGCTAAAGACCTAAGGTCCATGCATAGTCGAGCGACAAAAGCCGCGCCGCCACAGTGACTGGTAGAGGGCAACTACACAGCCTCGCGCCTGTCATCCATTACCCAGCATTTCGGCGTTATTTTTGCCGCCCGACTATGCGTAACTCTATAGAGAATTCGCACTGCATAAGTGGCCCCGCAGAGAAGCAGCTATTATCGATCGGACGAACTGTTCCGCGTTTACTCTACCGGTGAAGTTTTGTGAATATTCGGTGTAATCGAAACGTTGAACGCCGGTATAGGGCTCTCTACGCACCGAGGGAGGAGTTGTCTTGCCTTTTGTTGCTTTAATTCCCCTCGGGACAACTCTGCTTGGATATAGTAGCGTCACGTGTCAAACGGCATAAACCGAACAACTCCTCCTTTTCTGTGCGTGTAGAGAGCTCCTATCCCTTGAACGCCTGAGAAGGGACTGCTCCTCAAAGGTTTTTATAAAGCGCAAACATTAGTGGTGGCCATAAGCATATGACGACTTCCCACCTAATAAAAACTATCTAAAGAAGAATAATAATAGTAAATCCGATATTAATAAAATGATTATTTTGACATGAATGGTAATAGTAATAACAATATCGACAATGCTAGCAAAAATAAGAATAATATCGACTATAATAATACTATTAATCATACTAATAATGATAAAAATAATGTTTTCACTGATTTTTGTTACTGTTATCAATATAATAATGTAATATTATTAGTGTTATTATTATTATTATTATTATTATTATTATTATTATTATTATTATTATTATTATTATCATTATTATTATTATTATTATTATTATTATTATTATTATTATTATTATTATTATTATTATTATTATTATTATTATTTCTGAAAGTTGGGCAACGCAGAAAAGGTCAAGGATTTGGCATTGCTCCTAAATGTCGTGAAATTGCCTTATTGGATTTGGCTCTCAACTTGATTTTCAAATGTAGTGAAATTGTCGAATTGATTTGGCTGTGATGATACTATATGCAGATAACATAATCATTAAATGTAGTGAAATTGTTGCAAACGGATTTGGCAGGAGCTCTATCAATTATCACAGTCAAATCATGCGTCAGAAGGTCCTCTGGCGAGCGAATGAAGACAAAAAGAAAAATAATAATCCTCAGTCAACAATGCTGAACGAAACGTGGCCTTATGGGCTAGAATTAAGGTTTCCAAATGCTATTCTGCCTTTCAGTGTGGCCTTTTCAGGTACCAGACCTTCCCTCACCGATGAGATAAAATTCATGAAAACGAAATCTAACGCAATTTACTCGCTACTGACTATGTCTTCGTGTCCTCAACGCTTTCACGGTTCGCATTGTATAGAAACGTTTTGCTGCTAGGTTTATTCCTGTTCTCATTCGATTCAATATGCGCTCCAAGGAAAACCCCTTCTGACGCGTGATTTGACTGTGATAATTGATACAGCTCCTGCCAAATCCGTTTGCAACAATTTCACTACATTTAATGATTATGTTATCTGCATATAGTATCATCACAGCCAAATCAATTCGACAATTTCACTACATTTGAAAAATCAAGTTGAGAGCCAAATCCAATAAGACAATTTCACGACATTTAGGAGCAATGCCAAATCCTTGACCTTTTCTGCGGAGCCCAACTTTCAGAAATTTCACAACTTTTTACAAGGGTTTCCCTTCTACAATATCGTCAAGCTCTAAAAGGCAATTTGTTTTTCTTTGAAACATAGTGGTAGAAATGAAGAAACAGCTGCTAGGATTGCAAGATAATAGTTGCAACGCGGCTTCCTACAGACAAGATACAAGGCATATACTCTTTGAATTTAAAAGTCGAGAAAATGAAGAAATGAGTTTTAAAATGACCCAATTGTACAGGGTTGGGGCACAATCCTAGACGGGGGAGAGGGGGGCACCCACCATTCAAGACAGAAGTGAAATGAACCACCCATTGGTAAGGCTACCAGTCGGAGTATTTTCATGAAGTTTCTATAAAAACAATGATTGATAGCAGTATCAGACATCTTTTATCAGAATTTTCCATCATTTCTATGAGTCTTGGGTGGCCTCACTCCGTCTAGGATAGACCCAGGCTCAGTCGCTCTAGCCAAACTTCACCGGTTCTTGCTGACGTGGCTCGTCTGCGCCGGCCCATATGTCTGATTCGGAACAAGAACGATAGTTAAATACATCGTACGCGCAGAAAACCTTAATTATTTTTTCATGTTTTTGCGTAGCTTGGCCCCTCTAGTGAACGAAAATGTTGAAGGGGCCCATGAAAAACCTTCATTCTTCTTTCAACTCCCTTCTTCATTAAAGAAAAGTCAATCGGAACACATTGTAAATACGAATTTGAATTTCGCGCCAAAATCATTTTCAGAGTTTTTTTGCATGTGGAGTTCGTGCCGTAACTATTTTTCCTGTTGTCTTACGGTCGCACCAACATTCTAGGAAAAAGTGCTAGATGACTGGTGAGAATTGGTGGCGGATATTAATCTTTGACGCCTTCCAACCTCATCGTCCAACATTTTTGACGCGTCAAAGTTTACCAGTGTGGTCTACCGGGCTCATTCATAAACTTGAGCCTGCAAATGGAAACTGATTTCCAGCCCGAGCGATAGTTAAGTGCGCTAGAAGAGGACTACCGTAACCTTAGGAATGATGTTATTCGGCTCTCTTAAACAAATTTCATGATAGCCAATTGATCAATGATAAAGATAAAAAGAAGTGAAGAGCGGTGTGTCTTCATTCACACACCGTCCTTCTCCAGAGGTCAGCAGTTGAGGATCTGCCTGGACTACAAGCAGAAAAACAACACCAGCGGTAGTGAAGATGTAGCGAATTCGGAGTCAGAACTTAGAAAATTTTAGAGCCAACTCGAGTGAGATTACAATAGCCTTGTTCTGGCGCAATTGCCTATCGCTCTTGTTGATTCGGAGGCATGACTTGCATACGGTGTCCTGGACATTAAACGGAGGTCCTGCGCACGTCCTTTGATGTTCTGCACACTCCTACTAAGGTCCTGCACACGTTCCATGATGTCCTGCACTCTCCTACTGAGATCCTGCACACATTCTTCGACGTCCTGCACACCCCTTCTGGGGTCCTGCACACGTCCCATGATGTCCTGTCCACTCCTACTACGGTCCTGCACACGTTCCATGATGTCCTGCACACTCCTACTGAGGTCCTGCACAGGTCCCATGATGTCCTGCACACTCCTACTAAGGTCTTGCACACGTTCCATGATGTCCTGCACACTCCTACTGAGGTCCTGCACACATTCTACGACGTCCTGCACACCCCTACTGGGGTCCTGCACACGTCCCATGATGTCCTGTCCACTCCTACTACGGTCCTGCACACGTTCCATGATGTCCTGCACACTCCCACTGAGGTCCTGCACAGGTCCCATGATGTCCTGCACGCTCCTACTAAGGTCTTGCACACGTTCCATGATGTCCTGCACACTCCTACCGAGGCCCTGCACACATTCTACGACGTCCTGCACACCCCTACTGGGGTCCTGCACACGTCCCATGATGTCCTGTCCACTCCTACTACGGTCTTGCACACATTCTACGACGTCCTGCACACCCCTACTGAGGTCTCACATAGTCAACCGACACTTCAGCACATCCTGCGACGCCTTCTTATCGATGGTGCGCTTTGAACGAATACGCGCCGCGGTCAAGTACATCAACCCGCACAGCGTCCTCTTCCGAGCCGGACGTTCAAAGTACACCACCCTGGAGAGCAAGGTGTTTATATGGAGTCTAAAAAAACAATGACTGATAACGAAAAACCCTTCATTTTCATAAACTATTCTTGAGAGGCCGGTTTCCGAGTTTCAAACTCCCGTTAGGGGCCCAGAAGTCATTATGGTGAGTTCTGACAATTATTTTTGTCATTCCCGTGGCCGATTACCTCTAGTCACAAATTTTCGAGCGATTCGGTCCACGCCTTCCAAAAAAATGGTTTTCGACGGACGGAGGTGGAGGCGGAGGCAGAGGCGGTGGCGGAGGCGGAGGCGGAGGCGGAGGCGGAGGCGGAGGCGGAGGCGGAGGCGGAGGCGGAGGCGGTGGTGGAGAACGTTTTTGCGTACTTTGAGAGGTCATAACTTTAGAAAGCGGGGACCAGTTGGGATGAAAAGTTGCACACATATGTAATTTCTTGCAGCGCGTCGAATAGTGTACAGCTCATACCTCTGTTGACGGTATGAATAGGTGATCTCATTGTAGGGCATCCGCGCGGGAAGAGATCAAAGCCAAATCCTGGTGAGCGCTTCGCGCTCACCACAATTATTATTATTATTATTATTATTATTATTATTATTATTATTATTGATATTATTATTGATATTATTATAGGAGTAGCATTAACAATAAAATTTTAGTAGTAATGGTAAAATTAGTAGTGGTGCTGATAATGCTATGCCTGAAAGTTTTTTTTTCGGAACAACGTCACTGCTCCATGGCGATCAAAACCAATTCATTTAATGCTTCTCATCATTGCAAGCGAGCACTCAGTAGTTCCTGACACCCCCGCTACGCTCTAATAATTTTTAAGCTCACCTTCGATTCCTGAAAGACGATAAAATGCAATCAATTTGTGCACTCGACGGCGATTCTGCTGGTCACGGTAGACCTAGCTCGCGAAACCTGTGCACACAGTCGATTTCTTCCACTCGGCAATACAACTGGCCTCATGATCGCCTACATAGATGGCATTTCACATAGCACATCATGTAGTCGACGAAATAGCGTAGTGGCATTGCTCCCCGTTCTGAAAGAAGCGGGGAGTGGATCGATCTCGTGCGTTAGCTAGGTTTTGAATGGGGAGCGAGAATCAGCTCACCGTCTTCTGTCCATTATGTCACCCTCTGAAAACTGAAGTTGCACTCAAGTGCCACTTTGACATTCATGTTAAGTGGCATTTTCAAGAGGTTTACTACCACCCCTGGTGACCACCTCTGCCGTCAACCTATAAATGGACGCGAATAGCACTTTTACGACTTACATTTGTTCATTTATGACCGTTTATAAAATTTTTGGAAAGTGCATTAGATCAATCAACCGTGCAATATGCCATCCTTTATTGTTGCGCACAATTGCGCTTCTCTGGTCGAACCCCCTCGACTAATTTGCAGTGGATATAAGGGTGGATGGACAGGGGAGGACGTAGGGGAATCAGGGGAAGGCGGCGTTTGGTATTTCATCAACACATCATATCATTGTGTTTGGAAGGAGACAAAGTATTCCGACTGAATATGGACCTACGCTCTCGTAGTTAAAGGCAGTGGTCACGATGAAAATCGTTATCAAAAAAAAAAACTACAAAAATCAGAGTAGGTGGAAACCTGCTGAAAAACTATGAAGTTAGCGTGGTGAAAAAAAAAACGGGCTAGGATTAGAGTTTCTAGGGCCCAAAGAAGCCAGTTCGTGCACACTGGCACAGCGCCGACCAAAAAGATCGCAGTCTCATGTCGAGCAGTCAAAAATCATCGACATTTAGAGGAAGAAATAAATGCAATTTTAGCTAAAAAGGTTTAGAGAGAAAAAGACGACAAGCATATTTGATCGCGACCACTGCCTTTAAAGGCAGTGGTCGCGTTAGAATATTTATTTATTTATTTATGCTGCGCTATATACTTGTCCACTTTTCTTTCCTGAACCCTTCTCTTGTGGAAAAAAATCCCTATTTAGGGCCAAACTAGCAGCCACAACCTTCAGATCTTTTGTTGGTGGACGAGCGCACTCCACTTCGTCGGCATCGATGCTCCCTAGTGTCAAAAACATCAGCTGGCTCGAAATTGAACTTGAAAGGCGGTGTTCACAATAAATCGTGGATGATCAGCTTCTTACAGATTATGATAAGTCAAGAGCTGACTGTGACAGCAGCGTCAGGAAGAACTGCAGAAAGTGACGAGAAAGCACTTTTTCACTTCTAAGCAGGACCTCCTGTGTGACCTCATATTTTTGAGAATGTAAGGATTGACCGGTGTGAAGGAATGAAATCTTTCCATATGATAACGTCTATTTCGGACCCGAAGAACTCCTCAATGTGGTAACCTTTCATTCTATAATCCCGGTATCCGAAAGTGGGAGTGTACTGGCAAACCATGGAGGGATAGTCCAGCATTGCTGATATGATTCGTAAAGCCGCGAATGAGGTGCTACACTCACGGGTACCTGAAGGATTTCAATGGATTACTCACCTAGCTGTGGATTCTTCTCCGATCCGAACTCTGGACTTTTTTATCATAGCGGCTCTGAGACGTATTACACATTCAATGATGACACTCAAAAGTAAGAGGTGTACATGTGCATGCGAAAAACACAGTTGGCATCCCGATCGAACAAGAAGAAAGCGAAACAAATGTTCTCTGTAGCTGTCGACCGTCTCGACCAGGATGCTGGAGTTTCTACACTAGACTACTTCGACTACAGGTGAGGTCGTTGCTGTTCCAACAGAGATTGGTTCATGAAAATGGAACAACTGCCAAAACGAAAAGTATCAAAGAACGAAAGAAGAGAAGAGCGAAGGAGGGGTCTAATGGAGAAAACTGTTCTGAGTGTTCTGATGACGTCATAGTGCTATCTTCTGGCGAAAGTAGTGAGGAAGAGGATGAGAGAGTACAGATGAGAGACGATGAAGGGTTTTCCCAGCCGCGATGCTTACGGATCATTGATTCAAAAAACAATCTTAATGTGATAACAATTTGTGGATGAGTTGTAGGAAGGCAGCCAGGAAGCGACATCTTTGGGGATGATACTTCGTATTCTCGGAAGCTTTTGGAACTTGTGTTTGAGCCGGAGACCAATTCATTTGTCGTCAACAAGCTCACCGATAAAGGACATGTCTACCTGAATGATCTCGAGCTCATGGCTAACGACGAGCGAGAACTGGAGCATGGCGATTTTGTCAAAGTCGGCAGTGAATTCCTACGGATTCATGTTCATTTTGGCAACAATACATACAATGGTTGTGAGCCAGGCCTTCCGTTGTCAGGAACGACTCCCATATCGCAATCAATAACTGTTACACGGAGAGACTGCGCGACGGAGGAATCTGAAGGCTATAAAAGCTATGTAGATATGGGATCAACGAATATGCTGAAAACGCATCATCCTACGGGCCCGACCGTGCAGCTAAGAGACGTCGACTTGTTGGTTCAGAAACAGAAATAAGCAAACAGGGCTCCAAAGCGATGGATGGTAATGATATCTATGCTGGATATTCCGCGAATCCTGTATCAGGATTCGTCTTGGTTTCCAAGTCCGATCCAGTCCGCTAACTAAATGAAGCCAATAAAGGGTTCCGTCTACTACAGAGTATGGGATGGAGAGAAGGCGAAGGTCTAGGAAAGGAAAAGCCAAGGTCGTCAAGAACCGGTTGAGTCGAATGTGCGTGATGAACGATTAGGGCTTGGAGCAGAAGTTGAAACAGCCTAAAAGTTGGAAGAATGTTGTTCTAGACAAGACGCGGGAACGCCATAAAAAGCTGCAGAGAGAAACGGAAGGAGAAGAATCGACATGATGTAATTATTTCGAAGAGCCCGGTGGAATACATCTGGGCTATTAAAGTTATGCATGTGAAGTGTGAATAACGTGATCCACCTTATCCACTGCTTTTCATAGAAGCCATTATCTTTGCTGAACGGCTGTTTACGTGTTCAAGCTTCTTCAGGAAGGATTAGTTTGGGAGGAGGGGTGGTCCAATGGGTTGACTGGCCCACGCGATTTTCACCCACTTCCCGATGGTTTTTCGTGATTCTCTCTTCACTGTTTTCATCAGTAGGTCCCAAAGCTCACGCTTCTGTGAAAAAAAAAACTAGAGATTTTTCCATCGTGAACACTGCCTTTAATTCATAAACAATGGCCTTCAGGCTGGTCTCCCCGAAGACTTCTGTCCTTGTCAAGTTAAGCATCGAATGAAGGTATGTTTTCTCTTTCTAAAGTTTTCGTTAGTTGAATTTGCATTTATTTCTGGTTTTGGACGTCAGTAAATTTTGAATACACTAGGCATTACTCGTCGATCTTTGTGGGCGCAGTTGTGCACCTGTACAGGAATAGGCGACTTAGAATCTTAACAACTCTAATTATTACAAAACATTTTTTGCCTCGCCACCTTCGTGGTATATATTTTAGCCGTTTGCGGACCAGGCTGGTTTTTTCTGATTTTTTCAACAACATTTTCATCCCGATCACTGCCTTCGAGATTCGTCGCGGCGACGTGCTTTCAAGGGCACTCATAGTGCACCGATCGCCAAATGGATAGAGAATTATAAATTTAGGACTTGGATAGGAACTCGAACGAATATTTTGAGCAGTTTCGTGAGCGCAACTACCTTGACCTCCACAGATTTCGCCCACCTTTAGGCTTCGTTCATCTCTTTGAAAGAGCTTTTCACCTGCTGTACAATACCGCTCGTAGGATTTGGTCAGAAGGCGCGCGAGGTCGGGTTTTAGCGTCTTTTTCGTCTTTTTCTTATAACTCACTTCAAAATCATGTCTGAGCGAAACTAGAGTGATATTCGTGATCCTGGTGTCAAGGGCTACCAAATGGTATAGCCCTTGTTGGGGTTTCGTTTTGAACTAACGGAGTTTGACAGGCAGGGTATACTGTATATTACCATTTGATGGAAAGAGGTTGCTCGGCGTCCTGTGTCTGCGTCCTCGTGGCTCCTACCACACCGTCTGCAACGCGCTGGCCGTCTGTGGCCTCGCCGACTCGCGTGCTGCCCCTCCGCGTCGAGATTTTCGGCGGTTCCCCCACCATCATTCCATTTGGTGTGAACTGTTGGGAAATCTCGAGGGTATGCGGCAGGGATGGTGCCGCGCGCGGCGAAGGAACAGTTCGACGTTCCCCCCTCACAAAATTATCAGCTGTGATCGTGGTAACAATATGATACATAGCATCGTGCCAAATTGGTCAAGTTCCCATGCAAATCCTTCAGCATCACCCACCCCTATTCTCCAAAAATGTGAGGAGAACACTCGTTTTCTGTTGAAACTGATGTTATGTTTTGACTGTTTAATCATCTGATCTTCCATCTATTTAGGCTTCGATAATTAGAATTATTTCTTGTAAGTTTATAACAGTTTTATGTCGCTCGAGCATTTTTGCTTTATTTGGAGATTCTGTGCTTAATTATAGATTTTTATTGAGGAAAAGCTCATTTAAATTTTCTTCGTATTCATTCTCTCGAACTGGTCCTCTATGAGACCACGAATGCGCTCTTCAGTTTAAATATTCTCACAACGCGAAAAGCAGCTGACTGCAGTTGTTTTACTTGCTGTATTCATCTTTTTTTCTGCATTATACACCAGTAGAAGTAAAAATGCCTCAGCGACATCGAATTGTTATAAACCCTAATAAACTACAATACCGCCGCTATACAAGGGAAAAAATGGGCAAAGTGGGCAACTAAAGCGTCTTTCGACCACAACACGCCTCAAAGTGCTCCGTTTTCAATTTCGAAAGGACCAAAATGTTCACCGTGCCACAATCAATCTAACTATGTGAGACACAATTGGAATTCACTAATGAAAACGCTTTTTTAAGATGGAGTTAGTTATGGATTTGATAATGTTATCACAAGATAACGAGCGCATTCAGGCAAAGACAACCGTATATTCCGCCTTGAAAAATATAGTTGCTCTCAAATTTCGCAAAATATTCTCGCACGATCGACTATGCCACGACATGCTGTACATTTCGGCGTTTTTGAATTTGAAAACGGAGCACTTTGAGGCGAGTTGTGGACGGAAGACGCTTTAGTTGCCCACTTTGCCCATTTTTTCCCTTGGATAGCGGCGGTATTGTACTTCAAATGCTAAATACCACAATAAATGACAACATCGAGATATTTGGCAGTCAAAATATAAAAGGGAAAATGAAGATGATCAATCCACCTCGCATGCTTCAAGGGTACAGCATCGATGACTATTAGATGATGCTTTTTTCGGAGAAATTTCACCATCTGCTGGGAAATGATAGGTGATCCATGGCGTGAGTCAGCGTAGAGCTGCAGATTTCAGCATTGTGCATGATCATTGAATCTCAAAAGCAGGTCTATGATTCTCTGCTGAAACAGCGAATATGTGAATTGATCCCGCTTTCTACACAGCGGAAGGCAGTGGTCACGATGGATAATGGCTGTGTCCGTGGTGGGTTCTTAGCGATTCTGGAGACACCATTGTGATCAACCCGAAATCCTCACAAAGCTAAGCAAGAAAAACGGAAAACGATTTTGAGGTTGGGCTGTGCCTTGAAGGTATCGTAGAATGTGTGTATTGTTTACATTTATCTAGCCCAATATGTATTCAACCCTATAAAGGCAATATGTAGATTTAAAGACGTGGAAGCCGAAAAGAAGTGGATCCTGCACGAATTTTACAGCTCCTGCTCAAAGTTTCTAGCTCGCACGATACAGTTACTGCACGACTGACTCTCTGCAGGGTTTCTCAGTAATTGTGAGCTCAGGTTACTATTTTTCGCGAGAATCGCGTTTTTAAGCGACGTATCCTCCATACTGTAGTTATCAATAGTTATCAACGCTATACAGAGGCCTTTGTACTCCTCACATACACTAAATATCGCAAGTCACCTAGCTTGAATAGTGTATGGGTGTGGCACTGCACTGTGTTGTGAGAAAGAGCGCTTCAAAGTGGCCGCGACGCAAGCGCGCGCCACCGACGGAGGCGAGGTATGTTTACGTCACATACGTCGATTAGTGCCGGGCGCATTGGGTAGTGAACGCACCCACGCCGAGTGAGTTGCTGGTTGAGGGACCGGCGAAAATCAGCGCTGCTGACCTTGGTGGGAGAGAAAGCATGAATAGGGGAGTGTGCAAGGCCGAACGTGTGCAGGGGAAAGGTAGCACGCGAGTCGGCGAGGCCACAGACGGCCAGCGCGTTGCAGACGGTGTGGTGGGAGCCACGAGGACGCAGACACAGGACGCCGAGCCCCCCTCTTCCATCAAATGGTAAGATACAGTATACCCTGCCTGTCAAACTTCGTTAGTTCAAAACGAAACCCCAAGAAGGGCTATACCATTTGGTAGCCCTTGACACCAGGATCACGAATATCACCATAGTTTCGCTCAGACATGATTTTGAAGTGAGTTATAAGGAAAAGACGAAAAAGACGCTAAAACCCGACCTCGCGCGCCTTCTGACCAAATCCTACGAGCGGTATTGTACCCATTACTACGGCACTGAACTTGCCTGATTAACTTACC
Organism: Aplectana chamaeleonis; assembly: GCA_029168955.1. Lineage (NCBI taxonomy): Eukaryota > Metazoa > Nematoda > Chromadorea > Rhabditida > Cosmocercidae > Aplectana > Aplectana chamaeleonis. The sequence continues at coordinate 1,221,309 of JAPDOI010000140.1, read as the reverse complement.
TCTCTTTTCTTCGAACCTGGCTATCCTCAGAGTGACCGACTGTTAAATTCTGTCGTCTTCATCACATCCTAGTCCCCGTCCAGTTTTCAAGACATATGCCTTGAGAGGTGAGAGCAAATCTATGATTCGACGTTTTCCTATCTTTACTTGAAGGAAAAAAATCTAAAATTTACTCACAAGTCTGAGATGGTTAGGCTGCCTGCTGTGGCCATCCCTGTCAACTTGTGAACTGTGGGTCATTTCTGAAGAGCCCTACTCTTTGATCCACGACCAGACGCTCGCGTCGATTATGACAACTACATATATTCAGACAAAGAAGAGATGTTGGTTTCCGCCGAAGGGAAAAGTGCAGTGCTCTCAAAAAATGCCCTAGACATTACCACATATAGACTTTCTCCCTCATTCTGAGCCGGTCGAAGTAAAGCTTATCGGGCTAATCATGTCAAAATCTTATTATCATTGTAATTCTTCGCCATTACCAGCAGCCCCACTGCTTGCTCCGCCCGGACTCATCCGAGCAAGCTAGGCTTTTTTACATAGGTGGTAAATGGATGCATGAAATCCACCTGGAAACTTCAATAGAACTAATCCTCTTGATATTGGTGTTTAACATTCCAACCCGGCATCAAACGTACACCCTTTGGTGCTCCGAAGAGTCCCAGTCACAGATGTCCGAAGCCCTCTGGATTCCACCTTGTCGATATGTGGATCACAAGGAAAGGCAATTTCTCTCTTTTTATGGGCCAACCTTTAATTTTTTGAGACGTGGAAGCCTTCAGCTAGCATTCTGTGCTGTCTTTTCAGTTATATTCTGTCAGAGAAAGGATTCCTAAACATTGAAAACGTGAGAGGGAAGATTGCTGAGCTTTATATGTATGAAGTAAGATGTTGTTGAGTGGATCCACCTCATTTCGCACCGAGCTGCGCAAGGTAATCAGAAAATAAACGATCCATGTTTAAATAACTCTTAGGCTCCGTCCATACGTGGCGAGAGCGTGCGATTACGCAAAATCGATGGTCATCGTGGGCATACGACTCGCTAGCCGCTCACAGGCGCTCCTTCTCGCGCGCCCTCTCCCTCTCGCTCTCGCGCGCTTGCGCCAGCACCACGAAGCAAGCAGCAAGTTTCAAGCTTACTGCTCCATCCCCGGGAGCAGATGGCATTAAACCTGTATCAAAACCACTCCCCTTGTTTTTCATAATCCCACCACGGACGTTGAAAACCGTGGGAAATCATCAGCCGTTGCGACGATTTGAGCGATTAATCACCCGATCAAATGTTTTCAATCGAATCAACACGAGGCAGGGGTGTTTGCCTGTGTTAATTTGCAGGCAGCGTTGAGGAGCGTCGAGAGGCGCACAACAGCGGGAGCGCCCGCTCTCGCCACGTATGGACGCTGCCTTATACCCATGACACCTCTGTATTGCTGAATAAATTCAGAATCCAACTAGGCATCAATGAGCTGGCGAGCGATGATGACATTTGTCCTGATATTTTATGCAGGCCCTCGTTTTTTTATTTAGCCCATAATAGCACTCCCACTCGTTTGATGAAGCCACTTGCGGTGAGGTAATAATGGAGTTGGTCGAATCGGAGAGCAGAATCAGACTGTTCACGTAAGACAGCGTCCATAGCTAGCAGCACAATCGAGAACTATGTGCCATTAAAGCTAGTGCTCACGATAATCTTCTATTTTCAGAATGATTACAGAAATCTTAACTGGCTCCTCGGGTAGATCTGCAATGACGAAGAAATTGTGCAAGCGTATCAGGAATACGCGAATTACTGTACTCCCACTCCGCCTCAGTAGTTATAGTAGAGCGGAGGTGTTTATTGGAATGTCGAAATGACTTCTGTGCCAGTCCCTCAAAATTCTCAACTCTTTGTTGGCACTTCTCTTCCTTCGAGCCCTCATTGAACCATTCTGTCATGCCTGCCTGACACCTAAGTTTTGTTTTCAACTCAGTAACTTTGTGATACCTCATCGATACTATTTTGCATCATCAGGCTACGGTGCGAGGTGTGTTACAAGTCAACTTTGGTCCGACCCCCCCCCAAGTCAGGCAATTTGCCCAGCCCCCCCCCTTGTGAAAAAATGATGGCGACGACAACAAGGGGGGGGGGTGGGGAGGTCCCTACTTCTTAACTTTTTTTAGTGGACGAATATTTAGGTCAAGACTACACTGATGAATCGATTGTATCAATTAATCCTATTAATGCAACAAATAAAAACTTTTAAAAAATTGTAGTGTGATCAATTTATTACGTGAACAAAGAAAAGGTGCGTATTTTAAGGACATAATCCAGCGACGACGATACCAAATGTTTGTTTAGCGACTGAACATTCATTAATGCCCTGAGGACACACAATTTCGGAGATGAAAACCACATCTCGTATATGGCTGTACGGATGTGAAAACGCACCCAAAATTTCATGGACGCAGCTTCAAACCGAAAAGCGCTACATAGGATGGGAGGAGCCTGTTTCTGTGCCCTGAGGGTACATAGGTGCAGTTTCGGGCATGAAAACAACCTTTAGTGTATGGCTGTCCGGATGTGAAAACGCACCCGGAATTTCATAGACGCAGCTTCAGGCCGAAAAGCGCTACATAGGATGGGGTCCATAAAAAATCGCTAGCTGTGAAATAATTACAAGTATTTATCGAAATTTTAGTTTGGGACTTTCGCGTTGCTACAACGTGCAGAAAACCTAGTCCTGGAACCAAAAAAACTAATTTAGCTCTTTTAGCAGGTTCAAAACGGTCTCTGAAGACCCATTTTTAGGTGTGATACAATCGATTGTATCACACTTAAAAATGGGTCTGTAAAGACCGTTTTGAACCGCCTGAAAGAACGGAATTAGTTATTTGGGTCAAGGACTAGGTTTTCCGCACGTTGTAGCAACGCGAAACTCCCTAATAAAAAATTCGATAAATACTTGTAAATATTTGACAACAATCCCGGACTTGAACATTTTTTTCATGAACCCCACCCTATGACCCCACCCTATGACCCTACCCTATTTGACCCCACCCTATGACCCCAACCTATTTGACAACAATCCCGGACTTGAACATTTTTTCATAGACCCCACCCTATGTAGCTCTTTTCGGCTTCAAGCTGCGTCTACGAAATATTGGATGCGTTTTCACATCCGGACAGCCATATACTAAAGGTGGTTTTGTGTCCGTAAGCGCACCTATGTGCACTCAGGGCATGAAAACAAGCTCCGCCCTTCCTATGTAGCGGTCCATTAAGTTTTGGGTGCGTTTTCACATCCGAACAGCATTATACCAAACGTTGTTTTCATGCCCGAAACTGCACGTATGTGCCCTCAGGGCACAGAAACAGGCTCCGCCCACCATATATAGCGCTTTTCGGCTTGAAGCTGTGTCCATGAAATTTTGTTTGCGTTTTCAAATCCGGACAGCCATATACAAATTTTCGTGCTCGAAACCGCACCTATGTGCCCTCAGGGCACCAACAATCTTTTACTTCAAGTGGGATTGCACCACGTTTGTGGCCTAACAAGGCGATTTCATGAAGGAAATTGCAAGAGATATCACAATGAACAATGCTCTTCTGTAACATTCGACTGTCCATTGTTTTACAGCCCCGTAAACGCAAAAATTTTGACCTTTGGCGGGACTGAACCTGTGAATCCTAATTCGCCTAAAAATACATCTTAGATTACGAAATTCCAGAACAAGTGTGTCATTTCGTTGACAGGATAGTTCGCTTGTAATGACCTCGATGACAGCGAATACTCAACACCACTGCAGCTGACATATCCAAGAGCGCTTTGGCGACACACCTTACCTGGCCACGACTCCTCCTCCATGTCAGAATCATTAGCGATGGCCATGCCACTGTCGTCTATTGTCTTGCATGTTTTATCACCAGTGAATTGTAAGCTCTTCTTGTGAGTTCCTGCCTCATTGTTACATCTCCATTTCATATCCTGCCTCATTTGTATTGCGCAGTTGTTTCGTTCACTCTTCAGTTTATTTTTTGTTTTTTTTTTCTCCTGTCTCATTTCGCCCTCTCAGTTTGATCTCCACTATTAGTTGGGCGGCGGCCAGGTTGTACGCCGCGTGCGACGGTAAGCGTGCGTTGCGTGTCGGCGTACCACTAAGCGTTTATTAGGTCATTTTCCTTCAACGAGACGTTTGAAAAGTCGCCTACCACTCATATGATTAGATCAGTGCAAGAAGTTAACAGAAATGAGGTTCAAAGAAACGAACGTCCATCGGTAACATGAGAACGATTTCTTTTGCCGCCTTATTTCTGTGAGCGTGGTAGGTTCTAATCAAGATCACTATGAATTCTATATTTTTGGATTATATATAGTAGGATGAAACGTCCTAGCATCCACAGACGGTTCTTAAACTAAAATGCAGTCACATTCTTTGTGTTGACTCCACCATGCAACCGTGAATCGATGGTGGTACGCCGCGACGCAGCACGCGTCGCGTGTTCTCGCCGCGCGCGGCGTACCACACTTCCCGCACCCCTATTAGTTTAACCTTTAACCTTTATATACTATACTTTTTTACCTCTATAATATACCTCTATACTTTTTATACTAACGGTATACCTCTCGATACCCATCACCCCTCTTGGCTCTTGGTTGGTCGAAGGTCCGACCCCCCCCCCTCTCCGGACGTCGACGAGTCCAACCCCCTTTGTGATATATCAAACCTCACGCCGAACCCCGTGCATGATATATTTTTCCATTTTTGATTGACAGAAAAATATTCCACTGAAATAAGGCGTTTACTGTCACAGAGCACTACTCTTGATGTGCACCATTTCGACCTCTGCTCCTTACGTGAGTCTCAACTGCCAACGTTCCGGAGTTGTTGTGTACCCTGGATCGACACTCAACGACTCCGTAACTCTCAGGAAGGTCAGCTACAGGCTTAAAAGCAGCAGACACGCTCAAAAATACTATCGATTTTATGTCATAAATCGAAGGTTTGAAGCTAGTAGTACGGGAAACTAACGAAAAAACCGACGAAAACTGCATGCAAAACAGGAATATCGGCTGTTTTTGTTATGGGGTAGAATTGGACGAGTTATGCCCGAACGGTTGAAATAGGTAATATGAACGATAAAGCGGTTGAGCTAGCGAAGCCGATAGACTCTCACAGCCTGTACTAGCTCAGATATTTGCCGGGTCCGACCCCAGCCTGAACGGGGTCCGACCCCAGATTTCTGTCGGGTCGGACCCTTCCTTTCTCCCTCCACGTCGGCGTAGTTGCCCGACGTGGGGGGAAGATGCAGAGGCTGTGACGTCATCAATCTGCAATTCCACGCTTCGGATCGCTCCGCCTTAGCTACCCAGTAACTATGTTGAGTTACTTAATGGTACGCTAGCATTTCTTAAGCTTTCCCCCTTCTCTTTCATCAACCAAACCACCTTTTCCTCTTCGTACTCCCGTGCTGGACTCCCTTTCCTTCTTCTGCTTCCCACCAGCGTCTGATCTTCCTCGTCATCATCCTATCCTTCCAGTGCTTTGATCTGCTTCCATTACCCCTTATTCGATGAAATATTAGTTACCCAGGCTTTCGTTTCATTTTAGCTCTACTATACAGTTTTCCCTTTATGTTCTTGCACCCCCATCTCTTTTCTTCCTCAACAAATTATCAATCAACAGATCTTCATAACAGATCACATAGAAAACACTCGATAGAGCAACAGGAACACAGATTTGATAATCACATCTACTTTTTGAGTCCTCCGCGAAAAAACATTACTTAACAAACACTTAACGATTACACAGGGTCCAAAAGAAGCAAGGCACTAAATTTACCAGCAGATGTACCTTTCAATAACAGAGCACATAAAAACCCCTGATAGTCTCGTATGAGACGAAATCTATCAACAGATCTACTTTTTCAATATGAAAATCACTGAAGATATCGGGAATGGGAGGACGAATGTCCAGAAAAAAAGGAGATAATAGGTTGAATTAGGGATTTAACCATTCATAGTAGGCTCAAACAATGAAAACATTTTGCAAGTCATAGGTTCTGCTCCATTAACTGTACCATACGACGCAAGAGAACATCTTGAAACAAGCCAGTCTGCATTTGTCTGCGCGTATTAGCTGGAAATTGATGCAGTGACCATCAAATCTAAATAAGATAAAACTCAGATGTTAGATAGTCACGTTTCATAACCGCAATGATGGTATTACCATCCTGACCATTTGAATAACGCCGATTGGTGTATGAGGAGGTATCTTCACGTCAAAACCAATGTCCCACGCACCAGGACCATTGATATAGTGTTCCCCATCAAATGTGCACATGAAAGGATATAACTGCTCCTGAAATAAAAAGGGACGAGGTCTGTGAACACATTTTCTCTCGTCTCATTCACCGCGCGCATTGTCCGTCATTGTCATGAGTCTTGCGCTGATTCACCAACGCTAGGCACACTCCCAGCTAGGTCCCGTACACTTTCCCCAGCGCTCGCCGACTTCCCAGTTGAGTCTACTGTATTTCCCCCGGAGCTTGGCGCATTCCCACTTGGAGACCGCACACTTTCCCCGGCGCTCTGCGCACTTCCAGCTAGGTCCCGTATACTATCCCCAGCGCTCGCCGCAGTCCCAGTTGAGTCTCCTGTTTTTTTTTCCGGCGCTTGGCGCATTCCCACTTGGATACCGCACACTTTCCCCGGAGCTCTGCGCACTCTCAGTTGAATTCCGCACAAATTTTCCGGCGCTTGACGCGCTCCCAGTTGAGTCTCCTATTCTGCTCAATTTGTTAGTAGAATGTTGCTAATGCTGCCGTATTGCCCACTCTCGAGATGTGTGGTATTTTCTCTCAAAGCAGTTCTCACGATAAGAAATTTGTTTTAGTTTCCACCAGAAACGGGTAGTGGAGGGGTACACTGTAACGTTGACGTCAAAAGAACGCATGAAAACGAGCCAGGAAGAGCCCCAAAAGAGCCCGAAGTTGCCACTTTGAGCACAAGGCAAACCCCAAAGCGCAATTCCCGCCCTCTGTTGTGAACGAATAAACACTCGAGATCGTGAGACGAGGGATGGTTTCCGATCAATAGCCCCATTCTTCCCTTTATTCTCAACTTCCCTCAGGTCAGCTCGCATACATCGGCTGCAAAAGACGGAAGTTGCAAGCCTCGGACAACTCGTCCACCATGCTTCCCTACCTCAATTCTTGAGGGGCCATAACTCTGTTCCCAGAAGGTCTTGTACGATTCCAGAGACATCATTAGAATCAGCCTGGGACCGTTTTTAAGACAGGTGGAAAACAGAAAAAACATTCATATCGTGAACACTGCCTTTAGGCATACGTTCGCATATCCAAACACCTCTAACTGAACTTTCCTGAGAAAAAGGTGGAAGTCTGGAAACTTCACAGTAAAATAATATGTTCCAAGCTATAACGTAGTTGTGAGGTTGCTGAAGTTCGATTACGCCTATTTTTGGTATTCGGGGCAAAAGAAAGGAAAATACTGCAACTCATTAGACGTGCGCATCAATTTGCAAATCACTGCGAGTGCTGCTAATTCGAGATAACAGGTAGAATTTAGTAGTATGTTTTCGAATAATTTTCAATGAATGTCAGTGAAGGTGATTTAGTAAGTTTCTGTGAATATTTTCCGTGAATTTCTGTATGATGTTGTTGCATAAGATTATATGTCTGGAATTCCGGAGAGTTCATTTTGGAGGTACAGTCAAACCCCAAAATCGAATTTTCGTTTTCTGCTTATCTTGGGGGAAATTTTACGCTGATCACAAAACTTTCTCCAGAATCGCTCAAAACTCACTACGAACGGAGTTATGATCCCTCAAAGATTCTGAATTTGAACGGCGAGAAGTTCGCGGACGAGTTGTCTAGAGCCTGTTTTTTCTTGTTATTCGCAGCTATCGTTTTGAAGCAGATCGCAAAATAAAGCCAGACCGAAAACAAATGGAAGAACATAGATTTGGAGCAAAATCGATCGCGCTTCTCTTCAGTATTGAGACCGGAACTTGTCGGGGGGCGTTACCCATTCTTTCTTCCATGGGGGGCGGGGTCGACTTTTTCCTAGCTTTTTCTCGCTTATTTGAGCGAACTGAGATTTTGCGCTTGACAGGGTTGCCATACATGGCGGCCGTAGTATAATATCGAAAATTACCCCTGAGCTTGGACTGTGCCTATAAGCTCTTCTGTGTTTTTGGAATAAATATTGTATACACTGATCGTTTCAGAAAGTTTTATTCGTGGTAGTTAGGTGGGAGGGGCATTGAAGCGCATATAGGCCGCGATTATGACGGTTTCAAGCGCAACCAGGGGTGGCGAAGGCTAAAAATTTTTGTGTTCGAAACGTAAAACTAGGAGCAGCATAAGTCGCGCGAAAGTAGCGTTTGAAATTCAAAGCTGGAAGCAGCATATGTATCGTGAATTGTTGTTTAAAACGCAAAACTTGCACCAGCATATGCTGCGGTGGTTCCGCCCCGTTACGCCCACTTTTGCAGCAGCTAGCAAACGGCCTTGGTCTAACAACCCACATGATGAGTCCTAGCTGCTCAGTGATTATGCGAGACGGTGTTGGATTTTAGACGATTTTCTCCCTGAATTCAAGAGGGTGTTAGTTACCTGTTTATCGAGAATTTTGTGGAATTCTAGATCATTTTTTAGAATTATTAAAATCTCTAATTTCATGGGGGGACGTACTTTGTCCAATCTAAGAAGTGAAGCATTAAAGCGGCTCTATTAATGCATGCAACTCGTCCGAAAGCGTGTCTCGTGAGCTAAAACTTCGGCTACGGTCTAAAATATTGCTACTGCGTCGTTATTCATGGAGAAGTTCTTCACATGTACTGTTATAGAGCTGGTATTAATTCCTTTGACCTTTTCCTTCGAATTACATATCTTCGTTATTCAACATTGTCAGGAGCTTTAACTTCATTAAAACACCCCACTATTCTTTTATTTGTGACCCAAAATTTTCACGTCCCCCCCCCACAAAAAAAAATTCAAAATTTTCAAAATCCTTATGTAGTCTTTGGTGTCTTACGGAGGGATCGCCGCGGTGATGGTGACCCTGTGGCCAAGTGCATCGCGCCATAGTGCGCTGCGATAGCACCAATTTTCAACAGTAATTTCTTCCTTGGAAACTGACTTTTATGAAAACAGCACACCTACCCTGAGTCAGAGTTCCAACGCAACCGTCACGGTTGGAAGCGTACAGCGAATAACGCGCCCCATATTGAAATGTTGACCGCCTGCGAATCTTCTCGGTTTCTGCTCCTCTAAAAAATAGCCTTCAGATTTGATTTTTATCAGATCATCTGTCACTCGGTGAAGTGGGGAGAAAAGCGGAGAAGTTAGATGAGGAACGAGAGAAAGAGGGAGAAGAGAACAGTGAAAATACGAACGGACGAGTTCCGACACTGCTTGGGTGACGGCACGCTACCGTAGTCCTGTAGTCATTCGCCTAAAAATTTACCAGGTCACCCATCTGACGGCAGGAACTATATTTATTCCAAATAGCCATGGCTAGCATCTTTTCACTTTACAGCGGCCCAAATCAACTTCGCCTAAGGCCTCCAAAAAAAGTTCGGGTGGACAAACCAAACTTGGGTGCATTGGCCTTGCCCATGTGCGCACGTTAAACACCAGTATCGGCTGTGTTGATTGCAGACGCAACCAAAAGGTTGCGGACGGACTCATTGGGTGGATTCCCTGCAACTTTCTGGCTTTAGTTCGGTGCGTATTGACTCAGTCGATCGACCAGCTCTGACGGGGGTCCCAGAAAAATCACTATGAAATGAATCTCGGAGTCTATCATATCTATCTCTATCAGTGTTAAACACATGTAATACTTTATTGTGAATGTTCCATAACGATTTTTTCATCCTATTTGGACGACTTACCTGAGGCATCTTTCATAGTCCTCACCGCAAGCGCGACATGCGTGGAACGGGCGGTGGACTATGAAACTTTAACCCGCCCGAGACGCGCGTGCCGCCCATCCAGCTCCGCCATAGCGGCGCCGCCTAAACCACAACAGCGGTTTCACCATTTCAATCACTGCTCTCTCCTCAGTTTACGTCCTCTCCAACATAAATAATTCTGAATCATCCTACGATACTATATTGATAAATGCAATACAGTAATGTCCGTGAAATTCACAGTTGGGGCCCTACTTTAGCCATACCGCCATGGCGGTGCCGCCGGAGTTTTCATTGTTGATTCCCATTCGCGCCGCTCTGTGTCAAGTTTCAAAGTCCTTCGCCCGTCCCGTGCGTCACGCGCGTGCCGCGCTTCCAAAGGAGAACTATGAGAGATGGATTTGGTATTCTTTTGGAATAGAAGACCCTCTAGAAAAAATAATCGAGAATTGTTCATCGCGCTAGAACTGTGGATTAATTTGGTCTCTTCCGAACACACTAGACTAGTTTGCGTGATCAACTGCCTTGAGAGTTTTGACCGAGGAATAGCCGCGAAATAACCGCGAAATGCCTGCTGGCCGCGTAATAGCCGAGAAATAGCCGCCAAATAACGCGCGCCACGATATAACCGCGAAATAGCCACCAAATATGTGGTGTGCTTGGATCCAGTTCAGTTTAGCTTAGATGAGCTTAGTTCCATTATGTGCGGTCTATGCGATGGCGAACTTCCTAATGCTGCTGAGCCGTGGCGTACTGCGGAGTGCTATGGGTAAAATCGAGTTTTTTGATCACCCATTGTTACTGCATCTCCTTACATGGGCGTATTCTTGTGGTCGAACATCAACCATTGCAGAACGGTGCTTTATCCTACTATATATATTTTGGTAAATTTGTGTGTGCGTGTGTGTATGTATGTATGTATGTGAGCGTTTCTCTGAGTGTTTGTTTGACCATTTATTCGGCTTGTCTTTCAAGGCGGGCAACCTAACGGGGATGGGCTCAGAAAGTGTGCAGGACGTCAGGGTAAGGGTGCAGGACCTTAGAAGTGATGCGCAGTACGTCATAGGAAGGGTACGGAACCCGAATTGTAGTGCGCCAGACGCCGTAGGATGTGTGTGGGACCCAAGTGGGAGTGCGCCGAACGCCATAGAAAGTTTACAGGACCCAAGTGGGAGTGCGCAGGGCGCCGTAGAAAATGTGCGCGACCCAAGTGGAAGTGCGCCGAACGCTGTAGAAAGTGTGCGGGACCCAAGTGGGAGTGCGCCGGACGCCATAGAACGTGTGCGAAATCTAAGTGGGAGAGCACCGCACGCCATAGAAAGTGTGCGGGATCCAAGTGGTAGAGCGCCGGACGCCGTAGAAAGCGTGCGGGATCCAAGTGGGAGTGCGCAAGGCGCCATAAAAAGTGTGCGGTACCCAAGGTAGAGTGCGGCCGACGACGTAGAATGTGTGCGGGATCCCGGTAGGGCAAGGGAGGTAATCCCCGGGTGTGGGCGGGTTTTAGTGTTGGCTGCAATTCGGAGTGGATTGAATCATTTGAAACCCAGGATAAACGGTGCAGCCTTCAGCTGCACGGTAGGGCGAGGGAGGTAATCCCCGGGTGTGAGCAGATTTTAGTGTTGGCTGCAATTCGGAGTGGTTTGAATCATTTGAAACCTAGGATAAACGGTGCAGCCTTCAGCTGCACGGTAGGGCAAGGGAGGTTATCCCCGGATGTGAGCAGATTTTAGTTTTGGCTGCAGTTCGGAGTGGTTTGAATCATTTGAAATCCAGGATAAACGGTGCAGCCTTCGGCTGCACCGTAGGGCAAGGGAGGTAATCCCCGGGTGTGGGCAGATTTTAGTGTTGGCTGCGATTCGGAGTGGTTTGAATCATTTGAAACCCAGGATAAACGGTGCAGCCTTGAGCTGCACGGTAGGGCAAGGGAGGTAATCCCCGGGTGTGGGCAGATTTTAGTGTTGTCTGCAATTCGGAGTGGTTTGAATCATTCGAAACCCAGAATGGACGGTGCAGCCTTCGGCTGCACCGCAGGGCAAGGGAGGTAATCCCCGGACGTGGGAAGATTTTAGTGTTGGCGGCGATTCGGAGTGGTTTGAATCATTTGAAACCCAGGATAAACGGTGCAGCCTTCAGCTGCACCGTAGGGCAAGGGAGGTTATCCCCGAATGTGAGCAGATTTCAGTGTTGGCTGCAATTCGGAGTGGTTTGAATCATTTGAAACCCAGAATGGACCGTGCAGCCTTCGGCTGCCCCGTAGGGCAAGGGAGGTAATCCCCGGGTGTGGGCAGTTTTTAGTGTTGGCTGCAATTCGGAGTGGTTTGAATCATTTGAAACCCAGAATGGACGGTGCAGCCTTCGGCTGCCCCGTAGCGCAAGGGAGGTAATCCCCGGGTGTGGGCAGTTTTTAGTGTTGGCTGCAATTCGGCGTGGTTTGAATCATTTGAAAACCAGAATGGACGATGCAGCCTTCGGCTGCACCGTAGGGCAAGGGAGATAATCCCCGGGTGTGGGCAGATTTTGCGTTGGCTGCAATATGGCAGTCGGTGCTTGTGTAAAGATACAAAGGTTCAGTGGTAGAGCTTTATATAGCAGTAATAGGAGGAGGGAAATTACATGACATCACATCGCTATATATATACGGTCTCAGTTGACCTGGCATAGATAACACATTAGATGCCGCGTTGCGGCATCTTAACAAGCGATGTGTGAAGAGGCAACAAGCAATTCGCCGACCAAGCGGCGGTAAGTGGATGATGTGTGAAGTGATTCAAAGCGGCGGTAAGTGGATGATGTGTGAAATGATTCAAAGCGGCGGGCCGCCTTATGATGAGCCGGTGTCGTGCTAACCAGCACATTCCCGGGGCGAGGAACAACAAATATATATATATATATATATATATATATATATATATATATATATATATATATATATATATATATATATATATATATATATATATATATATATATATATATATATATATATATATATATATATATATATATATATATATATATATATATATATATATATATATATATATATATATATATATATATATATATATATTAGGTCTAGAAGTTAATTTCACGTTTTTACACTTTTTTACACTATTGAAAACTGGACATACTTAAACAAAAAAAGGAAAAGAGCTTCCCGCAAATGGCGTTTTCAGCACAAAAGTTGACATATTCTGAAACTAAAATAATACTTTTTATATAAGGTACGTGAAGCAAGTTATATATCAATAGAAAGCTGATAATACAGTGAGCATTATAACATAAAATTCGTTATATAAAAATAATTTTATTTTTACAAAATATCAATAACAACAAAAACTATGGAAATTAACTTCTAGACCTAATATATATATATATATATATATATATATATATATATATATATATATATATATATATATATATATATATATATATATATATATATATATATATATATATATATATATATATATATATATATATATATATATATATATATATATATATATATATATATATATATATATATATATATATATATATATATATATATATATATATATATATATATATATATATATTGCATTATGATAGATCATAGCGGCCGGAGTCTTCAGTAGTTGATTGAACGATGTTGCACCGGGCTCGTAACAGCTCGCTTGATCGGATCGGGGAAGGTGACGATTGGTGACTGCTCGATTACTCGGGCCGGAAGCGAGGACGTGGCGGCTTTGCTTGCTGAAGAATCGGCGTGGCTGAACTGCTTGTGGTTGAGACGGGCGGGCGTTAGTGACGGTATTCTGAAATTAGAGACATAATAAATGAAAAAAAAGGCAGACCTAAAAAAAGGAGATAATGAAGGGTAAACCGACCAAAATTGGCGGCGCTTTTTAGCGATGGCGTTGTTTGCAGCGAATTGTCTTTTATTGGGACATAGGAGTGCGTTGTGTGCCATTCGACAGTTTAGGCAGACAACCCCGCAATCGTTCTGATGAGTAGCCTTCAGGCACTTCTCGCAAAGTCCAAGCTTGGACGCTTGCAGTGTGCGAGAGACAGGATCTGGGTAGTTAGGGCACCGTCCAGAGTAGTGAGAATCGGGATTTTCTGCCATAGAGCAGAAAATGCAGGAGGATTTGGGGGCTGATCGGTCAAGCAGGACCTGGATGGCGGCTTCAATACGATCCAGACGACCAGAACTGCATGCCACAATGTTGAGAATGGACTCCATCTTGTCATTCAGAGCGTTGAAGGCAGAGGCGATGGCGGGGGGACAGTCGGTCGGCTCCATGTCGGCGAAGGTGGCGAGGAAGTCAGGCATTTTGGATACTACAGAACGCACGGGCTTTTATACGGATGGTTTTCGCGCCCGATTTGCATTTGACTGACCCACCGCCAGATCATCGATATTGCTGTTAGCCGCCGTTGAGCTAATGATTGATAAGCACAATGCTATAATCACTGGCATGAAGAAACGATTTGATCTTGAGGTTGAGGGTTGTTCTAGAGCTCGTTCGTATTCCTGAATAACGTATTTTGCTCTTGTTTTCGAGTGTCGTTTCAGGTGATCTTGTTTGGTTTGATCGATGGGTGGCGAGGATACGGTACTTGGCTCTGGACACCTCTCAATTTGATCGCATGTTTCCTCGTGTTCTGTATTTGCAGACATATCCGTGCTGCAACGAATTTCCAGGGGGTATAGCATTCCGAGTGGCCTTTGGATTGTTCGTTTGTTAGGCATCTGAATTCTAGCTGTTCTGATTAGCCCATCCGTGCTTTTTATTAGTTCTGTTATTCTTCCGTATACCCAGTTTCCTCTGGGAATGAGATCTTGTTCAATAAGAACAATTTCTCCGATTTGAGGGGTTCCCGATACGTGCCGTGACTGTTTGGCCAATGTTCTCTGGGTATCCCTGAGCAGTGTCAAGTATTCCTTGTTCCACTTGTCCCAGAACTTGCTAGCAATTACTTCGGAGTGAGCAAGTGCTTCTTGGGCTTGTTTAACGGATTGAATCAGTGTAGGGTCATACACCTGATCTTCGTAATCAAGTTGCGGTTGACCTTCAGGCAAAGAATATTTCAAATTACCTTGAAGAAAATCGATTGGTCGAATAGGGATTTGATCCAGATCGGATTTGCTAACTTTCGTTAGGGGTCGCGTGTTTATTTTCGCTTCAATTCTTGTGATTGTTGTCGTCATTTGTTCAAACGACAATTTTCTGCCCCCAACTGCTTTCTGAAAGCATTTTTTGACAGATCCAACCATTCTTTCCCAGACACCACCCATCCAGGGGGAGGCAGGAGGGTTGAAAATCCATTTGATCCCTTCCGTGGCGCAGTAGTTCATTACCGTCTCGCCATTTGCGTTACTTTCGTGGGAAAGATTTCTCAACACTTTTTCGCCTAGCTTGAAATTCGATCCGCAATCTGTTCTTATTAATTTCGGCGATCCTCTGCGGGACACGAATCTAATGAAGCTGTTTAGGAAGGCTCCAGCTGATAAACCTTCGACCGCTTCTAGATGAATTGCTCGAGTTGTCAGGCAGGTGTACAAACAGACGTACATTTTTTTTGTCAGATTCAAATGGGCCCATGTAGTCACAGCCGACATTAGCAAATGGTCTAGTCACTACAACCCTATCTGATGGGAGGGGGCATTTCCGGGGCTCCATAAGGCAAGCCGTGGCATTTCCTGCATGTTACGCAGCTGCGAATGTATTTTTTGATGACCCGTGAAGGACGAGGGATCCAGAATCTCTGCCGGGCTAACGCTAACAGCTGCTCACTACCACAGTGTGCGTTACGATTGTGAATGTCGGTGATTATCAGCCGTGCTAGGTCGGAATCATTGGGAATGAAAATCGGCGTTCTCGCATCATAGGGCAAGTCTGCGTTTTGAATCCGCGACCTATACCTGATTATGCCGTTCTCGTCCCTAGTGACTTTCTGATTAGGAAATCTTGCTTGTAGTTTTTGGCTGTCGATATTTTCATGAATATCAGCGAGAATTATCTGCTCGGAAAAGTTCAAGTCCGCTGCAAATATGGTTTCATCTGTTTCGTATTTAGAAAGACGGTTCAACGTGATCTGTGTTGACCTGTTCCTATTGCATTGTTGTACCCATTTTACCAGGGTTTTTCCTACTCTTGCTAAGGTTCGTAAAGCCATCGGATATTTCGAGAAACGTGATAGGTTTATAACGGAGCAATTAGGTGGTCCTGACTGGATTTCATCAGTTTGAGCATTCACTTGTTCCTCGATTTCGGCAATAACCTCGTCGCTGGTAATACTGCTTACTGATCGTAACTGCCAATTTTCAGCGTTCTCTTCTAACCATCTAGGACCTCTAACCCAATCATGGTTTTTGATGAGATCAGCGGTAGTACCTCGAGTCCCTAAATCTGCTCGATTGCGATGAGTAGGTACATGATAAAAGCACACGGTAGTATTCATTGCTTCAATCTGATTTCTGAGTTTCGAGTTACGGTCTTTCTGATTTGTGACAAATATTTGTAGTTTTTTGGATGATTTTATCCAGTATAGTGCTACTTCGCTGTCACTAGCAACGTTTAGCTCAGCTACTTTTACCGGAAGAGCATTAAGGAGGTTTTTTTTTCCATTCGCATGGCTATCAAAATGCCTAAAAGTTCTAGTCCCGGTATGGTTAGCTGTGTTTTCTTCGGAGTCAGTTTGCATTTACCGCTGATTAGCTGAGATACCTCGTTTGTCTCTGAATTTCTCTAATAGGCGCAAGTCGAAATCGCCATGTTGCTAGCGCCACAAAATATCCAGAGGCCAATACTAGTACTGTATTCGGATAAGTTGCGAAATACTGGTCTGGGCAGCCTCACCTCAGCATTATTGATTTCTTCGATGACGCACAACCATCTTTCTTTTAGGGGTATGGTATACTTTTGCGACACACGGTCGCGTCGCTCTGCACAGCGACAGCGACCGCCTCCCGTCCTTTAAATCTGTCGCTGTCGCAGTGCACTGCGCAGCGACATCGACAGTGGTAGCGAGAGGCTATGGCACATTTGCAGTATGTCAGCCCTCCGCGACACGTCGCTGCGACCCACACGCGACATCTGTTCCTACGACGACCACTGCCGTTGCTCCGATGCGGGTCCCGCCGCGATTTGTGTTAGATTGTATGCCTGTCGCTCATTACATCGACAAAGTATACCATAGACCTTAGAACGGCCGGTACTCGATCTTTCCAGTCGATACCTGTGTCGTAAATTTCTCTCATTAACGATTTTAACCTAATCAATAATGGATTGACCAGCCCAACTGGGTCATACACTGAGTTGATTTGGCTAACAATATCCCGTTTTGTGAGATTTTCCTTCTTTGGGATATTGATATTCACGAAAAATCGTCCGAGTCTGTGTTGTAGCCAACGCCTAGGAGTTTTATCTTTCCTGACGACCCCCTGTCTTTAGGAGGGATCGACTCGTTCACTTTCCTCGAGTTTGATACATACTCTCTAAGATTCATGCCAATTTCCTCGAAGATTTCCTTGGAAGCTATATATTTTTGCAGTGCTTCCTCTTCATTGTTCGCTCGGAGTAGAATATTGTCGACGTATAGGTTCCTTGCTATCTCTAGCGATATCGCAGTATTTTTATGATTGAGGTAGGCTAATATAGCCATATTTAAAATACTTGGTGACGCGGTGTTTCCGAATGGTAAGCGATTGAACCTATACTCCATAATGTTCTCCTTTGTTGGTGGTTTTTCTATATTTTTGAACCACAAAAAGCGGCACAGATCTTTGTGACGGTCGACCAGCCTGATTTGTGTGAAGGATGCTTCTATGTCACATAGGAGGACTATTTTGCTCGTTCTACTTGTGGCTAGGATGTCATGGATTTTGTTTACGAATGACTCACCGGTATAGATCACGTCATTCAGCTACAACTCTCCCTTCATTTTTGAAGAGGCGTCGAAAACGATCCTAAGAGGCTTGGTTTTCTCTGGTTTCCATATTCCCGAATGTGGCATGTAGTATATGCCAGCAGCGTTTTGATCTGTTTTTTGTACCTCTTCGACCACTCCTTCTTTCAAGTAATTTTCCATGATACTGCTGTACCATTGGCGCTGTTCAGGGTTGTTCGCCAATTGTCGTTGTACCGACATCAGGCGACGATAAGCTACGGAGTGATTGTCAGCTAGGTCGATCACACTGTCTTTCAAAGGAAATGGCGCTGTTACGACCCCTTTGTCAAAGGAAATTGATTTTGAGTATGACTGGAAATACTCGAATGTTCTACTATCTCTAGCGCATTCTTGCGGAGAAATACCTAGTCCGTCCAGTTCGAATATTTTTTGTAATATTTCTGACTCTGTTTCTTCATGTACTAGGCTTTGGCCATGTGTGATGTTTTGCAGTGGTGACTCGCCGGTGGACCCCTTTCCATGGATCGTTGGCCCAAACACCGTACGCGCAATGCGAAGACCTGAGGGTAGGGTCAAAGTACCAGTTGTGTTGACAAGTTCATAGTAATAATCGAGACCAACCAATATCTGCGGATTTTGATGCTCACCGCGGACTCTTGGATTAGATATGCAGAGTTCCTTATCCTGGAGGAATTGTTTATCATAGTCATCCAGGCGGGCTGAGCAGAACCCATTAGTGAGGATTGGTTTGGTCTGAATTGTTAAATTCAACTCTTTTCCGTAGGCCGTACTAATCCGAAGTGGTACGATACTTGTGTTGAATTTTTCAATATGACCACCTATTCCCGACATTGTGCAAATTTCATTATTTTGCTTTTCAAGGCCCAGGTCTGTTGCTGTTTGCTCTTTGATAACGGTCCTCTGGGCCCCTGTATCAAAGAAGAAGAGCACCTTTTCGAACTGTCCGGTGTTGTTATTCCAGACGTTACCCTCAGCGGTCATTAGCACGGTCGGTTCTCTGGATCTGTTAACTTGATGTTCGGTTATGTGCGGGCGCGTTGCACCAATCTCCTCTGCTGTGTGTGGATGCGATTGTTGCGGTCTTTGTCGCACATCGTTCGATCCACCTTCTTCTCCATAGCGATTAGGTCAGTACGCACTTTGCTCTCTAGGAGTGGGATTATTATTTCCCTGATTCCTGGAGCGATTTGGAGCTTGATCTCTCAGCGTACGTTGATTATTAGACCTTTGCGGTCTGCTTTCGTCGGCAGCGTTAAAACTAAAGCTCAGAGCGTGCATTTGACCGCATTTAGGGCAGTCGGGTTTCGGACAATCGTAACTCCCAAGTGTGCTTGAAAAACATTTCCAGCATTTTTTGGCTTCTTTGATTTTATTCCACCTATCTTTGACCTTCGGAACCGTCCTGCATTGATCGGCCCTATGGTTCAACCGGCCGCAAAATGGGCAAGAGCACTTCCCTTTTGCAAACACTGAAGCGCTCGCTTTTTGGGATCGCTTGCCCGCGTGTTGGATTTCGGGTCTTGTGTGATTTTTGAGGCGCGATTCTACAAATTTCTTGGCGCTTATTCCTTTTTCGAGGTGATCCATGATATCCTCGATTTTTACGTCTTCGTCTTCTTGTGTGCTAACGAGAACGTTTTTGACTATATTGTACTGAAATTTTTCAAGAATTTTTTCCGTCCACATTGCGTCTTGAATTTGGCGGATGTCTTGTCCCGCAGAAACCATGTGATTGATCAGCATTCTGATCTGGTCAAATGTTTGAGTACAGCTGTCCGCATTATTTTTTGCAGCGGGTAGGTCCACTAACTTTTGGACAATCTTGGCGCGGTTCGTTGGTTTGTTGCCGTATTTCTTTTTTAGGGCTTCAACCATCCATTTGTAGTTCTGAGGGATCAGCTGAATGCCTTTAATTGTCATTTCTGCTTTCCCTTTAAGGCTGTCCTTGAGGAGCAGCATCTTTTCCACCGTACTCAAATTTCTACTCTGGTGGACGAGCGTTTCATAAACCGCCCAGAACTCCGGAAAGTCTTCTTCGTGTCCATAGAAGCGTGGCAGCTTCAGCTGCTGTGGCTTCAGTGTGCGGCATTCCATTGTTTCGTCATCTCCCGAGTTGTTCTGTGGGTGCTCGGAAAAAAAGGAGCCATCCTCGGACAATGTTTCATATTCGGGCTGTCCGCTTACATTTGTGTTAGATGTTGTGTCACCTTCTCTTATTTGGTGAGCTTCTGTAATTCTACTATTGACCTCGTTCCAGTGAGGATCTAAGCCTAATTTTCGAGCCAGAATATTCATCTTACTTCTATTTTTGGTGAATCGAGTCTCTTATACATAGATCATTTCGTTTGCTCTGGCTATTTTCTCGGTGAACTGTGACTCATTCTCCAATTCTTCGAGTTCGGCAGTAAGATCTTTTCTATTTCCTTTTGACTTGCCTTCAAATTCTTTTTCTAGCTTATCAACTAGACCTTGCAGAGAATCTCTGCTTGATCTTATTATTCTAATTCCGCCTTCTGTTAGATTTACGGCGGTCAAGTAGTCTTCGTACTTGCTCTGATCGTCACCGGTTGGAGTTATCGTTTCCGTGTACGGCTTATACTTTTCGATCAAAGTATTCAGCGTATTTGCGCTGAAAAGAATAGGTTTTTTGTGGAAGATCAGCGACATATTTTTTTATGCCTGTTTTGCTGATGCCACTACCAGTATCACTAATCTGGCTACTCAAGTCTGCTGATGAGACGAGTGTTGGGAGTTCTTTTGACTCCAAGTCCAGGCCTCAACTGGGAGACGGGACAATTGAGAGCTTGTTAGCTCTAGGTCCAGGCCTCTACTGGGAGACGGGACCAATCGGCTCTAGAAATTCCCGGCCGATGCACCAAAACTATGGCAGTCGGTGCTTGTGTAAAGATACAAAGGTTCAGTGGTAGAGCTTTATATAGCAGTAATAGGAGAAGGAAATTACATGACATCACATCGCTATATATATACGGTCTCAGTCGACCTGGCATAGATAACACATTAGATGCCGCGTTGCGGCATCTTAACAAGCGATGTGTGAAGAGGCAACAAGCAATTCGCCGACCAAGCGGCGGTAAGTGGATGATGTGTGGAGTGATTCAAAGCGGCGGTAAGTGGATGATGTGTGAAATGATTCAAAGCGGCGGGCCGCCTTATGATGAGCCGGTGTCGTGCTAACCAGCACATGCAATGCGGCGTGGTTCAAATCATTTGAAACCAAAAATCGGTAAGGGAGGAAAACCTCTGGTATGGACTGATCTTACTGTTGGTCAAAATTTACAAAATTCTGAATGAAGAAATTAAACCGAGCAGTCTCAGAGTTAATATATTAAAAACAAGGATGAAACTCTTGTCTGATCACTCAAAATCCCTTCGATTACCGAGTCAGTACTCTTTTCATCTCTCAATCACATTTCACTACGACAATCATGACCAATTCCACCTGTATTTGCCGCT
>JAPDOI010001399.1:0-184535 GCA_029168955.1 Aplectana chamaeleonis | reverse complement strand
GCTCGTCCACAACCACGTTTTTTCGGCAATTTTGGCGATGGGTGAGAGCAGACTGATCGGCCGGTACCCTTTAGCCGTGGATGGTGACTTTCCCGGCTTCGGCAGTGGAATAACACGAGCCACTTTCCAATTTTGGGGTAAAATGCATGTACGAAACGATGTATTTATGACGTCAGCAATAAAGCGGCAGTAGTTCACTGGGCAGTCTCTTCAGGACTGCAGGGCTCAAACCGTCTGGCCCTAATGCCTTCGAGTTGCTCATCTCCTTTATCGCCTTCTCGACCTGTGCAGGCGTGACTGCATCATCTACATCCATGAGAGGCAACTTACAGAGTTCCCGTACAGTTATTCTGTTCTGTTTCTCTCTTTTGGTTCTAGTGATGAAAAATGCTTCCCAAGAGCATTTGCGGCCTCCTTCCCTGATTTGAAGACTCCATCTTCAAACTCAATCGTGGAATTGTCGGCGGAGGTGAACTTTCCGGAGATCCTTTTCAAGGCCTTCCACGTTGCTGCTGCATCTTTTTTGAAGTTCATCTTCTCAGTAAACTTTTCCCAAGTTTCCTTCTTGTGCCTGTCAAGGTCGTTCCTGATCTCATCATCCAGCGCAGCGATGTCTGGGTCAAGATGATTTGCGGCTCTCTTTGCGTCCCTTGTCCTTATCTTCTGCAGTGTTTCCTGGTGACATTGGGAAAGAAGGTCTTAACGCGGCCTTCAGGGATCGCAGCTTTCATAGCCTTCAAGATAGCATCAGATAGGTGGCGCTCCTTCTGGTGTACATCGCCATTCCACGTATAATCAGCCGCTTGGCGGAGCGCGACCTCCGTGAACAGGCTCCAGTCTGCAAGGCCTAAATTAAGATAAGACTATGACGAACACCTGTATAGGGAGCAAGAGAGTTAGAGAGATCAATATCGACAAAGACAGGGATGTGATCGCTGGAAAGAGTTGTGGATGTCGACCAAGAGCAGGCATTAGAGAGATTGGAAGAGACGAGGAGATGTCTGGGCTAGATGATCGGCTGTTGGCAGGGAGACGAGTGGGCTGGGCCATCGTTTAAGATAACCAGATCGCACTCCTCCGCCCATTCTTCGACGTCACCTCCTCTAGCATCAGAATCAAGCGACGAGCAGAACGTGTGCATTGAAGTCACCCGCAAAGACAATTGAGGGAGAAAGAGAGCAGTCATACAGCTGCTTGAGAAGGGGATAGGATTGTATGTTGAGGGACAAGAGGAAGAAGGAGGGATATATATTAAAAAGAGAAACCGGTGTTTTACGAGGTAGATGGATGGGGATGTACTCGAGAGTGCCATCCACTGGAGTGTTTGGAATAATGTGAGAGGGAAGAAAGGACAGAACAAAAGTAGAGACTCCGCCTCCTTGAGATGACCTAGGAGTATGATATGCAGTATAGCCCGGGATGTTTGGATGTCTGGTGATGAGTACGGGCAAAGAGAGATAATTCAGAAAGCTTGGTGCGAAGGCCGTTTAGATTGATGTGTACAATAGATAGGGGGCGGTTGGTAGATGAGGAATTTGAGTTACTGGAGGCGGAGCACACAATACAACGAAGGGAAGAATCGTGGTGCCTCACAGAACTGAGACCCGAACAAGAGAAGTGCACTCCACCTTTCGCATCCAAAACATTGGACGCTGGTTCCATACCAATTGACATCTCTGCCGCATGTGGCACATGGGTACTTCTTCTTCTTCGCGGGTCCTGGATTCCTTTCGACGCCGGCCATTTGTAGAAGAATCCTCAGGAGAGCTGCAGCCAGCCAGCACCTCTCCCATGACAAAACCCTCTCCGCCGAGGGATTGACGTCGGTTTGCACGGAGGTGATCTTCTTCCTCCACACTGCCACGGCACGAACGTACGACATCTCGGCAGCCTGGGGAAATGGTGAGGATCTAGGAAGGGTAGCGAACAGAACATTGACATGAAGTGTAAGATCTTCTGAGGGGTGTGGAGGGCATCGCCATATTGTCAGGACTGAATTCGGCAGTTCGTTCTGCTTTTGTATTGACGCTCGCGCTGTAGGTCGCTGCTGCTGCTCGCCATATTCTCTTCTCGATAGCAGCATCTCTCCGGTTATTGTAGTTTCACGTGTCACTATAGTTCTTCCATGTTTGAATCTTCGCTTTTGTGTTTGAGAGATTTTGTACGCTCGAAGTGTTCGTCTTTTAATCATGATCCATTGGTGAATACGAGGTCGTTTCCCCATATCCCCTGGCTGTTCCTTCTATTATAGTAGTTTCTCCCCTTTCAGCGGTGCCTCTAACAATTGTTCAAATTCGGTGCGTCTAGCACTTGTTCAAATTGACTATGTGTATGCATTATGTGATAGATTCTCTTTTCAAGCACATCCATCTTTTTTAACGGCAGTGAATAGAGCGTTATTGTGTTTAACCGTGTGTTGGCTTACATTCACGCTTCGGAAGATGAGGAAGGTTGATGAAGTGTAAAAAAGCCGCAGTCTAGAACTCTTTTTGTCCAGGACTTTCGTGCTCGGCCGAATGTTTCTTCCGCATAGGTGCATCAGGACTGGAATTCACCAAGTGTCAGGCAAGATTTAGCCACTGTTTTGGGCCCTTCGATTCCCACTAACTGTGCTTAATCATGGTTACGTTGACCATGTTTAATAGGAAGTAGGCGTTTCGAGAGTCTCAGCTCGATTTCGCATGGTGCTCGGGGCAAAGTGATTTCCAGACCTCGCGGTCATTGTTGGTTGGAAAAAACTGCCCTGACCGGGTTTGGTTTTTCATTCCTCCTCATCTTTGTCTTTCTTCCTTTTTTATCCAACTGGCTAAAGCAGATCGGCCTACTACTTATGACCAGGAGCCGACCTGATCCTGAGAAAAACGGAGGCAAACGACTGGTGTTTAGTCCTGGATCATAGTTTTAGAAGCTGTTCCCGACGAAATGTTAGAATTCCCCAATATCGTCGGGCGGCGAGTGCCTTTAATTGGTTTGCAGCTTCTATTTTGCCTTGCAAAAGTTCTTCAAAACGCTATTGAAGATCAGTGCTTGAAAGCTACGGTGATCTGAAGCTGGAATGTATTTTAACCCATTATGCGACATTTAGTGCACGTCTGCGTGTGCAGCGTTCGGTCGTGGACTAGTAGAATAGGAAAACTTGAGTTTCGACTTGTCTAAACGCTCCGTGGCTCGGGCTTCCGTCAGAGCTGACCGATCGGTTTCTTCTTCATCTTACCACTCACTGTAGATATCTCATAGTCGTAAAAAGGTGACGACGTCGCACTGTTCATTCCACATATCGTGAGCAGATGAAGAAGTTGATCTTGCTGGGCATGATACTAAATAACGTAAATCATGCCCTGTACGTTAGCAGTCAAGACATCCTACTAATTATATTCGTCTTACTCTTTGTTTGTGTGTGTGAGAGAGAAAGAGAAAGACAGAGGGCGAATGAACGAAAATTTGGTCGGCCCGTCGTGAACAGCTGACATCAGGGTCCGTTGCGATTCCACCTAAAGGTGGGAGCTCGTACAATACCGGCCACAACTTCTGTCCCAAAGCGCGTCGCCGACGCGAAATCGCGTCGAAAACGCCGTTTTCGTTCGGAGTGGACTTTTCGAGAATCTGAAAAAACCTTTCGATTCCCCTCGATGAGGAGATTCCCATTATATGTTCAGACTTGAGAAAAACACAAGTCTTCACCTAGTTATGGCCTATTTTCCCTAAAAGGAGTCAAAATCTTTGTGAATGGTTATTTTTTTGAATCTGAAAACACTATTCGCTTCCTCTCATCGTCCTGATTCCAAAAATCATTTCAAGTTTGGAAAATTGTTACTTCTTGACATAGTTATGGCATATTTCGCCCACCCAAAGAGTAGGAATGCTCTATCAACGGCGAAACTTGAAAGTTAGCATCACCAGTACATTGGTGTCGTAATTCTGACTTCAAAGCTGTCTCTGTACCTGGAAAAGTGTGACATTTGACTCTTAATCTTTCTAAGTTCTATATGAATTCCGTTTTGTCGATGGTCTCCCTTCAATTTCTCGGTTCTCCGCGCTCTCCACGCTATTGCTCTTCTCTCTCTGACGCACTCCTCGCTGCCTGTACTGCCTCGCTCGAAGACATTCCTCCAAACCAGGGGTGTGCGTTTTTCGTTTTTCGATTTTTCGGTTTTTTCGTTTTTCGGTCTTTTTGGCGAAAAAAATCAATATCGAAAAAAACGAAAAAGATTAAATATTTTTCGGTTTTTTTTCGGTCTAAACTTTCCAGTGCTGATGCGATTTGCAGTTGATTCTCCGCTGCCCACAGACGTTTGCAACAAGAAGAAACGAATAAGGAATGGCAAAATAACGAATGCAAACAAGCGTTCTGAGGTCACCAAAACGCCTCATGCCCCTCGCCCCTCTATATGAACAATTGAACACTCGAGATTGCGATAACATGAAGTAATCAAGTCAAGAGAGTACTGGTAAGCGAGCTAAATCGCTTGATTGCATTGATATGTAGTTGTCATCCATCGCAAAAAGGCCCTCTTTTAGCACAAAAACACGGTTTTGGGTTCTCTTGAAGGCTGTGTTCACGATAAGACTCGATTCTTCTGTTTTCCCGCCTATATTGAAAACTGTCCCATGCTGATTCTAATTATGTCTCTGAAATCGTACAAGTCCTCCTGAGAACGGAGTTATGGTCCCTCATGAATCGAGCTAGGGAAGCATGATGGACGAGTTGTCCGAGGCTTGAAACATCCATCTTCTGCAGCCGGTGTACGCGAGCTGACCTGAGTAAAGAGAGAAGTTGAGAATGAAGTTAGGAACGGGGCTTTTGATCGGAAACCATCGCTCACCCCATGATCCCTAGTGTTCAATTGTTAACATCGAAGGGGCGGAAATGGGGCTCGGGCTGTTCTGGGACTCCGAAACGCTTGTTTGCAGCCGCTATTTTGCCACTAGTTGCTCGTTTTCTACCGTTCCTCCGAGACTGGGAGCCTGGGAACTTTCTCGCCTATCATTTTACTGCGGAAAATCACCGAGAATGAATATCGTGAATGCTGCCTTTAAAGCATGCCTTGCTGTATAGAGCACCAGACCTTCCGTAAGTGGAGATATCAAAAGTGAAATCCATCGCGAACACTGCCTTTAAAGGTCAGTAAAATTTGTTTCCTTTTGAGATGTACATAAAAAAGTAGTCGAACATTGCTTCTCGGAAGCTCGTGAATTTCAAACAGGAGCGTGTCCAAAAATTTCAAACAGGAGCGTGTCCATACATGTTCTTCTACTCTGGTAGCAACAGCATAAATTTCATTGCACCCTCTATCAAACCATAGCAAAAAAAACCGCGAATGAAAATGTTAATGGGGAAACAGCCGCATGTGTAAATTATTAGCTCTCTTAGAAGCTTTATACATGTTCCTCTACTTTTCAGGTCTCTTTTTAGGTGTACTTCTAATAAAAGTGTACTTAAAATAAAAGGTAACTTCTATTTTTCAGCCTCGTTTGTTGAAATTCTGATAGTGAAAATTTTATTAACAAAACTCAGGTTTTCGTGAGCAAGAATCTTAAAAAGTCAGCTATTTAAGTTTAGCCAATGTTTGCATACTCGTTAGTGCCATCGTCATTTTGTGAGCCGTAAACCTGTTTTAGAATCTAGACTTTTCCCTTATCTTATTTTGAAATGTACTACTATTAGAGGTGTACTTCATATAGAGGTGTACTTTTAATAGAGAAAATACGGTAGTTCCATCCAGCAAAAATTTTTGAAATGAGCCCCTGTGTAGACACCACAACTCAAAGCGTGTGGTTGCGTAGCGGCCATTACCGTCCAATAACGCCGGGATACTGAGCTACGGGTCAGTGCTGACCACTACGTGACCGCTCACACTGAAGTCAAACATGACTGCGGAAGGAATTCACGCAAATGTGTGCTATGCATTAGGAACTGATGATGTTCGTCTTTGCACAACGTTTGTCCCGTTTAGACCTATGACTTGCACTTCAACTTCTACGAATTCAGTTTCACGACTTCGAGCCCACAGTATTGATCAAAAACGCGAAAAAACGTGGACATGAATGCTCAGAGAACTAGTTCAGTTTCGAAAAACGAGTTCACGTTAAGAATTTCGGGTGGTGATCAGTGCTACGATTTTGTCAGGATTCGCCTCTGCAGCAAGGCTAAAATCCCTTCCATTAATATGATGATTGCGGAAACTTTTGTCTCTCTAAACATTGTCTAGTTTTTCCAGTCGAAAATATGTAATTGCGAAAAAAAGACGATTTTAAAAAGAGAATTTTTTTCGGTTTTTTCGTAATTTTTCGTTTTCAAAACCGAAAATTTTTCGTTTTTCGGTTTTTTCGGTTTCAAAGTTTTTCGCACATGCCTGCTCCAAACCGAATAGAATTCGAGGAGCGGAGACGGACTGAAGAGTCAGCGTTATGAAAGCCGGGTATCTGAAAGATCAAAGGTCGAAATGGGAGAGGAGTAAACATCATAGGTGTTCTCTGAGATATTGCTATAGCGAGACGGAACGCTGGTCGACTCAGAAAAGAAAGCATCAAGAGAAAATCGGAACAGGAGTTAGCGTTATGGGTGGTTTGTCCCTGGTTTACTAAATCCTATTCTAACACTACGCCATCGATGAGTGATTTTGCGGGGAAAGAATCGAATCCTCGTTCTAAGAGAAAAATGCTTGTATGCATTCCCGGAAGATTGCTTAATGATGAGTCACACTCTTCGCAGGGAAACGAATAAATGCTGTGCGCGCCGCGACCGCTGACTGGGTGGTCTGCATCCGCAAAATCACTCACCGATGGCGTAGTGTTAGAATAGGATTTAGTAAAACAGGGACAAACCACCCATAACGCTAACTCCTGTTCCGATTTTCTCTTGATGCTTTCTTTTCAGCGTTCCGTCTCGCTATAGCAATATCTCAGAGAACACCCATGATGTTTACTCCTCTCCCATTTCGACCTTTGATCTTTCAGATACCGGGCTTTCATAACGCTGACTCTCCAGTCCGTCTCCGCCTCTCGAATTCATTCGGTTTGGGGGAATGTCTTCGAGCGAGGCAGTACAGGCATCGAGGAGAGCGTCAGAGAGAGGAGAGCAATAGCGTGGAGAGCGCGGAGAACCGAGAAATTGCAGGGAGACCATCGCTAAAACGGAATTCATATAGAACTAAGAAAGATTAGGAGTGAAATCTCACACTTTTCCAGGTACAAAGACAGCTTTGAAGTCAGAAATACTACACAAATATACTGATGATGCTCACGTTCAAGTTTCGCCGTTGATAGAGCATTCCTATTCTTTGGGTGGGCGAAATATACTATAACTATGTCAAGAAGTAACACTTTTCTAAAGTTGAAAAGAACATCCATCATCCATCCGGATAGCACATCCGGTTATCCATCCGGATAACACATCCGGATATCCATTCGGATAACACATCCGGATAGCTAGCAAATTACTATACGTGGTTTCCATGCCCGAAACCGCACCTATGCGCCCTCAGGGCATGGAAGCAGACTCTGCCCATCCTATGTAGCGCTCTTCGGCTTGAAGCTTTGTCTATGAAATTTTGGATGCGTTTTGCATCTGAACAGCCAGTTATTAAATGGGGTTTCCATGCTCGAAACCACACCTGTGTGCCCTCAGGACATGAAAACAGGCTCCACTCACCTTATGTAGCGCTCTTGGGCTTGAAGCTGCGTTCATGTAATTTTGTGGGCGTTTTTTTAATGCGGACATTCGTATTCAAAATGCGGGTTCCGCCCCCGGAACCGCACCTATGTGTCCTCAGAGCATAAAAATCCTATGCTTCAGGCTATATTGAATCTAAGACACGAGTCAATTTCGTGGAGTTAATTGCAAGAGATATGTAGAACACTGAACAATGCTCTTCTCAAACAGTCAACTATCCATTATTTCACAGAATTGCGATTTTTTTTACTTTAAGCACCTGTAAATCCTAAATCGCCCAAAATGCATCTTAGATTACGAACTTCCAGAACATCTGTGTCATTTCGTTGACAGGATAGTCCTCTTGTAATGACCTCGATGACAGCGAATGCTCAACCCCACTGCTGCTGACATATCCAGGAGCGCTTTGGCGGCACACTTTAGCTGCTCAGAAGGTTGGAGCTCCCCACCCGCTAACCAGAAGTCCGGTGGCGAGCAACCCTTTTCGCGGGCAGCGAGCGCAATGGCAGCGGGTGGCGAGCACTCGCCGGCTGGGGCTCGCCGCCCACCACCATTAATTCGGCGGCGCGCTCGCCACCACTAATTCGGCGGCGCGCTCGCCACAACATAACTACCCGCTCGCCTTACCCTGGTCGCCGACGAAATGGTACCGGTTGGCGGACACTCATCGCTTATCACTTCCTCTCGTTCCTATTAATAAACTGGCATGCCCCACCCCGTCTAACCTTGCAGTCACAGATTTATGATTCACAGTCGGCAGAAAATGTATTCATTATTGCGGCGATCAATATATTTACATCAACGTTCAACGTCAAGCGAATGCTCAACATCGAACTATATTCAAAACCACGGTTTCACATCTAAAATCCATATCAATCATTGGTCAGCAATAAGTTATGGCATGGAGGAAAATTATGAACAATCCTATCTACGTCATTAAGCATTTGGTTCTATCCTAAATACGGGGAGGGGCGCTCAAAAATAGTTCATAGGAAGGAAGTAAAGGTACTTGATATCGCTATCAATCAGTGTTATGTATAAAAATATTCCCATAGTCAGTCAGATCTCTGCAACACCCATGTCTCGAACATTATAGGAAAGCATATATTGTCTACTGCCGGCCGCTCTTGGAATACTGTACGCAGGTCTGGTCACCATCTTCTGTTGAGGAGGATGAAGTCGCTGAAAACGTGCAAAGGCGGTGCTCAAAACGCGTTTTCGTCAAAGCATTCCCTATGCGAGAAGTGCCAAACTACATGAAAAGGCTTGAAATATTGGGAATCGAAACCTTACGATATCGAAGAATTCAGTTCGACTTACATTTATGTTACAAAATCGTTAAAGGTCGCTGCAACATCCCATTTGAAAGCGTTTTCGCGTTCACCCGCCGCTGTACTCGCTCCCGCCAACACGCTTTTCAGCTCGAACGTAAATTCACATCGAAATCTAGTGTGCTGCATTCGTTTGCTTTTAGGGTCATCCCAATTTGGAACAAACTACCTCCGGAAATCGTTGATGCCAAAAGTTTTCCAATTTTTAAAAGCAGGCTGTCCCACTTCAATCTCAGGTCATTGCAAGGGACAGATGGCCACTCTTTCTGTTAGAGCTTTAAGCACAGGGTGCTCCGATTGTACGAGTATTTCAGTTTTTTTTTTCTTCTTTTTTTTCGTTGTTCTGTTGGCTGCGTACTCAGGATCTCGTAATTAACCTCCCTCACATACATTCCGTATGTCTCTTTATTGAAAAATAAAGCTATTGAATTGAATTAAATATGATTCAATGTTGCTCGAGTTCTGAGTGCCCCCCCCCCTCCGTCTAAGATAGCACCAAGCATTCCTTATCGAATTATTAGTATTTCTCCAAGAAAGAGATGAAAAGATAGATCTTCAAATATCGATATGGGTTCATAGTTATATTCGAACTCTACATATCCATCATCCATCCGACAAATTAAGACATTCCGCGTGTGCGTCACATCAATTTAATTCATAGACATTCTTATTTTCGATGCAACTATTTCAGGAAGTGCAAATAAATTATCGTCAATCTCTGGACGAGGGGAAGCCGCGACGCTGCTATGATATCTCTACCATAGAAACAGAGCGGCTTTTTTTTTTGCAAGAAAGCACTATGGTAGAAATGATTAAACAAACGCTCCGCTCCCAAGATAGCGAGATCATAGCTGCAGCACGGCTTCCTAGAGATAGGATACAGACTAGAGTATATCAAACGAATAAAAGATTTCCATCATTCGAATAAACGAATAATTCGAAAAATTGATTCTTTCGAATATTCGAATAAACGAATTATTCGAATATTCTCAAATATTCGATTATTCGTTTATTCGGCCGAATATTCGTTGCCATACTCATACTCTAATACAGACCATCTTTAGGAAATGATCAAATAGTTACGTCATCAACATGGCACCTTTGCTTCATGTTTCTTCCAGTGTACACGACGGCAAGGGCTCTTCGTTTCCAACACCTTGGCTGCTTATCGGGCTTCCATGCCGCTGAAAAAAAGATTTTCGTAGAACTAAGTGGTACATCTAAGTAGTAGCAGAGCACTTACCCAATCAGGGATCCACTGGATCTGCCACTGTCCTCTCGAAATTGGTAGCTGTGACTATCTGAAATGATACGGTATTACTGCTTTATTGGAAAAGTTGTCTATGTGAAAACAAACAAAAAACGACCGAAAATTATTCGCAGGAGGAAAATTTAGATTGTGGGCACATGTCAGGCAAAAATTATTCGGCATGCGATAAATTAATTATATTCATATTATTATATAAAAATGTGGAAAACCGTAGAAAAACCGATTACCTACACGGACATCCGAATAAATTTCCGATTAAAAACTTTCATCGAATATAAATATATCACATTTTTGCATTCAGAAGTCATTCGGAATTTACGAATAAGGTTTTCTCCTAACGATTTTGAAAAAAAAGAGGTGCTTCAAAATACCGTATTTGATTTATTCAATCGTTTGGAAATATGCCTCGGTTGCTCATATCTAGATGGAAAATATCTAAATAGGGGTATAGGGAACAGCCCTAGTAGATTAGCTGTGTTTAGTAAGAATTTAAAAAAATGATCACGGAATAACGATTGACTCGTCATCATACACGAAGTGTATGTGGAGACGGAGGCGTATCGAAGGACTTGTCGAAGTGGGGAAATTCACACTCTGATAATGGAGAGGGTCATTAACACCTATCTGGGATACTCGTGGGTATACCTAAGGTAGTTTTATTATGTGCTGCCTCGCCGAATGAGAACGCGAGGTCGCACAAATCTTCTGGTTAACGGGTCAGCGTAGTCCTGGAGAGAAAGGTAATCTATACATTATGATGCATAGGTCGCAAGTTGGAAAGTTTCTGAAAACTGGTCGAGATGTTTATTAAATTTGAACCTTGTCCTGAACGAATAACATCTGTTTGAGTGTCTAGATGGTGATTGTTGATGTTTCCAGCCTTTGGTCACATTTTCGAATAGCCTTGAAACGTTACTGTAGTGTTAGATCACGAAATAAATGAAAAGAAAAGAACCGAAGAAAAGAAAATGATGCAGAGTAAGGAGACGCTGACCACGCTTTTTAAAAATCCGCGTGGCTCGCAAACAGCTCGCGACCCGCTATACCATTTCTACTCTGGCTCGCGACCTGCTGTACCCATAGCGGGTGGCGAGCGGAGACGAGGGGGCAGCGGCTGGCGAGCACTTTGAAACGAGGGGATAGCGGGTGGCGAGCAAGGTTCGAAATGCGCGCGGGTCGCGAGCACCGAGTTCCTGAGTGGCCAAGACTCCTCCTCCATGTCAGAGCCATTAACTATGGCCATGCTACTGTCGTCTATTGTCTTGCATGCTTCATCGTAAGTGAATTGTAAGCTCCTTTTGTGTGTTCCTGCCTTATTCTTACATCTCCATTTATAATCTTGCCTCATTTGTTTTTTCGCAGTTTTTTTCTCACTATTCAGTTTTTTAATCTCCTGTCTCATTTTGCTTTTTCAGTAGGATCTTCAGTTTCATTTTGACCTCTTATTCTGACTTTGACTCGCCATCGCGCAACTCCGCAATCTCAGTATCGAAGTCAAGATTGGACGTAGAGAAGCCGTTTTTTTTGCATTTATTAGAGTTTAAAAAGCTAAATACCTGTTCAAAAAATGGTTCGGAACGGATATCTGGTGTTCGAGAAAAATCGTCAAAACCACGTGATTTTGGTCGAAAAAGTGTTAATCTTCTTTTTTTCAGTCGGCGTACACGATCTTGTTGGAACACTTATCTTCGAGCTAGAGAGCTCAATTTTGGCCAGGAAGCTGGTTATAATTGCACCTAGCTCCTTTCAAATTTTGAAGTGGATAGCTTAATTTTTTTGCGGAACTTCAAAATTGAGGGCCAAGATAGACAAAAACAGATAAACATGTTAGTATAAGCCACCCAGCGTTTGCTCATTCATAAAAATGAACTAATGAAATTAAACACCGTTACTGATAAGCTTTCTGAGACTGGCTTACTCTACAATCAATACGGCGAACCTTAGAAATATTCTTCAGAACGCACGGTGTGATTAGGGTTTCCGCCTGACGCCGATAGGAGTGTACGGGACACCAATGGGAGTGCTCACAGCGCCGGGCAAAGTGTGTGCGACCCGTCTGCGCAGAGCGCCGGGAGAAGTACCGGGGACCGGGCCCAACCGGGAATGCGCAGAGCGCCTGGGAACTTTGCGGGACCCATTCGGGAATGCGCAGAGCGCCTGGAAAAGTGTGTCGGATCCAACTACTAGTGCTCAAAGCGCCGGAGGAAGTGTCTGGGACCCATCGGGGAGTGCGCATAGCGCCGGGGAAAATGTCGGGGACTAAACCAAGAATGCGCAGAGCGCCGTAAAAAGTGGTGGACCCAACTTTGACTGCTCAGGCCACCGGAGGGAGTGTCTTGGACTCATCCGGTAGGGCTCAGAGCGCCGCGAAAAGTGTGCGGGACCCAACTGAGTGTGCACATTGCGCCGGGGAGAAAATGCGGGACCCATCAGAGAATGCGCATAGCGCTTAGGAAAGGAATCCCTTGTTACTGTTGCTGAAGTAGCTCACAGTAAAAAAGCCTGTTGTAAGTTTTGCTTCAAAAAAACACCAGGCACAAACTATGTTAGGAAGGGAGCTTTTAGGAAAAATAAATGATATTTCCAAGATGAAAAAAAGTAATGATTTGGCATGGTTATATTTTCAAACAGCTAAATATATTTTTATATTCCAGCTGAAGGGAAGAAAACTGCGTTCCCAGTAAAATTTTCCAGACGTAAAAAAAATGTTCTGAAATACTTCAAGAAATGATTTGGCTTCAAATGACTCGATGTAAAGAAATAATCGGGAAATGTAGTGAAATAGCTGAATATACGATTTGGCGATCGAGCATAGACCATTTATTGATAAGTGTAGTGAATAAAGAGGGTTGGCAGTTTACAAGCGTTTCTGTAGAACTCATCAAACCAAAATCATCCGCGATGTGAAAAGCAAAGGTTATTACGGGAGTTGTTATACAACAGTCAGAAAATGTCAGGGTACGTAAACGCAACTCTTGAGTCCGTATTGCGGATGATTTTGCTTTGTTGAGTTCTACGGAAACGCTTGTAAGCTCCGAACCCTCTTTGTTCACTGCACTTATCAATAAATGGTCTATGCTCGACCGCTAAATCGTATATTCAGCTATTTCTTTACATTTTCCAATTATTTCTTTACATCGAGTCATTTGAAGCCAAATCATTTCTTGGGGTGTTTCAGAACATTTTTTTTACTTTTTGGAAATGTTACTGGGAACGTAGTATTCTTCCCAATATAAAAAAAATATATTTAGTTGTTTGGAAATATAACCATGCCAAATAATTACTTTCCCATGAAGCTAAACTTTTAGAATTTGTTATTTCATTCTGCCGTCTCTGTTTGACGTCATTTTTTTTATACTAACGGTTTGGCTCTCACGCCCCCCCCCCTCGCCCTGATACAAGTCCATCTTGGTTCTTGGTTGACCGAAGATCCAACCCCCCCATCCCACTGGATGTCGGCGGGTCCGACCCCCCCCTCTGTGATACAACACAGCTCACGCCGAACCCTGGTAGAGAGCCTCCATCTCCTTGATCTCTCTTCGGGGCGAAACGCTTGGTTTTGTTTTGGGAGTAATGGAGGCGGGGCCGACTTTTTACTTGCATTTCTCGCTTGTTTGAGCAAACTGAGATCTCGCGCTTGGCAGGGTCGCTATTAGGGATGAGCGGATTGAAAATTTCGAATTTCGGAACTCGGAAATCGCAACAAAATTAAAATTTCGGAAATCGAAAATCGGAATTGAAACAAAATTAAAATTTCGGAAATCGGAAAGCGGAATCCCGAAGCCGAAAAACTTCGGAAATCGGAATTCGGAATCGGAAAACGGAACAAAGTATACTTGCAACTGACATCGAAAAATATGTCTCTGACCCTCAGGCCGGAAAGCATAGCCAATATAAAATCATCATTCCCCAGATACTTCACCATCCTGGAGAATCAAATTGTGGTCCCATGGGGATCCCATTAGGGATGTGCGTATTTGCGACTGGAGACTAAGAGCTTCAAGGACTACCGGGCTTTTTATCAGTGTTATGTGGAACGACTAACGACTAAAGAAATTAAAGATTTCCGTAAGCAACCCAAAGTTTAAAAAAAAAGATTGCTCACTATTATCGCCACCCAGTGGAGGGATCACACCAGCTTTGGCCTATATATCGCTGGTAGTTTGTCGGGATATGCACAGTCAGCACTGATCGTCTGATACTTTGCGTTCACTACTGACGGTTGGCGCACTCGGTACCACGTGTTATAACATACATGCACGGAATTTGCGCCAACCTCCAATGGGGAACGCAAAGTATCAGCGCGATCCGTGCAAACTGTACAGGCGTGTGTCGTACAGAATATTCAGGCTTGAAACCGTTTGGGGGGCTTTTCGAGAAAATGAAGTGGTTCTACCATGAAAGGGAAAATTTGGCTGATATATTATTGCTGATAGCGTTATCAGTCATTGTTTTCGTGGAGACTCCATGAAAATACTTCGATTTCTGAAAGCGGTATCATTCATTCTCCAACTGAATCCTTGGTGGTCCCTCCCCAAACGGTTCCACACCGAATATTCTTACCCCACAGTCATTACTATTTCTTACAAAGCGGCTTCTTGACCTAAGACATCAATATTTTGGCCCCAAGATAACATCACGCAGCGTGCGCAGCGTCGCTTCGGTGCTAAACAAAAGCGTTACATTTTTGAGAGGGGGAAATTTAGGTTTTGTCGCAAAGAGCCCTCAATGATTGTGATGGTCCCTGAAAAACTGTACAGCTGGAAAAACCCTCAACTCTTTCTCGATTCAAAACTAGGACTTCGAAGTGCAAGTCACATGACTATTCTGTGAACATTCTACACATTGTTAACCAGTCGAATCAAAGAACTTAAAGGCATCGGACGCCGAAAACCACTCACCGTTTTTGAGTTTTAATCATTGGTTGGGCCCCCTGAGAACGTGGGTGGAGTTTGTCGGGTCACCGAAGCATTGTTGGGAAGATACGGGTGAACGAATGCCTAAAATTCCACCAAAAGAGGCCGGCCTTCTGACAGCCATGTAGCATAAAATGAAAAAGAAAGAAGGTTTTCAACAAGCGATATCGCGTAAATGAGTGGAAGTTGATGTATCATTTGTTGATAAGCTACCTTCTTTTCTCATTTGAGACCACATGGCTGTCGGAAGGTCGGCCTCTTTTGGTGGAATTCGAGGCGTTCGATCACCCATATCTTCCCAATAATGCTTCGGTGACTCGTCAAACTCTACCCACGTTCTCAGGCGGGCCCAGCCAATGATTCAAACTCAAAAAACGGTGAGTGGTTTTCAGCGCGTACGATGCCTTTAATATTATAAGTGTCAGAAACAGAAACGAAGCAGAAACAAGCGTGAAAAAAAGAAAACTCGTAACTCATCTAGAAAATCAGCTGTGCTGTCGATCGATAATGAAGTCTGGCTAAGAGCCAGGTTTTCCATCGTAGTTTTAGTGCGTGACCGCAACCGCACCATGTCCTTTTAACATTGCGGTAAACTGTATGATCCCGACCTTACCCTTGAAGGCTAATTCCGGCTTATTGTCAAAGTCTAGATTCACAACGGTTAAGGATTAACGACTGGCAAGAGCTAGGGCTAATTCCAATATCGCACATTCCTGGATCCCATAGAAATCGAGTTGCTGTTGCTTTAAAGGCACGGTTCACGATGAAAATGTTGCCCGTTTTCCAGCGGTATTGTAAGCTGGGTCTATTCTAGACGGGGGGGGGGGGCGCCCAAGATTTTTCCATAGAAATAATAAAGAAAATCTCTGATAAATGATGCCTGATAGTGCTATCAATCAATGCTTTTAAAAGAGCTCTATAGAAATATCGTCGATCACTGGTCGAGAGATAGCTGCGGCGCAGCGATCTAACGTGATATTGCTTGATCGATGTTCATGACTATCATTACCTCCCGTGTGTTCGTCGCGGCGATCTCTCAACCAATGATCGAGCATACTTCGTTTGGTAGCCTTAAGCCGTGTTTTGACTGCAGGTGGTCGCTGCGGCCATGCGGAGAACATCTGTTCCCTTTTCATCACGCCTAATGGAATGACGCTCCGATTTTGATCGCTTCTTGGCAAACGTCCCACATCGCTGGGTCGCGGCGACGAAATCCTATGTTTTACTGCTTCGCTGCTGGAGAAGCGATTCTCGATCGTCGCTGATCATCGCTCCATCGCTGCCAGTATGGCAGCGATGGAGCGATTGCCACCGAATGACTTTTTTCGTGTAATGAACGTTGACCTTTTCACATGACAAGATCAGTGTTTACGAGTTGAAACGTGCTAATGATGACTACCAGGCATTTATTTCACTGATTGATTGATTTTCTTCGATCATCCGAGAGGCTATGCATTATGAACAGAATCGCTGCCGCTGTTAGGCCGGGATCATACTTCCTGCGACAGCGACAGTGCACATCAGGCATATCGATTTTCGGTCGATATGGATGATAAACATTGCGTCGCGTCGCTCGTCGCTGGAAGTATGATACTGGCCTTACATCGTTGCAGCAGCGGGTGAAAAATCGCTGCGAGAAAAAACAGCAGCGATGCAGTCAAAACATGGCTTTACCAATCGATGGTTCGTTTCATTTCTGTCTTGAATCGTGGCTGCCCCCCCCCGTCTGGGATAGTGCCCGTAAGCTTTGAGTCCCTCAAAGAAGAGCAAGGATGAGAGTACGACGAACAACGGCCAGAAGGGTGAAAATCCCGTGGACCAGCAGATCCCTTGGACTGCTCCTCCCAAGTCATATACGGTTGTCCACCGTTCGTCCTTCCAGAGGAACAGTTGCCGAAATTCTGAATTTTATCTCAAAAGATTTAGCATCCGATGAGCATTGAACCATATTATTTTTGAGGGGTATTCGCTACAAGAAACATAAAATAAAGTGAACTACTCAAAAATTTGAATGCGCAAAACCATTTCTGATGTCTGGATTGTTCAAAGCCCGTAGTTCCCCGGAACACATCAAACGGGCGTAATCAAATATTTCAGAGATTTCTTCAAGTAGTTTTTTATCTGAGAGTTTGTGGGAGGTTTTCCCTATTAGCTTTTACTTCGTTTACTTGCCTGCTCAAAAACAGAAAACTAGAATACGGTTTTTTATTGTGAACACTGCCTTTAACAAATCTTGAAAGAAGTTCACGAGCCTCAACTTGTTAACTTCTGTCAGTGGATGCAGATCAAGAGCATTTCCGAATGTTGTTCCGATTTCCGCAACCATTTCTCGGAATTCGAATTCCGAGTCCTAAAAACCTGCGGAAATCGGAATTCGGAAACACGAAGTCGGAATTCCGCTCATCCCTGATCGCTATACACGGCGGATAGACTAAAATAGCAAAAATTACCATCTAGGTTGGACTCTACCTATGTCGTCAATCACGGGATGAGGGAAATTCGCGACTCTGTTTTGCGGGAAAACGAAGAGAGGATGGTTATTGATCGAATGTTTTCGCTCCCAGTTGAGAAGCGCGGCTTCCTATTTGATATACATTGACGATAAGTGTTCATCGAAATAGACGCATATGGTGTGATTTCCTACAAAGCTGTTTATCCATCGTTTGCACCTCCATGGCATGGTTTTATCGAGAATCGATTTTGACATGGGAGAGCTATTGACCATGTTACCCGTCGGTGCGCAGTTGTGACCTGCAGGCACAGCCCATTATTATCGACTCCATGATGAAGTACATAAAACGTCTTATATAATGAAGGTTTAACCTCATTCAAAGTGGCTGAATTGAAGGCGTTCTGTAGACATCCTGATTCGTTGTGGGCGATCGGGTAGCGACAATTGCAGACCGTTAGCGATAGAGTAAGCGACTGCTCAGTGATTGCCGCGATGCGACCGTCTGCTGCGAGGTAGGGCGTTTAACACGCCAAAAATTCACTCTGCGTTCTCTCACATCTGCAACTACACTGCGTATCATGAGGATAGGACACCCCCTGAATTTTTCGATCTCGTGCTTGTTGAGCAAAACAGATCTTTTTCGTCAATACTGCTTTTTTTTTACTGATCAGAATGCGAAATAGCCCCCGTATACCTCGTTTGGGTTAGATTGAATGCTTATGCACTTTTCTAGAACAAATTTATGCTTTGAATCCCGTATAAAAAAGATAGGACACCCCTGGGTTAAATCGGATTTCTCGTCTCATAAAATTGTGCGATCACAAATCTAGAAGCCAATAGGTCTTCCTTGCACCTTTGCTGCAACAAATACTTGATTTGGTATACTTTCGACCAGACTGATCAGCCTTTGCAAGTCGATCTTGCTCCATTTTTCGGTAATTGCCCACTGGAGCGCAGAACTCGAGAGAAATCGGCGGCTATTGGCTCAGATTCGACGAACTTAAATATCCCAAAAACTCTTCATTTTGTTTAGATCAGGACTGTAGGCTATCCACACCGAAGAAGATAGTTATTGCCGAGCAAAGAAGATGACCTCAGACCTCCTCACGTGAACTTTCTGGCTGCCCTGCTAGAAACTGCAACTTTGTCGCCCGAAAACGTGGGCAAATGAAAGTAGGTGTCACTCTAATATCCTCTGATACTCACTGGAGAACATCCGACTGCAGGCGAGCCCAAGCTGTAGACGTCCTTGACGAGCATGTGCTCTGACGGATTGTGGGAGATCTACCTTCCTAGTTTCGAACGCAAATGACTATCTTGTCCAGAGTGGATGTTCTACAGTCCTAATATCAACAGGATGAAGAATCTCTTGTATATTTTAGATCGTCGGGTCTGAGCCAATGGCCGGCGATTTCTCTCGATTTTTGTGCTCCAGCAGGCAATATCCGAGAAATGAAGCAAGATCGACTTGCGAAGGCGGATCAGTTTGATCGAAAGTATACAAAATCGAGTATTCGTTGCAGTAAGCGGGCAAGGAAGGCCTGTCGGCTGTTGGATTTTTGATCGCACAATTTCATGGGACGAGAAATCCAATTTAACCCAGGGGTATCCTATCTTTTTGATACGCGATTTTAAGCATGAACTTATTCTAGAAAAGTACACAAGCATTCGATCTAACCCAAAATAGGTATACGGGGGTTATTTTACATTCTGATCAAAGTAGTATTGACGAAAAAGATCTATTTTGCTCAAAAAACACGAGATCGACAAATTCAGGGGGTGTCCTATCTTTACGATACGCAGTGTAGGAATATTCGTCTTTGCTCGCGTTGCGCTAAGTTTAAATGATTATTTTGAAACTTGTTACCAGGTTTTGCAGAACTGCCCCTTGCAAAGCGTTGGGGGCGACTTTCTGGAATATAAAATTGCTCGAAAACAGAAATACACGGGATTGCCAAAAAAGCATATGGAGAATCAAACAACGTTAAATTTTTTGAGACTTCTCTGTTGCAGAACCGTTAAGTTCTCGTTTTTTCCGTACTCAAATCGCTTCGCAGCAAGGTCTTTTTTGAAATGATGAATACCGAAGGCTATGGTGGATTTGTGCCACCCACCTCGAACAACCAGCAGGGAAATATGTAAACTCGGGTACCGCCGTAGTGACCTATTGATTTCGATTATCACCAGCAGCGGAGCGGTGGGCCTCGGTGAAATATAACTAGTGATAAGGAGGTTCCGACGAAGAAGCCACCGCTCCGCGCTGTGATATTCGAAATCAACAGGTCACTACGGCGGTACCAGAGTTTATCAATCCTGGGGCGGCATGCATGAACGCTGCGAAGAAGGTCAGGAAGCCGCTCCGCGTCCTCCGTGCGAAGCGTCGAGCCAGAGGTGACCCGAAAAACATGCCGTCGGCTTGATGTCGGGACGCAAGCTCACTACACACAGCAAACCCTACGCCTAACAGCTGTTTTTTGATTTGGTCATTATCTAGAACGGCTTTATTTTCTGTGAAACTTAAGAGCCAAACGGGAAAATTATTCAAAAAATAATTAACCATAAAGAAGAAATCAAAAAAGACCGACGTTAAGCAGGATTAAAATTTGAAACAAAAACAGTTAGGCGGGGAGTTCACCGTGCCTGGTGAAATTGCGTCGTTACACAAAGGGGACGGCGTGTTTTTCGGGTCAACTCTGGCTCGACGCTTCGCACGGAGGACACGGAGCGGCTCCCTGACATCCTTCGCAGCGTTCATGCATGCCGCCCCTGGTGTAGTCCTTGGATGTAAGGCGATTTGAGTGACTATTGATTCTTCAAAGAATTTTGGTGGTGCTAACGGAAAAAAATTCGTTTCGGTTGTTGTTAGACGTAACACGCAAAAAGCTGTTATTCGTGAAATTCGTTAGTCGTAATTACGCACATCACTGCTGCGTACATACGGCCGTAGTCCACGCTGTCAACATTGATTATTTTTGCCTTTAAACTTAGCCGAAGAGAATGAACCCTCTGCGTCTGGATGTCTCCTGGAGTCATACGAAGTGAATGTTAATCGACATGATGGGAGTAGGCCCTCAGACGTTTTTTTCGGCCAACTGTGACGAGTGCTTACATGGAACACCCCGACCGGTCTGGAAAATCCGGCAAGTGCGTTGTTTTTCCAGCGTCTCAATTCTTCTGAGATCTCTTACTATTCTCTCTCCGATAACCACGCGCATGTAGCACATGAACATGGATAATATGTGCCTGACTGGAACTTCTAAAGTAACATTACGCAACAAATGCTGTTGAGGCCGTACTGAAGAAATTACGTAAGAGGGTTATTTTTTTACTCTCAACTGGCAGATGTCGAAGCCACAAACAAAAGAGAATCGTATTGGTCGATGGTACTTCGGAGGCTTAGCATCTGCAGGGGCCGCATGCTGTACGCACCCTCTTGATTTGCTCAAGGTTAGACCTATCAGATTTAAAAATTTCGAAAAAAAAAAGAAAATTTCCCGACTTCTAGGTTCACCTTCAAACGCAGCAG
Organism: Aplectana chamaeleonis; assembly: GCA_029168955.1. Classification (NCBI taxonomy): domain Eukaryota; kingdom Metazoa; phylum Nematoda; class Chromadorea; order Rhabditida; family Cosmocercidae; genus Aplectana; species Aplectana chamaeleonis. The sequence goes on along the minus strand of JAPDOI010001399.1, from coordinate 163,368 downwards.
GCCGGGAAGGTCTCCATGGGAAAGATGGCGGTCAGGCTTTACACAAATGATGGTGTCTTGGCGTTCTACAACGGGTTGTCGGCATCTCTTCTTCGACAGCTAACGTATTCCACCACTAGATTCGGGATGTATGAGACTCTGAAGAAGCAATTCCCTTCAGGTTTAGGGTTTTTCCAGTATCAATGAAATTTGCGTCTTCATCAATGAAGTGTTTCAGACAAGTCATTACCATTCTGGCAGAAAGCGCTCCTTGCTGGAATATCAGGAGCCTTCGGAGGGTTTGTGGGAACGCCTGGTGATCTTGTTAATGTGAGAATGCAGAACGATGTGAAGGTAAGTTACGTGGCTGATTAGCCGTTCATAGCTTTTATTTCTGCGACGTCAAGAAGGTATTGCGTCGCAAAAACGAGGGGCGCCGATGCCCTAACCCCTGCCCCAACTCCTTAACTCACTCGCAATATTGCGCGGCACAGGGGCGGCGTGCAATATTGCGAATGTTTTAAGGGGTTAGGGGAGGGGTTACGGCGCCGGTGCCTTTCATGACCGCAGAGGGCTGGAGGTCACTGATAAATCGTCCCCCGGCCGGTCTTACCGAAGAGGCCGAGGCTGTCGAGACACCGCTGAGACACCATTTATTAGTGGTTTCTAGCATTCGAAGAGGAATCATTAAAGGCGCCGACGCCCTAACTCCTGTCGCAACCCATCATAATAGTCAGAGTAGTGCATGGCGCCTCAGAATTCTCCGCTATATTTGTGGTTGCTGCAACATCAGGTTTTGACAAATTTAACAATTTGAGAAAGACCAGCAGCGCGCTTTTACAAGAGAAAAGAGACCAGCTTTGTGCAGCGGTCACGGCGACGGTTAGCCAGGGGGATAGAGAATACTCTTAACAGCATGCGTCATGCTTCGTTATCGTTGCGTTACTCCTCTGCTATGCACCGGATGACAACGGCTTGTGGAGTTCATGGCCTCTACAGACTAGTAACTGTGCTTCTCTGGACCGAATACCGGTCCGCGATTCCGCAATTGGGTCTCAACACGCTTTGTGGCCGCGCGCATTCGAGTTGGAAGAGTTTCCAGCGCCGCAGCCGCCGATCTGTTGACTCTAGGTGGGTTTTAGAAACTGGAAAGTAAACAAAATTTGGGGAAACTGTATAAAAAACAGAAAACCTAAACAGGCAGCAGCGACCGTTTATCCATACGTGTTCGGAGGTGTTCTACCAGTTTCATCATGTTTCCACGTCTTAACTTTGTGCGTATTCAGCACGCGCGGAGCTAATTGCAGTTAAGCTCTGGTACATCCCTAGTGACCTGTTGATTTCAATTATCACCAGCAGCGGAGCTGTGGGCCTCGGTGAAATATAACTAGTGATAAGGAGGTTTCGACGAAAAAGCCACCGATCCGCGCTGTGATAACCGAAGCGTGAGTTCACTTGGAATGGAACAGAGTCTAATTTGCCCGAAAGTCCTCAGTTACTGGCCGTGCAGAGTTGCGACGACCGGCAGCAGGCCGCCGAACGAGAAGCCTGGAGCCTGCTCTAAACCTGATGCGGCGCTGGGGGCGCGAAGTTTTCGCGGATATGCAGCGCCAATGTCGCTAACGTCGCAACCTGGAAACATCTTCTAAAAAATAATACTCTCAGAAAGCTGTAAAGTGAACTTGGAATTTGCGTTCAGTGAAGTGATTATGCCTTGGAATACAGATTTCGAGGTACCGAAACCAGCGGACGATTTGCTGCAGTCGCATAAATCATAACTGTCACACTTTGGAACAACAAACTAGTGAAACTAAAAACCGAAAAACCAAAGATGGAATAAAACGGGTCAAGGTCTTCAGAAGTTCGAATTCATGGAGAAATCTCGATCGACGGCAGCATTCCACATCGGGGATGGAAATGGTTGAAACCATTTTCCGCCGCCGCTCGCTGATGGCGTCGCTCACGAAGACGCTGCTGTCGCAGCGAAAAAAAAAACACAGTGGGGTATCCGCGTCGCACGACACGAAGCCAACCTCGTCCTCTTCTTGGCGTCCTCCATTCTCCATCACTTTCTTGCCGCAGCGAGGCTAGCCGCGGTGGTACTCTGTATAGCACTTTATAGTTTGGGCAAAGAAAAAAGCCGAACACGTCATGACCTGTCCACTGGCAACAAACGTGATGAAACACATATGGATAAACGGTCGGTGCTGCCTGTTTAGGAGGCCCCTATAAAAAAGCCCTATCGAGTCGGGTTTGGCTTTGGAAATTCGACTGACTCCAGCGCGTGCGGCCAGAAAGCGTGTCGAGACGCAATTGCGGACCGGAATTTGACCCAGATAAGCACTTTACCTAAAGCGTTTTCTCCACATGCTTACAGATTTTCTTTTAACGATGGTACCGTCATTAGTTTCATATGTCATGCGCGTTTTTGTTGTACGGTTGTTGCTAAGCTTCTGATTCCATGGTATACAGAACCGTAGATGAACACATCTCAACACCTCACCTCATCAACTCAATTATGCTCTTTTCACCACTGATGTTGTCTTCGCATTCAAGATGGAATGTACCTAAAGATCTAAGGACGCGAATTCGTTCCAGTATGGAAATTGTGAATGTTTCAGCTATTTTTGATAGGGACTATCCCATTTTAAAACATTGTTTTGCGTGATTCATAGGCGACGAAACGAGTCTGTACTGCGATTTCACAGCGTCGCTTTGTAGGAACTCTTGAGTGCGCCATACAGGCAAAACGCACGGATCAGTCCAGTGAGAGCTTTGTGCTGACAAGGGAAGATCAACTGGAGAAAGTGGGCAATCCGAACGAAATGCACCTTTCTAGATCAGACCAATTTTTCAAAAAAAAAATCGAATTCGTTCTCGCTAGCTGCGCTCCGTTTCTCTGAATGGAGAACAAGCGTTTACCGGTAGAAAACCATAGTTATAGACATCGTACACGCAAAAAAAACCGGTGTGTTATTTTCTTATGTCTTTGAGTAGGCAAGCTCTTGAGGTAAGCGATATTAGCCTCACGAAACTTCCAGCTTTTGAAAAATAAACGTGTTTAAAACCTTCTGAAAAGTTCATTTCTCGCCCCCCCCCCCTGTCGAATTCGGTGTGTCCAGTGCAATACGTCCGAAGCTTTTCTAAACGTCGGAAGTGGTTTTATGCTTCGAACCTTCTAGATGAGTGAATTTCTTTTTCCTTTCTTCTACCAAAAACACTCAAAAATGAAAAGCTTCCACTGGGCAAGTTTGGATTTCAAGATTTTCCGAGATAAGAGTTTGAAACACTGGATCTCTTGCGCCTGACACGGCGCTTCTGTTCCTTGTTCTAGATGGTTGGTGAGAACGGGTGGCGGATCCTCATCCTTAACCCCTTCCTACCTCATAAGCCTAAGTTTTTGACGCGCCAAAGTTTACCGGTGTGGTCTACCGGGCCCATCCATGAAATTGAGCCTAAAAATGAAAAGTGGTTTCCAGCGCGAAATATGCCTTTAATTGTCGTTATGACTGCCGTAATCTACCTTGACCTTCCCCTAAACTGAAATTGAAGGACGAAATCGTGTTCAGCGCCTCAAGGACCGATTTTGAGCGACCCTCCAGAACCGATTTTGTGCGAAATTTCTTTTGATTTTTGATGCCACAAAGATTCACAGGGGCTCCCCTTATGGGACTGCAAAGGTCGAAAAAAATTATCAAATATCTTAAAGAGCAGCTATTTAGGACGCTGTACACGATTATGGGGTCCTTTTAAAGGCAGCATACACGCTCGTAAACGTGGTTGAGGTAACAACGTGAAAAAACCGTACGGCTTACAACTTAATGTCTACGTATTTTCAAGCATCAAAAACGACCCATAATGCCGTTACAGGAGTAGCAAGTTTGGCCCCGCCCGTAATTTCACGCCCCCTGTATTTGACCTTCTCCTTCAACGCAGGGTTGCTGGGTCATCTTCGCCGTCTGAGACGTGTGTGGTTCACTTGTTAGGCAATCCACCAACAGTACCGACGGTGAAGATAACCGATCAACCTTGCGTTGCACGAAAAGGACAAATACAGAGGGCGTGAAAATATGGGCGCAGCCAAACATGCTACTCCTGTAATGGCATTGTGGGTCGTTTTTGATGCTTCGAAATGCGCAGGCGTTGCAATCCGAGCGATACCATTCTATTTTCGTAGTTATCTCAGTCACATTTACGAGCGTGTATGCTGCCTCTAAATTTTTGGGTCCTGTTGTTGGGTTAAGGTGCGGTGAGTTCATTCACCCACGGCAACGTATAGAGTTCGCGCAGTAATTTTAGTCTGATGAAAGGACGGGGCTGCGACGGTAGATCACCCCACGCGGATCGAAACCCCATTCTCCATTGAATCCGCCGACCCCGAAGGGCCAGCCACCTGATCCATGCGTCAGACTAAGCCAAAAACGGAAGCCGTAGATAATTCCACACTTTGAGCAAGAGCAATGGATGTCGCAAGAAGAAAGCATGGCAGTTTCCGGCCTGAGGGATTTCGGGCAACATCTAATACGGGCGACTTCGTTGCACATCGTGAACAAGCGTCTGATGCTCATTTGGGTGACCTCGTAGGTTGGATCTCCTGAAGTTCCGTCAGGGCTGCTTCTTTTGGTGTTTTCATGGAGCTCTTTAAAAATCTTGCGCTCATCGAGATAGCCATGCAAAATGGTACACTCGTCACAGTGATGAATATCCCACCGAGAACAACGTCACAGATTCATCCTATTGATGAATATCTCTTCTTGTCATTCAAGGTTAGCAGTAGGCATAATATCCAGGGATGTGCGTAATTGCGACTAACGAATTCAACGAGAACGGACTTTTTGAGTATTACGTCCAACGAATAACGACTAACGAATTGGGAAATGTTTTCATAAGCAATCTCGAAGTTTGTTAGGAAGTCGATAGTCATTCACACCGCGCTCAAACCCATGGAATAAATCAGGAATTATGCATAGAGTACCGTGCAATTTTTTTGCAAAAAGCCTTTTGCGGCATTTTTCGCGCTCACAAAACGCCGCATCGCCTTGACCCACTTCAAGATTGACTAAATGAGTTTTTTTTCAGGTAATTTTCGTGTTCCTCCCAGTGAGGCGAAAGCAATGGTATGTGTAGAAAGCTTTCTCAATTCCGGTATTTTGTCGAAAAATGTGTATTTACTTCTAAACTTCACATCGACCACAGGTCAAAACAAGACAGATTTCTGCTATCCGTCTGACCACTGCTTAATGAGCGATTTTGTGGGACAAATATGCAATTTTGATAAACTTCTGGAGTTTTCGTATATAGGACTCGATGATAGCATTTCAGAAATTTTCTGGAACTTGAAATCGGGCCATTTTGAAGCAAGTTATGGCGAGGCGCCGCTTTGTGAGCGCAAGAAACGCCGCATAACGTTTTTTTTGCAAAAAATTCCTCGGTACTGTAGTTCCCTGTTGGTTGTTCGAGGTGGATGGTACAAAATAACCATAGCCTTCAGTATTTATTATTTCTACTAACACTGCTTCGCAGTACTGGAACCCTCACATTATGGCTCCCCACCGAACGTTGTGCAGGGTTAGGCGCAGCATTTATGCGACTTTTTGTCGGTCGCTTGTCCTTATGGTAGGCTCACTGAACCGGTTCCGACACTGACCGGCTCCAACGGAGATTTTTAAAGAGGGTACTATCAGAGGCGATATTATGGAGCGGAAACTGCAGGCCACAACTGCGCACCGACCGAAACTGTGTGTCATTGGATTGTAAAGGGCGCCGTTATCCGATTTTCGATCATAAATTCGAATTATGGGATTTTTATAAAGTGGTACTGGAACCTCTGAGTGGGTAAAATTTTCACTTGGATACTAAAACAATTAGTGCAAATTTGGTGCAGTTCTACGTGTTGTCGCCATGGTCTAGATCTCATATAACATCATATAGCGCAGAACTGCAAAATTTCCTTCGAAAAACAAGCGAAGAGCTCCTCGGTTTTCCATATTGCTTCTTTTGTCACTGAAAAAAAGGACAAAAATCGGCGAGCACATTCTCTAGTATTGAGTTTTCATTCATATTTTTAATTATGTATTGTCTCACCGTCGACTGCGTACCACGCGCTGCGCGACCGCACGCGCGTCGGAAGCAGACTGGTTTTGGCCGCCGCGCATTGAGTTTTGGCTAGCCGCCGCGCGTTTGTTTCGGCGCCGCCGCGCATGTCCGAAACTCATCGTCGCGCTTGACGGCAAAACTCGTCTGCTTCCGACGCACGTGCGGTCGCGCAGCGCGTGGTACGCAGTCGACGGTGAGAGACATTGGCCGTTTTATGGCCTGTATGTAGGTTTGCAGTTTGAACCAGAATCTCTACCATTTCTTCTTTTTCTATCCATGAGGGTTTTCTTCTGTTCTGTTGTGCTTGTTTTTAAAGCCTAGGTTTGTAAAGGCTCAGTCCAACCTGAAGGGTGAAATTCGATATTATAGTCTCCCCACGTGAATAGCAACCCTGCCAAGCGCGAGATCTCAATTCGCTAAAATAAGAGAAGCTACAGGGAAAAAGTTGGCCCTGCCCTTAATACCCCAAAAGCCTAACCGCGTACACCGCCCCAGAAGGGGAACCAAGAGCTCTGCAGTGCACATTTTGTTTTTGAGCATAGCTGCACAAACCAATTTTTCCGTTTGCAAAGATTTTGGTTCCCTATTCAGGGCGAAACAATTGATGTTTCAAGGTATTGAGGGCGGGGCTAACTTTTTCTCTGTGTTTACTCAAATAATTGATCAAATTTCTGAAAATTTAGTTTCCTGGCAAAAGTAGCGATTTGGTAATGGTCAAAAAGAAGTTTCAAAAATGTCTTGAAATATTTTTAAGAAATGATTTGGCGTAAAATAGCATGGAGTAATAAAAAAAGCTAGGAAATGAAGTGAAATGACCAAAAAATACGATTTGGTGGTCGATAATTCGCAAGCTTCTCCGTTAAACTTATCAAAACGAAATCAAGCACAATATGGAATGGAGCGTTGCCTTTACCCAGCATGACATATGCTGATTCCCTTGATACAGCTTTCGAAAATGGCTTAATGTTTCCGTTGCGCGCTTGATTTCGTTTTGATAAGTTTAACGGAGAAGCTTGTGAAATGATCGACCACCAAATCGTATTTTTTGGTTATTTCACTTCATTTCCTAGCTTTTTTATTACTCCATGCTATTTTACGCCAAATCATTTTTTTAAATATTTCAAGACATTTTTGAAACTTTTTTGACCATTACCAAATCGCTACTTTTGCCAGGAACCTAAATTTTCAGAAATTTCACATATTTTTCCCAAAGGTTCCCTTTCTGACTTCAATTTTGCTCAACGATTTCCATTTTGGAATGATGAAACATCTGACAGACGATATTGTCGTATGAGTAAATTTTGAAACCTATGACTTACAACCATAAAAAATAAAGCTCATTGCCGACCCATTTGGTGCAAAATGTGAAAAATCGATATTATTGATCATTAATATTTGATCTTGCATGATGAGAAGAATTTCCCAAACAAATGACTTAGAGCCATCAACAATCAAAAATCATTTCGGCATTTTGTGCAACAGGCGAAAAAATCAGTGTTATTGATCGGTATTTATCGATAATGACCGATGAGAAATTCATCAACCAAGAAAACCAATCCCAAAAGCAATCACCACTGTTCGCCGCATTTTGTGCAAAAAGCACGAAAGTCGATAATTTTGATTATCGATCGATGACGTGTCATGAGTACGAATTCTGACAAGTTCAATACTTACCTTCGACGAACTGTGTTTATTGGCTGCGAATTCACCCACACACCCCGGTCTCCAGAGCCGTAGCAGAAAAAAAAGGAGTTGTCGTGCTCCACGGCTAATTTAGTATATAAACCCAAGATTTTGAGGTACCCTTCAGAGTAAAGGTATCGGGTTCAAATTGGAATAGGAGCGACCTGCATCCATTTCCAGCCTCCTGTCCAAAAATGAGCTCCCTAGCTCAATTTTATCTGGTAGCACAAGATCGTAAACGCCGTCTGAAAAAAAAAGGAGATTAACAGAGAAAACTTGCGGTTTTTCAAAATTTGCTCAAATTCTAGGAAACCATTCCGAACCATTTTTGGGCATTGGATACAACTTTTTGCGCTCTTTTCAATGCAATTTAGAGCTAATTTCTACCTTCAGCCTCAACTTAGATTTCGAAAGACGGGTTGCACGCGTGGCCGATTCAAAACCAAATCTGGTGTGCGCTTCGCGCGCACCACAATTGAGATCTCGCGCTTGGCAGGGATTCTATACACGGTATGCGGGCAATAGTATCAAGTTTTACTTCAGAGGTTGGAGTGTGCCTTTAACGACCAACGATTAACGACTAGCAAGTAACGAGTATTTTGGCTGGTTGAACGACTAACGACTTACGAAATACAAAATTTCTATTACGCACGTTCCTGATAACATCCCACATTATTGCTCACGAGCTCGAGTTCCGTGTACCTTCACGTGATTCAATTACTGAGATGACATCTCTCGTGTTTATTGTTCTGTGCCCCAAGAATAAGGTAGGTTCTCGCATATTCATGGTAAGCAGCATTGTATTTCGAAAACCATCCTGTTCAGTTGAGACTCCCATTCAGTACTCTCTTCTGTAACTGTTAGGACTGTGATTTTGAACATTTTGCAGAGATTCATTTTATTAGTTGTACTCATTGTGAATTTTTTTACTCATTTTTGCCAGAATTATCATATCTGTGCGTACAATACCGCCCGCGACTTAGGGAAAAACGGCGTTTTCGGGGCTCTTTTTTCGACGCAAAGCGCCGCTTTGTCATAACTTCCTTCAAAGTGGTCCGCTCGGATTGCCGGGGGCATATTTGGAATCACCATCGACAGCTCTTTATTTTGAGCTTTTACATGTCTTACCCTGCAAGCAAGGCATATAGGGCTAACAGATTCAATCGAGTGTACGGAAAGTGAAGCTAGATATCAGACTATTGCAAATATTTGACTCTATATCAACAATACGGATTATGGACGAGTTATGTACAGGTATGATAGGTCGATTTCTGAAACTAGGAAAAGTAAAAATTGCGTTTTACGTCGGTTCGAAGCCCAGGGAAACGCAGGCGTCGTCCTTCGCTCGAGCACAAAAGGTTCGCGATCACAACTAAGCTTAGTATAGACTCCTCTAGAGCAGGAAAAACCTGTCTGGAAGCGACTCCTTCAGATGCGCTAGATCCTTTTCAGCTTCAAACGGGACCTTCGACGTCCCGTACTCGGCTCAAACGGAACCAATCGACCTGGAACTCAGCCAACGCCTTTCTTTTGAAACCCTTTTTCGAATAAGCAGCAATCCGGGAAACTCGACTTCTCACAACTTTCAGCTTACTGAAACAGCGTTTTTATTTTGCCGACTCGACGCCTCGGCAGACACACTCATCGTCCTTCGATCGGGCGCGAAAGGTCTGCGATTGCAACTGCGCTCATTATCAGTATAGACTCCTTTAAAGCAGAAACACTCGGGATTTTCTGTATGTTTTGGCAACCGTAGAGTCAGTGAAGCTTCGCATTTCAGAATCTATTTGCACTCATGTTCTCTACCATATCGAAAATCTCAGAAGCTGTAACGCCTCGAAAGGCGTCCGCGGTGAACCCTGACATGATACCTTCCTTGTATAGCTCTGTTCAGGGCTCTTTCACGGCTGTCTCACAAAAACTCGTACGAAGCATACCCTCTATAAAACGTCGTCATTCGTATCATTCGAGGCGCGAGCGGCGCGCGCGACGCCTCGGCCTTCGTCTGCCCTACGCTCTCTCAATGTCTCTAACCTGCGCTCCGCACCAGCACGCGTAGGAACCATGTGAATTTCGCCGTTTTATAGCCTGTACGCAGATGATTTTTTTGTAAAATTTTGGGAGTATGCGCGACAATCGTGTTTACTTTTTCCATAGCACGTGCGGGAAAATTTCGTCAAGGTCGCAAAATGTCCGTAAACTCGCAGGACTCTCACCACTGTCAGTCCAATGCCGAACTTCATTTTTTTCAGTTTTCAGCGAGCGCAATATTACAGCACGCTCACTTTCGTAAACGTACATTCTCTCTTCTATAGGCGGTCAGTTGCTGCTAGAGCGGTAGACCCTACACTTCTCAGGATCCGTCTATAGCGAACGACAGGCGGCAAGCGTCAAGGCGTCGGAGCGTCGTGCGCCGGCGCTGAAACGCTGGCGCGTAACGCTCGACTGCTGGCGTTTGCAACGTGTCCAAGGACGGCATGGGGTTTACAATGGTATTGATAGTATCTGTGACAGCCGCTACTGCCGCTATGCCTCCACCTTCAGCGACAGGCCGGCTGCAGTGGTCGCCGGGGAGTCGCTGGGGAGTGAGATCAATAACAAGTGTTGAAGATGCAATTTCCCAGCGTCACTTGACGCTAGGACGTTTGCTATTGACGGAGCCTCACCTGGCAAGATTCGATTATCCACCACTACGTTGTGGCGGACCTTCTCGTCTTCCCGCGAAGACGGAGGCAGGGACGCAGAGACGCAACGCGCAGAGAAAAAGAGCAACCGAGCTAGCCGACTGTGGGGAGAGACGGGCCTCTCGCTTCATTCATTGATGCGTCATAGTGAGACACGGCGAGTGTGAGCGGCGTTGAGTGTATTATGTGGCTACAATGAACATCGATTTTCGGGCACAAAGGGAGCCATTCTCATGAGGCAGGAAATATAGTTGTACACAGACGAAATTTTCGAAATTTTTTTGTTCTTTGGAAATTTTGTCGAACGAATTTTCTTCAAATTTTGTTGGTTCGATATTTCGTCGGACGATTTTTTTTCAAATTTCGTCCGTTCGAGATCTGATTTTTCGAAATTTTTTCGTGAATCCGTTTGATTTGAAAACGCTCCTCGAACACTAGGTTACACTGTTTCCTTCTTTCTCGGGCCGAGTTGTCGTGGGTGTGAGCGAACAACTCGCCTGCTCTAATAAGTTGTGCTTGGGACCGGGGAATATAAAATCCTTTTTGCTCTAATGAGTCCGTGCGAAGCGAGCTGCAGAGCGATCGGTCATGGCAAAATAGAACGCTAATTAGGAAACTTCGACATTATAGGCCCGATAATCATCTTTTCGAGTTGCTTGAAGCAAGGGAATACAAGCTCCGCGACTTCAGTAGAAATCTAACTCGTGTGGAACATGCATTCTCTGACTGAGCGTTGTCAATAAAGCGTCAAGTCCAGTTTCGAAGAAAAAGATCCGAAATTTCAAAAAAGTGCCGTAGAAATTTCCTAAACTACGAGCCAAATTGAAAGAAATGAGAAATTTTGAACAGTTTTCCAAGAGACGACCGAAAATTCGATTAGTTTCAAAATTCGTTCGGTCGAACTCCGAAATTTAGAAAGTTTCCCGAAGTTCGTTCTTTCAATAAATTTTCGATCAAAAAATTTTCGAATTTCGTTTGTTTGACATTTTTTTGGATTTGTACAACTACAGAAGACAACCTTGGAATAATCACCGGAAAAGTTCTGATTGCTTCGGAAATAGTTTCATAAGGGGTCTGCAGAGTTGCAGAGACCGGCGAGTGGTCGCCGAGCGTCAGCCTTGATGCGGCGACGAAAATGTTTTGAAACACTATCGTCGCGGCGTCGGTTGCCGCTCGCTGGCAGTGATGTAGGCCGTCGCGGCGTCAATACACACTGTGGTGCCCCCTCGTCGCCCTTCACGCCGCGTCGGTCGCCCTCGTCGCTGAATGTAATCGATGTTGCATCACCCAGCGCTATTTTTCGCTGCGAGCAATGCCGCAACTTCAACTCTGCAGACCCCTATAGACCATTCGTGGCAATATCTACGCTATCGCTTCGAAGATTTCTCACGTTTACAAACTCTTAAACTCATTCCAAGACTTTCTCTCTTATGAGAATGACTCTTTGTGTGTCCGAAAATCAATGTTCATTGTAGCCACATAATATATACTGCCTTTATTCGGGAGTGCACAAGCCCCTCTTTTCACCCGCACTCGCTTCTACAGTATTGCGCCACTGTGGCGCGGTCTGCTGTTACACTCTCCCACCCAATCTCTCTCTCCCCATGCGGCAGGCATCGACCTTCGTATGACCACCTTCCGATCATCCGCATGACCGGCATTCATGCTCAGAGACGGTGAGTTTTTTCCAAAATTTTCACCGTCTTCAGTTGTTTAGGTGTTAATTTAAATTTCATAGTATTGGCAGAGACTAGGGTTAATTCGAAGCTCTACACAATCCTTCTGGCTACCACGAAACTGAGGAAACATTTGTTATCTTTATTTTCAACAAAAAAGTCATTATTTCTGAACATTAATTGTCTGTTTCCGATCGATGGCTCATCTATACACTAACTATTACGATTATACTTGAATACCAAAACAATAATACCAAAACAACTGAAGACGGTGAAAAATTTCGGAAAAACTCACCGTCTCTGAACATGATCGCCGGTCATGCGGACGATTGGAGGGTGGTCATACCAATGTCGATGCCTGCCGCATGGGTCGGGAGAGATTGGATGAGATAGGGCCACGACAGACCGCGCCGCCGGGGTGCGATACTGTAGAAGCGAGTGCGAGTGAAAAGGGGGGGGGGGCTTGTGCACTCCCGAATAAAGGCTGTATACTCAACGCCGCTCACACTCTCCTTGCCTCGCTATGACGCATCAATGAATGATGCGAGATGCCCGTCTCTCGCCACAGTCGGCTGGCTCGGTTGCTCTTTTTCTCTTCGCGTTGCGTCTCTGCATCTCTGCCTCCGTCTTTGCGGGAAGACGAGAAGGGCAGTCACAACGTAATGGTGGATGATCGAATCTTGCCAAGTGAGGCTCCGTCCATAGCAAACGTCCTAGCGTCAAGTGACGCTTGGGAATTGCATCTTCAACACTTGTTATTGGTCTCACTCCCCAGCGACTCCCGGCAACTTCTCGTATTCAAGTGGTAAGTATAAAATTGTCAAATGGTAAAAAACCAAAATTGACAGCTCGAATTCAACGCTTTGTCACAGGATTAGGATGTTTGAGAGGACGAGAGCACAAACAGCGCTCATTGCATTTATGTGGAGAGGAGCTGAAAGCGCAAAAGTATATGTAACTGGTAAAGCTTGTGCTGTGTTATAAAATGCGGATGTTTGATAAAGGGTTCGATCTCGCCGGGAGTCCATATTCTTTTTTTTGAGTCACGAGAGTAGGATATTCGAGTCAAGCGTGGTTAATTTACAAAGTATATCAACTTTCACCGTTTAAGATGGACACTGAAGGGCGCTACAGTATAAGGGATCACATCTTTCTGAGGTGTGGTCCCAGCGGAAGTCGACAATTTTTGAAACTAGGAGTCACTAGAGTAGGTTTTTTGAGTCCAGCGTAATTGATTCACTTGGTATACTCACTTTCAACGTCCAACATGGATGCTGAACACCGCTACCGTACAAGACCGCTAACTTTTCTCAGGTGTGGTCCCGTCAAAAAGGGAAATTTTCGAATTTAGGTGTCACGAGAGTAGGATATTTGAGTCCAGCGTGGTTGATTTACCCTTCAGACCTGTTTTGACCATCTCAGATGAACGCCGAAGACCGCTACATAGATTGCGGGAGACGAAAAAAAATCGGCTGTCCTCAAAGTAGGTTTTTTGGAACGTTGTAAGTTGAGCGCTGAACGAGTAATTTGGAAAAGTCCTGGCTTTGAGAAACTGAACTTCATACTCTATCGTTTGAAAGTTTCCTCACCCCTTGAGAAAGCCTCTTGAAGAAAATTTACTAGGTGTGGGTTCTTTTCAAAAATGCACTGGGGGCCCACAGCTGTGCCCACATCTAAGTACCGAGAAAACGCGAAAAATGTTGCAGAACCCACACCAGGAAAATTTTATTCAAAGGCCTCCGGGGATGCGGGTGGTCTTAAACGGTAGATTTTAGAGCGTGACTTGACTTAATCGGTTGGCTTTCGCCTGACGCGGTCATTCCGCATCTTCACCGAGGTGTGCCGTCCTAGTAGTCAGCCGTGTCCATTTGTCACGGTCCTCAGCCTTAATCTGAACACAATCCATCCATTGATCACTATTCCACTTCCTGCGAAGTAAAACATCGCGCCTGAATTGCCTTTCAATGCCGAGTGATTTCAAATCCTCCTTCACCACATCCGTCCAAAACTTTCGCTTACGTCCAGGCGGCCGTTTCCAGACAGGACTTGGAAGCATCCTTAGAGCGTGTTGAACAAGACGCTCTGGCGCTCTTTTTAAAATATGCCCCAACAGACGAAGACGACCTTCCGTTGCCGCTTGAGATGGCATTGGGAGATTTTGGCACCTCCGTCGTGTCAAACGTAGATGTAAGGCGTCAATCTCGTTGTAGAGATCTTCGTTGTGGCACATCCGAGGCCAGAAATATCCGAGCAAACGTCTAAACAGCTTCCTCTCCGTGCAATCCAACCTTTCCATCTGCGTCTTCGGTGCTGCCCACGTCTCCGATCCGTACATCATGATAGGGCGAATAGCGGATAAGTAGACGCGCAACTTGACTTCCTTCGCGATGGGGGTAGACGACAAACACTTGGTTAGAGAATTGAATGCAGACGTAGCTTTCGCACATCGTTGTTGAATATCCGCTGCATAACTACCATCGTTCTTCAGCAAACAGCCCAAATAACAGAAATCGTCCACCAGTTCGATACGTTGTCCGTCCACACAAACTCCCGTAGAAGGCCTCTGAGAGACCCACATCTGCTTGCATTTGTCCGTACGATGACGAAGTCCATAGGTTGCGGCATACTTCGAAACGAGGTTCACAATCCTTTGCAGTTTTGCGTTGTTTTCAGCGAATAACACAATATCATCGGCGTACTCCAGGTCGACAAGGGAGCGTCCTGATGGTGTTAGGATCGTCCGCAGGAAACTGTTCCGCAACTCTACGCGTGATGTCATCAACGGCAAAGTTGAATAGGAAAGGTCCTGCTACAGCTCCTTGCCTTACACCTGTTCTCACCTCGAAAGCTGACGTAAATCCGACAGGCGTACGAACTGCTGCTGTTGTTCCTTTGTTCATGTCCTCGATTAGTCGAACATACTTTTCCGGGACTCCATCGGCTCGCAGAGCGTTGAGCAATCGATCACGATGAGGAGAGTCGAATGCGGCTTCAAAGTCCAAAAAAGCTAGCTGTAATGTCTTCGAATACCGCTGCCACGATTCAGTTACTCTTCTCACGACGAGCACTTGGTCGATGGTCGATCTTCCAGGTTGAAAACCGGCTTGCTCCTCTCTGGTCGTTTCCTCACGATGTTTGATGAGTCGCTCGAGAATGATACGTTCTAAAACCTTGTACATGGCACGAAGTAGAGAGATTCCTCTGTAGTTCTTAGGATCCGTGACGGATAGCTTCTTGTCAAGAGGTACGATGATCGCATGTCTCCAAGAATCGGGTATCCTTTCGCTCATCCATATGGCACGGATGGTGTTGGTCATTTCACGAATCCCAGGCGGAGGAAGAGCTTTCAGCATTTCAGCAGTGATGTTGTCATCTCCACCTGCCTTTCCATTCTTCATTTTCCGGACAAAATTCGAAACTTCAGCCTCAGTCGGCGGTTCCTCACTGACATCGTAATGTGCTCTCTGAACATGTGGCAGCTCTGGTACTGACGGCGCCGGACGATTCAGCAGTGAACTGAAGTAATCCTTCCATAATGGCAGCGTCGCATCACCAACTGCAACTCCATTGGTAGTGTTGAGGACAGCAGAATATCTCTTCATCTTGCCGCTATACTGTCGTAACAACGTGTAGGCTTTCCTCGGTTTTTTTCTCCTCCCAAGCCTTCTCAAACTCCTTAGCTCTACACGTCCATTCTCGTTCGCGGTCATTTTGAAGCTGCCGACGCAACTTCCTCCTGAGACGCTTCTCCTCCACGAAGTTTCCTGCAGTTCGGAAAGCACATACTCTGTTGTAAGTAGATGTTGTTTCCTGTGAGACGTAAGCGAGCTTCTTCGTGGGCTGTACAACCGGGAGTGCCTTTTTCGAAGCGTCCTGGATGCACCTGACGAAAGAGTCCGCGTCGCAAAGTTTCTTCTTAGTCCGTACTCCAATATGAACAGAAGCGCGTTGTCGGAATTTCCTTCTGCATTCTTCATCCCTGAGACTTGTCGTATCAATCCTCTGGAGAGGCTTAGCCCCTCGCTTCCTCTTATGAATCCTCGCAGTGAAGTTCAACAGAACTGGACGGTGATCCGAATCGAATGCGACATCCCACACAGCTCTAGATCTTCGAATGTCCGATACTGGAATATTCCTCGTCAGAACATAGTCGAGCTGTAGTTTCAAAATTGTCATCTTCCGCTTCCGCTGCTCTTCCAGAGATAGCTGGGTTGGTCCCTGCCACGTAAGCTGATGGCGGCGATGATTCCTCTTGAATGTCGATGCAATAATTACACCACTGCGTTCACACGAGTCGACAAGGCGGTAGCCATTGTCCGATGTTTGCTCCACTGGGAAGAACCATTTACCGAGTACTTCGGATTCCTGATCAAGTCCCATGTTCGCGTTTGCGTCGATTTCCACCACAACAGCATGTTGACAAGGTATCCTGGCTAGCAACGTATTGAGTTCCTCGTAGAAGGCATCCTTGGAATTGTCTTCGGCGGCTTCGGTGGGCGCATGAGCACTCACTATCCACAGATTGAATCCTCTGTGATCCCGCAGTCGCACAAATGCATTCCTACACGACGTTGAGCCGAATTCCTCGATCATACCATTGTAGTCCTTCCTTACAGCTATCGCACAGCCTCCCACTCTCCTATCATCAGCGCCACCACAGTAGATGACGTACTCTCCGACGTTGATGACTGGTCTATCCTTGAGGCGAGTTTCCTGCAAAGCAGCAAACGGTGCATGGAAGTAGCTCAGAAGATTGGACAACGCAGATTGTTGGATATCACTCGACAATGACCGGCAATTCAGGGTGGCGAAGCTGTGGCTTGTGGCCAAAGACTCCATGAACTCCCTAGGTACGGATCATAAGGTGTTATGGACCAGAGGCCTTAGTGTGCCGGACGGCAACACCTTTATGCAATGTGCGGGATACTTTCGCGATATAGTTGTGCACGCTATATCGCTCGAACGTTCCCTGTGTACACTCAAACGTCTGCTGGGTTCAGTAGAAGCAGGGGCACCAACGAGCAGGTACCAACAGACTTGTATACACACCCCCATAGAGCGTAGTTTCTTAAAACTAGGATTTTCCCGGGTACCTTCTTTAGAACTTAAGTTACTGCAGTGCCGGTTTCTTTTATCGTCTACCGCTCTATTTATAGCGGTCTCCGGCTTTACTCTGAGATGAAGAAAGTTTGTAACCAGGGTAAGTCGACCACGGTGGACTCAAATACCCTACTATCATGACTCCTAGTTTTCAAAATCGACGAGTTTTGGCGGGACCACGCCTGAGAAAGGTGTATTCCCCCATACTGTAGCGGTCTTCAGCTTCATCTGAGATGGTGAAAGTGAGTATATAGGGTGAATCGACCTCGCTCTACTCAAATATCAACTCTCGTGACTCATGGAAATCATTTGCAGAAATCATTCAGCATTTAGTCGGCAAACTGCTTTGGAATTTTCCCATGCTGGATTCATACGTCTTGACTATTATTCTGAGAAGACCTTCACTTTAACTTAAACTTTCTAATTGAGCTCCGCGACTAGTAAATCTGTTAAATCAGTCTTTTAGTTGAATCGCAATCTATATTTGAAATCTACGTGAAAAACTGCTCCAAACGGTTTTTACTCACAAACACGTTGGTTCAGTTGGTCTTCGTCCAAAGATCAGACCCTCCGCTTCCACCCCTCCTGAGCTCAGACCCCACCCCTGTGTGGGCCTACACCCGCGCCGAACCCTGGCGGGAAGACGAGAAGGGCTACCACAACGTAGTGGGGGATAATCGAATCTTGCCAGGCGAGGAGTGTAGGGTCTGCCACTCTAGTAGCTTCTGGCAGCCTGTATAAGAGAGAATGTGCGTTCACGAAAGTAAGCGCGCTGTCTTATTGCGCTCGCTGAAAACTGGAAAAAATGGAGTGCGGCATGGGGATGACCTTCGTCGAGGAAAGCTTAGAGAAGCCAGAAACCATTGTTCGCAGGGTTTCCCCACGAGAAATGGTGATAGTCCTGCGAGTTTAGTGACATTCAACATTCGTTGAGCGTTCTTCGCGAGGTTGGAAGTTTTTTCCCGGACGTGCTTCGGAAAAAGTGAACACGATTTTCGAGAATATTTTCGAAATAATGCAAGGAACCTGCCTATGCTTCCTAGGAGGTTTTGTGGGACAGGCGTGAAAGAGCTCCGAACAGGGTTCCACACGAAGGTGCGCAGTTGAAATCGCAGATTTTCTGCGCCCGATCAAAGAACGATGAGCGTGCCTGCCGGAGCGTCGAACCGGCGAAAAAACGCTCTTTGAGCTCAACTGAAAGTTGTGAAAAATCGAGTTTCCTGGATTGCTGCATATTTGAAAAAGGGTTTCAAAAGAAAGTCACTGGCCGGATTTTTTGGTCGACTGGTCCCGTTTGAGCCGAGAACGGGACGTCTATGGTCCCGTTTGAAGCGAAAATGGACTTAGCGCATCCGAAATAGGTGAAAATCGTGTTTTCTAGATTTGGCTGCTAAGGCGCTTATTTGGAAAAGGATAGCAAAAGAAAGTAATAGGTCGAGTTTCACATCGATTGGTCCCGTTTGAGCCGAGAACGAAAGGTCGGTGGTCTGGGGTCCTTTATTCAGAGCTTAAATCCCCGAGGTGCCGTTCGGCGATAAATGCTTCTAGACAAGTTTTCCTACTTCGAAGGAGTCTATAGCTGTGATGCCGAACCTTTTGCGCTTGAGCGATGGACGATGACTTCGTCTGCCGGGGCATCGAACTCACGATTAAACGTAAATATCACTTCTACGAGTTTCAGAAATTCACCTTGCATAACTCGTGCATAATCTGTATGGTTGATATGAAGTCAATTATTTGTACCAATTAGATATCTAGCACTCGATTGATTCTGTTAGCCCTATATGCCTTGTTAACAGGGTAAGACATGTGTAAGCTCAGAATGAAGAGCTGTCGATGCTGATTCTGAATATGCCCCTAGCAATCCGAACGGACCGTTTTGAACGAATTTATTACAAAGCGGCGCTTTGCGGCGGAAGAAAAGCGCCGAAAATGCCGCTTTTCCCAAAGTCTCGGGCGGTATTGTAGAAGAATTATTCTAGCCATCAAAAAGCTGCAGGACTAGTATTTTTCACATTAAAATCACTGTTCAACCTCAGAATCGTTTTTTGTTTTTCTGCCTATCTTAATAACGAGCCCACGCTGATTCCAATGATGTATCTGGAATCGTACAAGACCCCTTGGGAACGGAGTTATGGCCCTCCAAAATTGAGCGGCGAAAGCACGGTGGACGAGTTGTCAGATGCTTTGAACTTCCGTAATTTGCAACCGATGTATGCGTGCTGACCTGAATAATCGCAGAGGCAGAGAATGAAGGAAAGAACGGTGCTATTGGTCGGAATCATGGCCCATCCCACTGTTGATCTCGAAAGATCGTAAAAGGGGTGTGCCAAAATGGCTTCCTGATATGTGCACCCCAGGGTGGCTTCCTCCTATATCTCGGGTATTTGGAGGATTTGAGAGCTCGTGTTTGGCAGGTGCTATATAGGGTAAGTCTATTCCACAATTATAGGGGAATCTCGGATTTGGTCCCTGAGTTTGGACTGTGCCTTTAAAGAACGAAATGTGAACATTAAATTTCAATGAGCTATTCACTAAAGAAGACACTCATTAAAAAGCTTTCACACGGTAAGTTTGATAGTCATCAACACATTCGATGATTAATGTTTTTTTGCATAAGACGCAAAAAAGAATGCTGTAAAGATCCGAACTTGTCATATCATTTTCTCATCAACAGCGCTCACGCCCACTGCGCCAAACAACACGTTGACTGCGGCATCCAAAGGGCCTATCTGAGCGCTCCGTTTCGTCTATCATTGCAATATATCCCCGTGTACAATCACACTATGTATGTATAAGACAATTTATGGTCTAAGCTTTAGATCGGTGCACCACGGGGTGCTCCAGGGATTCACAATTTACGCGTTGCGATGCGCTTGTGAGTCAAACGCTAAAAACGTCTATAACTCCGTTGAGAGAAACGGAGCGCAGCAAGCAGGGTCAAATTCGAAATTTCCGTGAAATTTTGACCCGTAAAAGCGCAATTCGTTAGGAATGGCCGCTTTCTTTCAGTGGCCTTCCCTCATGGGTTTTGATATATTTCGTTTATTTCAACTTGGATGTTGTGTCATTTGATGTTCTTCGAAAGTCACGGTTTTTCAGTTGCCGCCTGCCGAACGACGTAATTATAAACATGCCATCGATGGTGTGTTCCGTATACTTAGGGAAGAAGGATTGTCGCGCCTGTTTGGAGGTTAGTTTTGGCCTATTTCCATCACCTGTTCAGGAACTATTGAGAAAGACCTGACACTAGATGTGCTACGCTTTCTTATTTTCTGGATGTGCATTTTCGTCTCCCGATAAAATTGATAGCATAAATTGGACATTCTACGCAGGGCTGAGCAGGCCGTTGCGCTAATTTTCGGCGAAGCTACGACCCCCACCGGTTGGCCAAAATTCTGGAAGAATTAGTTTTTAACGACTCCCCCCCCTCCCCCCTTCCGAGATGAAAAGCTGCTTTAGCAATTTTTTTAGTGACGAGAGTGGTTTGGAGAAAATTCTTTTTCTCTCCAAAAACTTCTCGCCCCTTCACAAATTTTCATTTTTTTGCAAAAATTTTCCGAAATTTTCACGGCTCCCCTCCCCCGTCGTGCCGAGTTGCAACCCTACTTAACCCTGATTCTACGTCTACATTGTAAGGGAAGTTTTTACATTTTCCTGAGGTTCATGCTGTTTCTTGACGTACCGCAGTTCAAATTCGCAGACTGGTTGGGGTCTGTTCCCACGAAATGTTGACTGATGGGCGCAGTATGCCCAAGGACTGAATTTTGAGATTTTTTATTACTTAGCTATAGGATATTCACTCACTGGTCGCTTTGTAACATCTAGATCGGCTCGAAGCCTCCTACAGCTGCCGAGATGTCGTACGTTTGTGCCGTGGCAGTGTGGAGGAAAGAAGATCGCCTCCGTGCAAACCGACGTCAACCCCTACGAGAAGAGGGTTTTTGTCATGGGAGAGGTGCTGGTCGGCCGCAGCTCTCCTGAGGATTTTATTACAAAGGGCCGGCGTCGAGAGGAATCCAGGTCTAGCACAGAAGTATTCATGTGCCACCTGCAGGAAGGATGTCACCTGGCATAAAACAATCGTCCAGTGCTTCGGATGCCAAAGTTGGGTGCATTTCTCCTGTTCGGGCCTCAGTTCTGTGAGGCATCATGACTCATCCTTCCGTTGTGTTCTGTACTCCGCCCCCAGCAATTCTGATTCCTCAATTATCAACCGCCCTCTCTCCATTGTTCACATTAATCTCAACGGCCTTCGCGCCAAATTATCTGAACTCGCTCTATTCGCCCGTTCTCATCACCCGCATGTTATCATGGTTCAAGAAACCAAGCTCTCTCCATCTAGCACTTATCCTCAACGTAGCATTCCGGGCTACACCGCCTATCACATGCCAAGGGCAGCTCCTGTAGGCGGAGCGCCTACTTTCGTGCGATCTGCTTTACCTTCTCATATTATTCCTAATACTTCTAAGGACGGTACTTTTGCGTACGTTCCTGTCCACCTCCCCCTCAAAACCCCTTTATCTCTATTTAACATCCACATTCCCCCTGTAACATCTTGCCCCCCGCCTTACAATCCTATACCTCTCCTCAAGCAGTTGCATGACTGCTCATTTTCTCCCTCAGCTGTCTTTGCAGGGGATTTCAATGCTCACACGTTCTGTTCCGCTCTTGATTCTGACCCCAGAGGGGAAGATGTCGAAGAATGGGCTGACGAGTGTGACCTGGTTATCCTCAATGATGACCAGCCCACTCGTCTCCCTGCCAACGGCCGACCTTCTAGGCCAGATATCTCTCTTGTTTCTTCCAATCTTTAAAATTCTTGCACGTGGTCCACATCTACAACTCTCTCCAGTGATCACATTCCCGTATTTGTCTATATTGATCTCTCCGACTCTCCTGCCCCTTACTCTGGTTTGCGTCATCGTTCTTATCTCAATTTAGGCCTAGCAGACTGGACCCTGTTCAGAAATGTTGCACTCCGCCATGCGGTCGACTACCCATGGAATGGTGATGTGCATCAGAAGGAGCGCCATCTAACAAGTGCCATCCGCAAGGCCATGAAAGCAGCAATTCCTGAGGGTCGTGTCAAGACCTTCTTTCCAAATGTCAGCAGGGAAATACTGCAGAAGATAAGGACCAGAGATGAGAAGAGAGCGACTGATCGTCTAGACCCGGATATAACTGTGCTGGATAATGAGATCAAGGAGGACCTGGACAAGAACAAGAAGGAGCGCTGGGAGAAGTTCACTAAAAAACTAAATTTTAAGGCTAGCGGAACGACTACGTGGAAAGTGTTGAGGAAAATTTCCGCCAAGTCCGCTCCCTCAGAGCTCTGCTATTGCATTCGAGGAGAACGTCTTCAAATCAGGGAAAGCGGCTGCTCATGCGTTCGGCAAGAGTCTTCATTACACGTGCCAAGCGAGGCGTTCAAAACAGAGTCACGGTTAGAGAGCTGAGCCCGTTGCCGCTCATCAACGCTTCTGAGGCCTATATTCTTACCCCAGTAGAGAAGGCTGTCAAAGAAATGCGGAATTCGAAGGCTATCGGACCTGACGGTATCTCCCCAGCCATCCTGAGGAAGCTCCCCATGGAACTTCTACCGATGCTTGCAGATACCTTTAACACTCCTTTCCGGGCCTGCATTTTACCCCAAGCTGGGAAGACAGCTAATGTGATACCGTTGCCAAATCCAGGCAAGTTCCAAAGTACGGCAAAAGGCTTTCGACCAATTAGCCTTTTATCGCTCGTTGCCAAATCAGCTGAAAAGTTTATCGTGAGGGACCTGGCTGATCAAAATTAGCGACAGCAGCAATTAGCGACGGTATCTCCCCAGCCATTCTGAAAAATCTTCCCATGGTGCTTCTACCGATGCTTGCAGATACCATTAACACTTCTTTCGGGACCTGCATTCTACCCCAAGCTTGGAAGACAGCTAATGTGATACCGTTGCCAAATCCAGGCAAGTTCCAAAGTACGGCAGAAAGATTTCGACCCATTAGTCTTTTATCTCCCGTTGCCAAATCAGCTGAAAAGTAGATCGTGAGGGACTTGGCTGATCAAAATGAGCGACAGCAGCATCAGCATTGGTTCAGGAAACTTTTCTCTACTACTACTGCTCTATTGGAGATCGTGAGCTTTTCGGTCGACGGATTCAACATAAAAAAAGCCCCTAAGAACGGTGGCCGTCGCCCTTGAACTTACCTAAGCGTTTGACTCTGTTAACTTGGGACTGCTGTCCGACAAACCCATTGAAGTCCTTGCTGACATCCTTGCAGAAGCGATGGATTGCAGCGTTTATTAAAGGCCGCCGGGCTAAGGTTCAGTTTCAGAATCACGTATCCGATAGCATTCCAATAGCAGCCGGTGTTCCGCAGGACGGAGTGTTGTCCCCTGCCCTATTCAGCCTGTATCTTGAAGATCTACCCGAGCCACCGCAGGATGTAAAGATTGTTTTTTGCGCCGACGACATCACCATAATGTGCTAGGACCGTGACTTGCAAGTAGCCGCTAACAAAATCAGCGCCTTCCTCGTCGAGTTGAAGCTTTTCCTCGGTAATATGATGCTCACATTTTCTGCTGCAAAGTCATCTGTATCAGTGTTCACAACAAACACCAAGAAACACAGTGCCCACCCAGATCTCAGATGGGATGGTAACCGTTCGCCAGCAGCAAGATTCCCCAAGCTGCTTGGTCTTATTCTCGATCCGTAATTGAAGTTCCACAAAAACGCGGAACAAAAATGGAAAGTCGTCAAGGCAACACTTAATATTCTGAGAGCTCTCGGAGGAACATCATGGGGAGGCAGCCGAGAGACTGGAATATGGGACACCAGTGTGGCAGCACCAGGTGTCTGACAGCTCCTTGAATAAGCTGCGGCGTGTACAGAATGCTGCGCTTAGAATTTCTACCGGTTGTGCAAAGAGCTCCCCAGTAAAACATCTTCACGCGGAGGCCTGCGTAGTGTCAATCAAGGAGCATTGTGAACTCCAGGCACAGCAGATGCTTATTAATGTTCTGAAACAGCCGAATCATCCGACGAAGAGAATTATGAAGCCTATTAGAGAGAGGTCTTTTAGGACGCTGTTCGCAGATGCTCCTCGTAGAGTTGATGTACAAAGATGGGCCGACTCCAACATGGAAAGGCTCCGTCTTCTGCGTGAGGAGCACACCCAGTTTGTTCGAGGATATCTGGAGGAGGCGGCTGTGAACCCTATCTCAGGAGCAGTGCCGCCTCGGGTTTTTGAGTCTGAGTCTCAACTTGGCAGGCAAGCCAGATGTGCTCTTGCCTCGCTGCGCTGTGGTCTCCCTATTTTGCTCATGTCTTACGTCAACAAGATCGACAGCAGCCGACCAGACGCATTTCCGGACTGTTTTGCTGCCGGACACGAAAGACGCACTTGTTCATGTGCCCGAAGAGACCTACCTCCTTAACAACAATGGACCTTTGGACGAATCCTGTGAAGGCCGCCCAGTTCCTTAACCTGTGACGAAAACCACTCTTAGGCTGCAGAAGAAGAAGCCTCCTACAAATGGAGTTCTGAATTTTCGAAATCGTTTGACTTTGAGTGGAGAACATGTGACGGACAAGTTGTGTGAGGGCTGTCTTCTTCTTCCTCTTCTGCAGCCTTGAAATGGGTTTGCCTTAGGTTAAGGAGCCGGCCGATTATAACAGGATCCGTCCAAAGGTCTATTGTGGTAAGGAAAGTAGGTCTGTTTGGGGACATGAATAAGTGCCTTGCGCAGTGTCCGGAACTGCTGCTGCCAGTTGTATTGCCGCTCATACGCAGGAGATCTACGTGAGCAATCCTGAATGAAGAGATAGACCCAGAAGGAAGGGAAGAAGCAGGCTTTTGATTGAAAACCACTGCTCATCTTGCAACTGTCGTTCAAGTGAGCGTGCAAGAGGTGCTCGCAGTCTCGCAGTATCTCGCCCACTTGGAAGAAGACCTCGCACTTTGAAGGTGTTATACAGGAGGGGTCCGCTTCATAATTATGTGGAAATCAGCAAATTCGTCTCTGAGTGTGTCCTGTGCCTTCCATTGTGAACGTTTGAAAGGCATAATACGCTCCAGAGACCATTTTAGTGATTTTCATATTACCAGGCTGTTCAATAAGAAGTATGATCAGTAAGGTTCATTTATACATTAATTTCCGATAAAATTTCAACTTATCACTCAATAGTTGTTGTTCTCAGCATATGCTTTCGAAAACACTGGCGTGTTGTAAGAACGATGTTCAACTGATACAGAAAAAGTTTTTCGGTATGCTCGATGGGGTAAATGTATTATCCCCGCACTCAATGTACCAGGTTGTTAAATAAGTTTTGTCGTTCGGTAAAAGAGTGCGTTGCTACTAGCCCTATTTCTTTGTTTTGTTGGTACACTCTTCATGTGAACGTACTCGCATAATCGCTGAGCAGCTAGGACACATCATGGAGGTTTCTAGGCCAAGGCCGTTCCCTAGCTGCTGAAAAAGTGGGCGTAACGGGGCGGAACCACCGCAGCATATGCTGCTGCCAGTTTTGCGTTTGAAACCCCAGTTCACGGGACATATGCTGCTCCCAGCCTTGGTATCCACGCCACATCTCACGACTTATGCTGCTCCCAGCGCGCGTCCGAGTGCGACAAGGTGCGCTCACGGCAGTGTTCCGAGACGCGCACCATCACTGAAATTTCGCCGTGAGCGCACCATCACAAAAATTTTCCGGCCTGACATGCCCCCGGGACATGCCACTCTGGCAATCCGCTTTGGGTCCACAGAGGAGGAGGGGGGGGTCACCCCACTGTCACATTCCGCAGTGGGTGGTGCACCCCACCGTGGACCGTGGGGAGGTGACCCCACAGTTGGGTACCACCCCCCGAGCCGTGGGGAGCCCACTCCCCTCGGCTAAAAAAATTATCCTCCGGTATCCGGTGGATCTTCTGGTGAGTGACTCGAGGCCACCTTCCAGGTCCGACTTCGAAGAGCCGACTGAAACACACTGCGAAATGAGAAGCCTTTATACCAGCAACATTGTTAATACTTTTGTCTAAACATGTCAGGATTAGACCAGTTAGGAAGAGGTATGGGCGGAGCCATCCAATGGCGAGCGGCCGCTGACTCTAGGACATTTTTCTTCCGTAGGGCGCCGGAGCTCCGCGACATATGCTGCACTTCCAGCATCATGGGACGATATCCTGCGACGATGGGGTTTGTAACGCTGAGTCCATCAGCCAATCACACACTGGTGGGCGGTCGTCAGCAGATATCTCCATGATGCTGCTCAGAAAATGAGAGGCCGTTTCAGTGCCCTAGCTGCTCAGCGAATATCTGAGTATGTGAAGTTTCATTTCTATCTGTCAATTAATTCTTTATTTACAAGCCGTTTAGTGTCGCCGTGTCTTGGCAATGGAGAAATTGAATGATAAAATTCTTATTTTTTAGTGTTGTAGCGGGAGATATGAACGGCCATATCGGAGAGACAAGCCAAGGCTATAGATGCCAGAGAGGATTCGGCTACGAACCACGGAACCTTGATGGCGAACGTATTCTCGAATGAGCGGACTCGCACAACCTAGTCGTCGTCAAAGCAAAGTTCCGAAAGCGCCGTTCTCACCTTATCACTTACTACAGTGGCAATAACATGACGTACAGGCCATAAAACGGCCAATGTCTCACCGTCGACTGCGTACCACGCGCTGCGCGACCGCACGTGCGTCGGAAGCAGACGAGTTTTGGCCGCCGCGCGACGAGTTTCGGCCGCCGCGGCGTCGCCGAAACATCGCGCGGCGGCAAAACCCGTCTGCTTCCGCCGCGCGTGCGGTCGCGCAGCGGGTGGTACGCAGTCGACGGTGAGACATTGGCCGTTTTATGGCCTGTAGATTGACTTTGTGCTTGTTCGATATCGAGATGAAAAGATGGTTTCAGATGCGAAAGTAGTGCCATACGAGACCGTTTCTACACAACACCGTCCGCTGATATGCACAAGAAACATCATGCCGCCGAAGCGTACTATTGGTGAGCGTTGCGGACTTTCTTGGATAAAATGGTGGCGTAAGAAGGAAAAGGAAATTGAGGTGTCCTTGCGTTTTCATCTACCACCAGTCACGAGTGTGTGTGAAACGTGGCAGAAGGCAACTGGAGCGATGCTAGAGTTGGCACGCTCTGAACTTGGTGTCGCGAAGCTCGGCCGACGGAAAGTCGATAAACAAGCGTGGCTCTGGACAGATGAAGTGCGGATGAAGGTCCAAGAGAAGAAGAACGTCTATCACGCCTTTCTTGCTAACAAGACGGCCGAAAACTGTCAGAAATACCGCATTGCGAAGAAGTCTGCCAGGCAAGCCGTGGCGAAAGCGAAGGCCGCGCACTACGGAGAATTGTATGAGAAGCTGGACACGCGCGATGGTGAGCGCCTCGTGTACCGACTCACGGAGTCTCGTCAACGTGAAACGGAGGACACAGAGGAATTCCACGGCGGCAATGATGAGAACGGTCAGCTGCTCATGAACCGAATGAGAAGATATGTACTTCGAAAAGATCTTGACGGAAGAGTTTCCTCAACTCTGCTGACTTGCTAGCGCGATTCTTCAACCAGGTTGTCGCCGAAAAGAAGACACCTGAGTACTGGCAGCGCAGCGCGGCTATTCCAATCCGGAAGAAGGGCAGTCCGGCAGATTGTGCGAATTATCGCCCAATACGTTTGCTGTCTAATAGCATGAAAATCTTCGAGCGCGTTCTCGATCGTCGGATCCGCGAAATCGTTGAGATTACGAAGAATCAGTGTGGCTTTGTTGCCAACTGTGGCACCACCTATACCATTCATGCTGCCCGACTACTGGTCGAAAAGCACCGCGAGAAACCAAAGCCGCTCCACCTTGCCTTTCTCGATTAAGAGAAGGCATTCGATCGAGTCCCGCATGAAGTTATCTGGTTTTCTTTGCGACACCATGGTGTTCCAGAAGAGCTCATCGACTGAGTCAAAATCCTTCATGCTGACCCAAGAGGTCGTGTTAAAGCCGCCGCCGGAATTTTGGCCGAATTTCCCATCTTTGTCGGAGTGCATCAAGGATCTGCTCTGTCCCCGCTTTTTTTGTCATTGTGATTGATACAATCACAGTAGACTTACAGAAACCGGCTCTATGGTCGCTGCTGTATGCCGATGACATGATGCTTGCATGTGAACATAAGATTGATTTTGAGCGACAGGTGCAAGCCTGGAGTGATCGGCTGTCTCGATTCGGACTACGTCTCAATGTCGAGAAAACAGAGTATCTGACCACGGAAGGAAATGATCAAGAGTCTATCAAGATCGACGGTATCGAGCTACCGCGTGTTGAAGTTTTCAAGTATCTTGGATCGACTATCGCGTCTGATTGCGGTCTAGAAAGTGAAATGGCCTCTCATGTGAGCGCAGCGTGGTTGAAATGGCGTTGGATAACTGGGGTTCTCTGCGACAAGAAAATCCCCGATCACCTGAAGTCAAAGATATATCGAATGGTAGTGCGAGCCGTTGCGCTGTATGCCGCAGAGTGCTGGCCTGTAACTAAGGAAGCAGAACGTAAACTTGGTGTGATGGAGACGAAAATGTTGCGTTGATCTGCTGGTGTCACCCGCTTGGACCACATCACAAACGACGACATCCGGAAGCGTTTCGGCGTTGCTCAATCACTGAAAAGCTTCGTGAAGCTCGACTGCCGTGGTATGGCCATGTTCTGCGCCTGGAAACGATACCGTCTACAAAGCTGGCCTGAATCTAGATGTAGCTGGCAAACGACTTGAAGGACGACCAAAACAACGCTGGCTTGACACGCTGCATGCCGATCCGAAGGCTGCCGGTGTACACCCTGACCAGGCTCAAGACAGGGAAAAATGGCGCCAGCGTATCAGAAGAGCGGTCTTCGCTTTGAAGCGGGGGAAACGCTAAAAAAGAAGAAGACAAATTTCTTATTTTTGGAAGGTGTAGCACCAAAAGAAATTCACGAACGAATATTAAATGTGTATAATGTATGTTCACCTACAATCAGAGCAGTAGAAAGATGGGTTGCTGAATTTAAACATGGTCGTACAAGCATTGAAGGCGATCCACGTGAAGGGCGGTCAAAAAGCGCATCAACACCAGAAATCATAGCCAAAATACAGGATATGGTTTTGGAAGATCGTCGATTGACTGAGAGAGATTCAGTAGAGGCTCTACACATCTTATTAGGTAGTGTGAGCCGTATTTTATGTGAAATTTTGGGTTTTAGAAAGCTGTGTGCACAATGGTGCCGCATTCGCTAGCAATGGATTAAAAACACACTCGAATGCGACCTTTTCAGCAACATTTGGAGCCTTTCAAAAAAAATAAAGTGGACTGTGTGCGTCGATTCATCATTATGGATGAGACTTGGGCCTATCACCATGATCCTGAATCTAAACAAGAGGCTAAAGAGTGGTGTGAACCAGGTTGTTCGGCTTCGAGACGACATCGTGTCCGGAACTCGGCCAAGAAGGTTATGGCATCAGTTTTTTGGGATGCGAAAGGAACTTTGTTAGAGGATTATTTGCAAGCTGGTAGAACAATTAATTCTGAATATTATTGGAACCTTTTGGACCAGTTGAAGGAAAAATTCGTCAAAAAAGAACCGGTTTGCAGAAGAGAAAAATCCTTTTTCATCAGGACAATGCACTGTGTCACAGAAGCATTTTGACATTGGATAAAATCCATGAATTAAAGTTCGAATCACCAGGTTTGGCCCCCAGCGACTTCCGTCTGTTTCCAGAACCCAAAAAACTTATGCGTGGCAAGCGTTTTTCATCAAATGAAGAGGTCATAACGGCTGTTGAAGCGTATTTTGCAGACCTTCCAGATTCTCACTTCAGGGATGGGATCCGCAGATTGCAGGATAGTTGGAGCAAGTGTGTTAATGTTCAGAGAGATTACACTGAATAATAAAGTGTATTTTGAACCATAAAATTGTGCTTTTATTATCGAACAACAAAACTTATTAAACAACCTGGTATTTCCTTTCGCTTGGATGAGACTACGGTAAAATTGTACGCACGCTTACCTGGATAACACATGTCATTATGGAGACCTTATAGGCAGCATACGCGCTCGTAAACGTAGTTGAGATAACTACGTGATTAGAATGGTATGGCTCAGAACCAGGGATGAGCGAAATTTCGATTTCCGACTTCCGATTTCCGCAGGTTTTTGATCTCGGAATCCCACTTTCTGATTTCCGAAAAATGGGTGCGGAAATCGGAACAAAGTGCGGGAATAATCCTAATCTGCATCCACTGACAGAATAGAATAAAGAGCCGAATTATTATATTTGATGTTTTATCATCACCAGCCTGCTTTTCCTTCTCCAATGAAGGCATAGAATCATAAGATTATTATATTAATTCGAATGACCGTAATTTTTAAGTTTGATTAAATCGAGAAGCATGTTTAGATTGGAAAATGTTCAAATTATAGTGTGGGTATATACCCACACCGCGTCGCGACGGGGTCAGGCTGCGGCGATACAACCGGTCGTCCCCCGGTATGTATGCGTAGAAATATTAATATATTTGTATGACGAGATTGCTAAGAAAGAGAAAGTGAGGAATAGGAAGGTTGAGTAAGAAGAAGTTACTGAGAAGGACCATTTTTCCCCTCTCCCTAATTTTTAGTTGAAGTTGAAGAGTTGAGACTTGTCAACTTCTGTAGGAATTTGCTAAAGGTAGTGTTCACAATAGAAAAACGTATTCTAGTTTTCTGTGTTTCTGTGCAGGCAAGTCAACGAGGTAAAGGATACTGGGTCCCAAAATAATTAGTAAATATCGGAGAAAACCTGTTCAGAAAATCCTTTGAAATATTTAATCACGACTGTTCGGTGTGTTCCGGGAAACCGCGGACTTTGAACAATCCAGACGTCGGAAATGTTTTTGTGTTTCGAAATTGTTGAGTAGTTGACTATGTTTCTGTTAGCGAAAACGCTTTAAAATAAGATTGATTGATGCACATGCTTAGATATCATATTCTTTTGGAATAAAGAGTAACCATGAATTAGGCATCTGTTCTTCTGGTGAAATGAATTGTGGACAACTATCATGTGACGTGGGCAGGGTGATCCATTGGGTCGGCAGTTCTACGGCATTTTCGCCCATTTCTTGGTCGTTTTTCTTCGTACTCTTATCGTTAATCTTCTTAGAAGGGCCCCAAGCTTACGTTTCCGCAAAAAAAAAGAAAACTTTTTGGTGTGAACAATGCCTTTAAAGGCAGTGTCCACGATAAATTTCATCCTCGGTTTTTGGCTGGAAATCGAAAGTTCAGGGTATCATTGGAGCTTTGGGGTCGAAAGAACGATCGAAAACGAGCCCGAAAGAGCTCCATACGGCTCCGAAGCCCGCTCGCGCTAGCCCTTCCGCTCTCAGAAGTTTCAACCCTAGTTACATGTTTGACTCAGTAACATACATTGAGTGAACGATTTCGCTAGCTCTCTATTTAAGAAAACGGTTATCATCAGTGGCTTAAAGGCAGTGTTCATGATAAATCCTGGATGTTCAGTTTCTTACAGATTATGATAGGTAACGAGTTTACTGTGACAGCAGCGTCAGGAGGAACTGCAGAAAAATACGAGAAGGCCCTTTTTACGCCTTGGCAGAACCTCTTGTGTGACGTCATATTTTTGAGAATGTAAGGATTGACCGATGTTAAGGAATGAAGTCTTTCTTGTGATGAAATGAGTCGCCTCATCCTTAGCTACTTATCGAAGCCATTACCCTCGCTGATCGGCTGTTTGCGTGCTCTTCAATGTTTGCTACTGAGGAAAACATGTAACTACTCAGATACTCGCGGCTTAGTAAGGCAGCACGAGGGGATTACTAACGCATTAACTCGTCGAGGTGTCAGCCCCTTTCGTTCCCCCAACTGCTGCCCAGGGCAGCACGTTGTGTCCTCTTGTTCCGCTCACTGCCCCAACTACTGCTCGTATAGTTGCCCCACCTGCTGCTACAGTTGCCCCAACTGCTGCTCTTCATTGTGGCCCCAACTGCTGCTCCTCATAGTGGCCCCAACTGCTGCTCTTCTCTTCCCAACTGCTGCTCTTTATTCTCGCCCCAACTGCTGCTCCTCATTTATGATCCTTTCTTTTTTCTTATAGTTTTTATTCGCAGGTGATATGTCGCTTTCAGCAGCAGCGCTGCAGCGCCCATCAAAGATAAAGACCCCAGCGAGGCCTATTAATATCCCTAACGGGTGTTTCATCCTTTATTATATCTTCGCCACCGATCGAGGAAAAGATGCTCGCATTGCCGACTGTCTCATGCCCATGTAAGACTGCTTCGTATCTGGCACGAGTTTGCGAGGGCCGTTCAACACAGGCCTCGGTCGGTAGTGAATGTGAGTGTCCCAAAAACATTCCTCAACAGAGATATTCTCTATCCCTGAACAAGAATCTATTTTCACTCGGTTTTGTGACCGTAAAGATAGGAATTAGGCGCAATATTATGTTTTTCTCGATTTTAAAGACGAATCATGGCTTTCTTCGGGAAAAAAAGTTATACCCACATATTCCAAAGATGAAAATTTCCTCAAAATATTCTTAATTCACTGAAATTCGCACTGGTTAGAGGAATGTCTTGGGCAAACGGAATTGCAAATATCAGAGTATCCATCATTCGGCGATCTCTCTATAAATGGTGTTTTTTCCTTCCGAAAAAGCAGTGATTCAATGAAGATGTTTTCTTCTTTCGAAATTGTTGTCGTGAACTTTCTCAGGATGGTTAAAAATTATTGAATTAAATGCAAAGTAAATTTTGAGATCTGTCTGCTTTGAATACTGTGAGCATTGTGTTTTCGTGAAGAAATCGTATTGGCCATTTCGATCCATTTTCGGCAAACCATTGCCGCTCAGCATTTGAAAAATACAAGTCCTCGTGGTACTTGTCCGAAATCAGATGGAAAATGCGAGTAAAGTTCAAAGTCATGAAAACGAATTTTAAAGTAAGAACGTGATTTTCCAAAGTTTTCGACACATACCTTCAAGATTCGAAAAAAACTCAAATTGTTGTCGAATCTTGTAGAACACACTGAATAAATTATTTCAAAAGGGTTGAACATTTCTCAAATTTTCGGTCAGTTCCACACAACTATCATCCTATGAGAATGACGACTCATCATCTTTTTCAGTATAATTCATCAGCCTTTGAACGAGCTGAACCATTCACATTGCTCGCAAGGAACTATTTCACTCGAATGTACCATCTCAAACCTAACCAAAATCCTTTTTTTCTAGACGGCGTTCAGATTTTTTTGGAAGACTTGATGCAAAGAAAATGTGAATTTTGCATAAAATTACCTCCTTTGAGGTGGCCGCGCAGGTGAACAGGTGAATCGCTCACGCTTAGAACTGAAAAGTGTACGGGCAAGATCTCAGACTCAGACCGTGCCAAGAACTCCGCGTGTCCGCCTCCCGCAGGGTCGAGCGCATGTTGCGGCGCCCCACCCTGCTTATCCGATCCGAAAGCTCACTTGAATGCATTCTTCCTGGATTTCGATGGAAATGATTAAAAATCACCAAAACATGTTTGGTAATATACAGATTTCCTAGTTTACTATAGATTTAATGATTTATATGCTCTCTATTTTTAGTCTAATGTGAACAACCTAATCTTTGGGGTACTTCTATACAGCTCAGGATTTCTATTATAGAAAATACTGAGGCATGGAGAAATATAGCGGTGCACTTCCAATCATTTAATGATCTGCTTACCGATTAAAAAGGCAGTTACGCCCTAATTCCTTGCGATGGCTTACTGTCTCATGAAAAAGGACGTTTTTGGTGGATCTTAGAATAGATTTCGAGCAGAGTATTGGTGGTTAAAGTTTAGCGAGTAGGAGTAGGCACGCATCCCCCGAAATCTACATATGCGTACGATACTTATGAAGCAGTCCTCACACTTTCTTTGCTTACATAACTATTCCCCAATTTTATATCCGTTCTGTGTCTTTTCTGGAAGATGGCTGCATAGATACTCGACTTCATCTGTGGTTTGCTTTCCCTTCATACAGGCTTCTGGCAAGCTTTCTCATACGCGACAGTACACTCCATACGAATTCGACATGGATACTTCGTAATGCTCCGTCGCAGAAAACGCGGTGAGAACACCTAACCCCCCCCCCCACACCTGCCACCAAACAAGCGGTTGTGTACCTCGAAGTCACACTACACCCTCAGATATGAATTTTGTGATTTTTGTTTGATTGTCTAGTAGACCCCTCTTTCATAAGACGTGCCAAGTGCGAGATCTCAATTCCTCCGAATAAGCGAGATATAGGCGATCACTTTAGGCCCGACCTCCTTCGCTCACCACCACGGGCCACACCCCTCACCAGATTTCCAAACCCTGTAGCGGCTAGATGAATGACTGAATTCTCAACAAGTCGTCGTTTTTCAGACCATAGTCAGACTGTCTCCTTATCCTGGCTCGCTCTCGGGCAACGATTGCAAATGAAGAGAAGAGACAACTCATCCGCCAATTTTTCACCCTTTAATTATAGGCATCTTAAATAAGCCATAACTCCTAACAGTGGTATCTCTTTTTTCGTCCAAGACCCCCTATGAACAGACTTAACTAATAAGTCTGTTCATAGGGGGTCTTGGTCGAAAAAAGAGATACCACTTTGATCAGAGTGTGACCCTCCTTAAGACCAGCATTGACTTACTTGACTTAATCGGTTGGCTTTCGCCTGACGCGGTCATTCCGCATCTTCACCGAGGTGTGCCGTCCTAGTAGTCAGCCGTGTCCATTTTTCACGGTCCTCAGCCACAATTTGAACACAATCCATCCATTGATCACTATTCCACTTCCTGCGAAGTAAAACATCGCGCCTGAATTGCCTTTCAATGCCGAGTGATTTCAAATCCTCCTTCACCACATCCGTCCAAAATTTGCGCCTACGTCCAGGCGGCCGTTTCCAGACAGGACTTGGAAGCATTCTTAGAGCGTGTTGAACAAGACGATCTGGCGGTCTTAAAATATGCCCCAACAGGCGGAGACGACTTTCCGTTGCCGTCGAGATGGCATTGGGAGATGTTGGCACCTCCCTCGTGTCAAACGTAGATGTAAGGCGTCAATCTCGTTGTAGAGATCTTCGTTGTGGCACATCGGCGGGCAGAAATATCCGAGCGAACGTCTAAACAGCTTCCTCTCCGTGCAATCCAACCTTTCCATCTGCGTCTTCGGTGCTGCCCATGTCTCCGATCCGTACTTCATGATAGGGCGAATAGCGGATAAGTAGACGCGCAACTTGACTTCCTTCGCGATGGGGGTAGACCACAAACACTTGGTTAGAGAATTGAATGCAGACGTAGCTTTCGCACATCGTTGTTGAAAATCCGCTGCATAACTACCATCGTTCTTCAGCAAACAGCCCAAATGACGGAAATCGTCCACCAGTTCAATACGTTGTCCGTCCACGCAAACTCCCTTAGAAGGCCTCTGAGAGACCCTTCATCTGCTTGCATTTGTCCGGACGAAGACGAAGTCCTAGGCTGCGGCATACTTCGAAACGAGGTTCACAATCCTTTGCAGTTTTGCGTTGTTTTCAGCGAATAACACAATGTCATCGGCGTACTCCAGGTCGACAAGGCAGCGTCCTGATGGTGTAGGGATCACGTCCGCAGGAAACTGTTCTACAACTCTACGCATGATGTCATCAACGGCAAAGTTGAATAGGAAAGGTCCTGCTACAGCTCCTTGCCCTACTCCTGTTCTCACCTTGAAAGCTGACGTAAATCCGACAGGCGTACGAACTGCTGCTGTTGTTCCTTTGTTCATGTCCTCGATTAGTCGAACATACTTTTCCGGGACTCCATCGGCTCGCAGAGCGTTGAGCAATCGATCACGATGAGGAGAGTCGAATGCGGCTTCAAAGTCCAAAAAAGCAAGCTGTAATGGCTTCGAATACCGCTGCCACGATTCGATTACTCTTCTCACAACGAACACTTGGACGATGATCGATCTTCCAGGTCGGAAACCGGCTTGCTCCTCTCTGGTCGTTTCCTCACGATGTTTGATGAGTCGCTCGAGAATGATACGTTCTAAAACCTTGTATATGACACGAAGTAGAGAGATTCCTCTGTAGTTCTTAGGATCCGTGACGGATAGCTTCTTGTGAAGAGGTACGATGATCGCATGTCTCCACGAATCGGGTATCCTTTCGCTCATCCATTTGGCACGGATGCTGTTGGTCATTTCACGAATCCAAGACGGAGGAAGAGCATTCAGCATTTCAGCAGTGATGTTGTCATCTCCAGCTGCCTTTCCATTCTTCATTTTCCGGACACAATTCGAAACTTCAGCCTCAGTCGGCGGTTCCTCACTGACATCGTAATGTGCTCTCTGAACATGCAGCAGCTCTGGTACTGACGGCGCTGGACGATTCAGTAGTGAACTGAAGTAATCCTTCCATAATGGCAGCGTTGCATCACCAACTGCAACTCCATTGGTAGTGTTGAGGGCAGCAGAACATCTTTTCATCTTGCCGCTATACTGTCGTAACAACGTGTAGGCTTTCCTCGGATTCTTCTCCTCCCAAACCTTCTCAAACTCCTTAGCTCTACACGTCCATTCTCGTTCGCGGTCATTTTGAAGGTGCCGACGCAATTTCCTCCTGAGACGCTTCTCCTCCACGAAGTTTCCTGCAGTTCGGAAAGTACATACTCTGTTGTAAGTAGATGTTGTTTCCTCTGAGACGTAGGCGAGCTTCTTCCTGGGCTGTATAACCGGGAGTGCCTCTTTCGAAGCGTCCTGGATGCACTTGACGAAAGAGTCCGCGTCGCTAAGTTTCTTCTTAGTCCGTGCTCTAATATGAACAGAAAGCGTTGTCGGAATTTCCTTCTGCATTCTTCATCCCTGAGACTTGTCGTATCAATCCTCTGGAGAGGCTTAGCCCCTCGCTTCCTCTTATGAATCCTCGCAGTGAAGTTCAACAGAACTGGACGGTGATTCGAATCGAATGCGACATCCCACGCAGCTCTAGATCTTCGAATGTCCGATACTGGAATATTCCTCGTCAGGACATAGTCAAGCTGTAGTTTCAAAGTTGTCATCTTCCGCTTCCGCTGCTCTTCTGGAGATAGCTGGGTTGGTCCCTGCCACGTAAGCTGATGGCGGCGACGATTCCTCTTGAATGTCGATGCAATAATCAGACCACTGCGTTCACAAAAGTCGACAAGGCGGTAGCCATTGTCCGATGTTTGCTCCACTGGGTAGAACCATTTACCGAGTACTTCGGATTCCTGATCAAGTCCCATCTTCGCATTTGCGTCAATCCCCACGACAACAGCATGTTGACAAGGTATCCTGGCCAGCAACGTATTGAGTTCCTCATAAAACGCATCCTTCGAATTGTCTTCGGCGGTTTCAGTGGGCGCATGAGCACTCACTATCCACAGATTGAATCCTCTGTGATCCCGCAGTCGTACGAATGCATTCCGGCACAACGTTGAGCCGAACTCCTTGACCATACCATTGAAATCCTTCCTTACAGCTATTGCAGTCTCCCACTCTCCTATCGTCAGCGTTACCGCAGTAGATGGTGTACTCTCCGACGCTGGTGAAGGGTCTATCCTTAAAGGCAGTGGTCACGATGAAAAACGTTATAAAAAAAACTACAAAAATCAGCTTAGATCAAAAACAGCTCAAAAACTATGAAGACAGCGCGGTGAAAAATGGGCTAGAATTAGAGTTATTAAGACCCTAAATTTCCAGTTCGTGCACACGTGCACAGAAAGATCACAGTCTCATGCCAAGCCGTCAAAAATCATCGACACTCAGAAGAAGGAATAAATGCAAATTTAACTATTTAAACAGTTGAACAAGGAAAGAAAGCACTCCAGTCAGTGTTTTTGACTAGATGTGTACATAAATCCGAAGGTTCATTGATTGAAATTCAATTTCAAGCCAGCTGATGTTCTTGATTTCAGAGATCATCGATGCCGATGATGTGGGGTGGACTCGTCCACCATCAAAAGACAAGAAAGTTCACTCTTTAAATTTGGCCCAGAACAGCGTTTTTTTGCGATTTTTTCTTATAGGTTCTACTACTCTACACCCAGAAAAGGGTTTAGAGAGGAAAAGAAGACGAGCATGTTCGAGCGCGACCCCTGCCTTTAAGGCGGGTTTCCTGCAAAGCAGCCAACGGTGCATGGAAATAGCTCAGAAGTCTGGATAGCGCAGTTTTTTGGATATCACTCGACAGCGATTGACAGTTCAGGTTGGCGAAACTGTGGCTTGTGACCAAAGACTCCATGAACTCCCTAGGTACGGATCCTAAGGTGTTATGGACCAGAGGCCTTGGTGTGCCGGACGGCTACACCTTTATGCAATGTGCGGGATACTTTCGCGATATAGTTGTGCACGCTATATCGCTCGAACGTTCCCTGTGTACACTCAAACGTCTGCTGGGTTTAGTAGAAGCAGGGGCACCAACGAGCAGGTACCGCAGACTTGTATACACACCCCCGAGACCAGCATGAAAACTGAAAAATCATCTTCTGAGTGTTCTGTGCCTTTAAAGACAGCTTCCTTTTTTTTAAGGCAGTGTTCACAATAATCTTCAATTTTGAGATTATTCGCGAAATCGATTAATTGACCCCCGGGTAGAACTAAAATGACGGAGAAACTGTGAAAAACGGACCAAAAGGGCACGAAATCCTTTACTCTCACCCCACCACTTTGCTCTCACAGGAACTGTTCGTTGGGACGATGAAATGTTTTGTGAACCCGTCCTTTGCTGTTTCGTGCTTTCTGTTGTTCCGTCCCTTCCTTTGGGCCCTAACTAATACTGTTTTGCGTATAGTAATTTTCCATTTTCGACTGACCCCATTTTTCACCGGTGACAACCACAATGAACATGTTCATCCAACCGGACAACTAGTCCATGTTATAGAATAATGTCACTTAAATACGACGTTTCAATGCGTTTCTCGCCGTGTCTTCGTAATTTTGGTAACACTTGAGGGCCAACGCTTTGTTCTATGTGAAAAACTCGGAAACAAAAATCATCGTGAACACTGCCTTTAAAGGCACAGTACACCCTCAGATATGAATTTTGAGATTTTCATGTAATTGTGTAGAAGGCCTCTCCTCTATAATACGTGCCAAATGCCAGATTTCATTTCCTTCGAATAAGCGAGATATAAGGGACCACCACAGGCCCGACCCCTTTCGCTCACCACCACAGGCCCGACCCCCTAACAGATTTTCGAACTCGATAGCGGCTCGATGGATGGATGAATTCCAACAAGTCGTCGTTCTTCAGTCCCTTACCGGAATGTCTCCTTATCCTGGTTTTCTCTCGCGCAACGAATGCGAATGAAGAGAAATACAGGCCTGAGACAACTCGTCCACCAATTTTTCACCCTCAAAATCTAGGCATCTTGGAAGAGCCATAAGTCTGTTCAAAGGGGGTCTTGGACGATTTCAGAGATACCACTGTGATCAGCGTGTGACTCTCTTCAAGATAAGCATGAAATCTGAGAATTATTTTTTGGGTGTCCTGTGCCTTTAAGGCGGAAATCCGCATTTGGGGTTTTCTTCTCACTCCAATGCTTGAACCAAGTGGAGATAGCGAAACTTGAGATCTCAATGTAGCGCATTTATAATGCTATAAGCTCGTCAAAACTGCTCCGTGGTCTGAAAAGGCGTCATCTGACATGAGTAACAGAAGCGCCACGGCAGGTTCCGACAGGCCGCGAAACTCCAGAAGCCTATTTTCTTTATTCCGAGAGATCCTCGTTCAAACCTCTGTATTTAGAGCTTCTTGTTTTAGAGAATTTTCGACAACAGAGAGGCGAAAAGAATTGCGGAACCTAAAAAGTTAAGGGGCTAAACCAATTCAGCCGTTCAAATTTTCGACATTGGTGTATGACACAATACACACCGAACAGACGTATTTAAAGGAAGCTGAATGCTACGCGATTTTCAAACGAGTTTTTCTCCGAAGCTTGCGTATTTTGGGTGGCCTCTGTGCGATATATTACAACCTGGTAGGCCTACCTTCAGAAATTCAAAGAAAGAATACGGTTTTTTGCGCGTTCGCTACCTTTAAGGTAGTCCTTGTGATATGGCTGGAGATCGATTGGTTGTGTGAACTCTAACCCTAAGTTGTACGGGAGTAGAGCATGTGCACGCTTAGAAGCGAAGAACTCTTCATGCTGATTATGACTGTGCTTGTAGCTACCTGAGTGGACCATTTCGAGAAATGTTACCACACGGTGCCCACCACATGAGAGAGCAGCAGCTGAGGAGATGAATGGAGAACGAGGGCAGCACGTGCTCCTCAAGCATGAGCTCGTCCACTTGTGCTGCCCTCGTTGTTCTCGAGGAGCTGAGTGCGCCCCATTACAACGTTTAAGATGACGACCGATTGTTTTGCTTAAACTCTGTACACTTTGTTTAGGAGAAAACACAAGATGTCAATTGATCCTACTAACTATATTTGGCTAAGTGTGTGTGTGTGTATGTGTATGTGTATGTGGACAGGACTCCAGGCGGCCGTTTCCAGACAGGACTTGAAAGCATCCTTAGAGCGTGTTGAACAAGACGATCTGGCGGTCTTCTTAAAATATGCCCCAACAGACGAAGACGACCTTCCGTTGCCGCTTGAGACGGCGTTGGGAGATGCTGGCACCTCCCTCGTCTCAAACGTAGATGTAAGGCGTCAATCTCGTTGTAGAGATCTTCGTTGTGGCACATCCGCGGCCAGAAATATCCGAGCAAACGTCTAAACAGCTTCCTCTCCGTGCAATCCAACCTTTCCATCTGCGTCTTCGGTGCAGCCCACGTCTCCGATCCGTACATCATGATAGGGCGAATAGCGGATAAGTAGACGCGCAACTTGACTTCCTTCGCGATGGGGGTAGACGACAAACACTTGGTTAGAGAATTGAATGCAGACGTAGCTTTCGCACATCGTTGTTGAATATCCGCTGCATAACTACCATCGTTCTTCAGCAAACAGCCCAAATAACAGAAATCGTCCACCAGTTCGATACGTTGTTCGTCCACACAAACTCCCGTAGAAGGCCTCTGAGAAACCCACATCTGCTTGCATTTGTCGGGACGAAGACGAAGTCCATAGGCTGCGGCATACTTCGAAACGAGGTTCACAATCCTTTGCAGTTTTGCGTTGTTTTCAGCGAATAACACAATGTCATCGGCGTACTCCAGGTCGACAAGGGAGCGTCCTGATGGTGTTAGGATCACATCCGCAGAAAACTGTTCTGCAACTCTATGTGTATGCGTATGTGTATGTGCGTGTGTGTGTATGTATGTATGTGTGTGTGTTTGTGTGTGTGTGTGTGTGTCTGTGTGTGTGTCTGTGTGTGTCTGTGTGTGTGTGTCTGTGTGTGCGTGTGTGTGTGTGTGTGTGTGTGTGTGTGTGTGTGTGTGTGTGTGTGTGTGTGTGTGTGTGTGAGAGAGAGAGAGAGAGAGAGTGAACGGAAATTAGTCATGGTCAGCCGTCGTTAACAATTGACACCCGGCTGTCACACTCACTGTCCACGTATGCAGCGGTGGTCATTGACCTCGCTTCGTGTCAATGGGCAAACAAGAGAACAGTCAGTTCTGAGTACTGTTCTACTGCTCATATGTGCCTATTGCTTCAAATGTTCATTCATAATCACTTTCTGGAGAGACAGCTTTCTGGGATGAGCTCAAGAACTGAGCAGGACATCAATGTACCCCGAAAAGTTCACCAAACCATGGAGAAGTATGACATAACTTTCTCCGCAGACTCTCTTCTTTAAAATCTCAGTCAGACTATGAAGGGTTATGCATTGCAATGCATATTTACCCTGTGTTAGCTTGATTGAGAACAGTGTAACTGATTTCCTTGAAAATATACAGGAGTGCGCAAATTTTTTTATCGCAAAAAAAACTTTTTGCGATGTTTCTTTGCTCATACAACTCTGAGATATATTGCCGCGACTTCGCCGCAACTCCTCCGATTTGACGCCTGCCGGAGGAGATGCGGGGGAGATGAGAGGCAGAACCGCGGACGATTCTTTATTGACAGAATCGCGGTAGGGTCACGGAAGAGTTCCAAGGGAGTCCCACTAGAGTAGCGAAAGTGTGATCCACGGGGAAGTCGCGGCAAAGCCGCGGAAGAGTTCAGGGTCGCTTGGGAGTTGTAGGATGGTCGGGATCGCGAAGGAGTCATTGGGCAGCAGCGAGAGAGTCACGGCAGTATTTCTCAGAGAAAGCGCCTTATCGCCATATCTCGCTTCAAAATTGACGAAATGAAATTTCGAGGTAGTTTTCGTGTTCCTCTCAGTGAGGCAAATGTAGAGTCATTGCGACTCCGGTATTCTGTTGAAAATGGTGTATTTCCTTCGAAAATGCATGTCGACCACAGATCAGAAAATGAAAGATTTCTGCTATCATGATCATCTTAACAATTCATAGTGAGGGATTTTTTGGTGCAAATATGCATTTTCCGATGCATTTCTTGCGTTCAATCTATTGTTTTCTAATACTGTCGTATAGGACTCAAAGAAAGCAATTTAGAAATTACTTCAAAATTGAAATCGGACCACTTTGAAGCAAGTTATAGCGATGCAGCGCTTTATGAGCGCGAA
Source organism: Aplectana chamaeleonis (assembly GCA_029168955.1). Classification (NCBI taxonomy): domain Eukaryota; kingdom Metazoa; phylum Nematoda; class Chromadorea; order Rhabditida; family Cosmocercidae; genus Aplectana; species Aplectana chamaeleonis. The sequence continues at coordinate 120,552 of JAPDOI010001399.1, read as the reverse complement.
AAAACGCCGCAAAATGCTTTTTCTGCGAAAAATTGTGCGGAATTGTACCTCAGAGGTAAAATTCGATATTGTAGTCCGCCCACCGTGTATAGCAACCTTGTCAAGCTCGAGAACTCAATTCGATCAAATAAGTGAGAAACTACACGGAAAAAGTCGACCCCGCTCACAACACCCTAAAAGCATAATCAAGCGTTTAGACCCCGAAAAGGTAACCCAAATTTTTGCAAACGGAAAAAATTATTTTGTGTGGCGACGCTGAAAAGCAAAATGTACAATAGCAGAGCTCTTGGTTCCCTTTCCGGTGCGATGCAGTTAGGCTTTTGGGGCGGAGCCGACTTTTTCCTTGAAGTTTCTCACTTATTACAGCGAATTGAGATCTCGCGCTTGGCAGGGTTGCTATTCAAGGTGGGCGGGCTATAAAACCGAACTCCACTCCTGATGTTGCACTGTGCCTTCAAGGCTGTTTAGCGCAGCGAGGCACTGCTCTGCAATTCAAATAATCCATAGATCTTAAAGCACGCCCACAAGTACGCCGCGAAACGGCGTGGGTGTGCACCTTGTATAAAGATATCCAGAAGTCTAAATGTACATGCTCAAAAGAAATAACTCTTTGAACTGATTATGAATGCCCTTGTAGCTGCCCAAATGAACCACTTTGAGCAAAGTTACCACACTGCGCTGGCCAAAACGGAGAGCAGCAGCTGAGGCGACGAAGCGTGCTGCTAAGAGCAGCACAAAGGCAGCACGTGCTGCTCAAGCAGCAGCTGTTCCCCTCGTGCTGTCCTCGCTATCCTCGTCCTCTGAGTAGGGATGAAACTTCTGAGCTCGCAATCGAGTTTTCCGAGGAACAGTTTGGTCCGCTTCTACATTAGCATTGGAGCGCGAGCGCTGCTGTGTTTTAGCATTAGGGCCCATTCGCGCACGCAGTCTACTTCAGGCTCATGCCCGCGCAACTCATCCACTGTTGAAATGTGGCTTTCAAGAAGAAGAGCTGATTTCGGATGTTTCGCAGCGTTTTTCATGATTCTTTCTTCTTGATGAAACAGTCAGACTCTAAACCTTCGTTTTTTGATGGAAACTCTTAAAGGCAGTGGTCGCGATCAAATATGCTTGTCGTATTTTTCTCTCTAGACCCTTTTCTGGGTCTCGAGTAGTAGGACCTATAAGGAAAACTCGCGAAAAAACCACTGTTTTTGGCTAAATTTGAAGCCTGAACTTTCTTGTCTTTTGATGGTTGACGAGCCCACTCCACATCATCGGCATCGATGACCTCTTATACCAAGAATATCAGCTGGCTTGAAATTGAATTTCAATCAATGAACATCAACCTTCGGACTGACATGCTCGAATATTTATGTACTCATCTATTCAGAAGCATTGAATGAGGTGCTTGCTTTCTTTGTTCAACTGTTTTTATTAGGTAAATTTGCATTTATTTTGTCCTCTGAATGTCTATGATTTTTGACGGCTCGGCATGAGACTGCCATCTTTTTGAGCATCGCTCTGCACGTGTGCACGAAGAGGAATCTTTGGGCCCTAGAAACTCTAATTTTAGCCTGTTTTTCACTGCGCAACCTTCATAAATTCCCAGATGTTTTCGACCTATGCTGATTTTTGTAGTTTTTTTGATAACGTTTTTCATCGTGACCACTGCCTTTAAACACTTCTTTATCGTGGACACTGCCTTCAAGGGCAGTTTTTACGATGATCATCCTATTTGACTTTCCACAGCGAAGTGAAAGGCGAGAAGGATTAAGGCTCCCAGTGTCGAAAGAACGGTAGAAAACGAGCCAGGAGCGGCAAAATAATGGCTGCAGACAAGCGTTCTCTGGGAGAACTGGCCGCAATCGCCCCGCAACCGTGTCTCAACGGCCCTGGCCGGAGCCACAGAGACACTGTTGCGGTACGACTGCGGGGCGATTGCGGGAAGCCGAATGAGACTGCTTGCCCACGCGGCCGGTGGGCATGTTCACCGGCCGCCGCGAAGGTTTTTTTTTGGATTCATGAATAGATTACCACGAATATCAGACAAATTGGAAACAATATTCCACTTAGCTGTATCTCAGTCGTCGGTCAGCTCGTCTGAAAAATGCTCTCGTGAAACCTAGTGCATACTTATCGCAACGAGCGATGCGACATAATGCTTGTCACCTATATCGACCGAAAATCGATATTACTGATATGCACTGCCGCGATCGCGGGATAGTGGCCATCGTGTATCAACACTCCTGAGGAGGCGGGAGAAACGGGGGAGGAGCGAGGTTCCTGATTGGACGCAACAGCCGGGGGCCGGAGCCAGCCCGTGTTGCTTCCAATCAGGAACCTCGCTCCTCCCCCGTTTCTCTCGCCTCCTCAGGAGTGTTGGTACACGATGGCTACCGCCCGCTATCGCGCAACGTGAGAAGTATGCACAAGGTTTGGCGTGTGCTCCTTGCGCAGGCTGACCGCGTGGGTGGAGAGTCTCATTCGGACAGCCTTTAGGTAATCAATGGGTGTCGTCTCAAAATGAGTAAATCTTTGGTAAGAGACCAGAGAGTGAATAGACTTGGTATCATCCCAGTGGAGTGAACACTCAACATAATGAAGGCAGCTTAGGGGAGTAGCAACCGAAGAAGAGTAAACCTTTCGCTCGCAACACCTAATTAATACACCGATTTTTCTCTTTTAGAGGTACATGCACTTCTAATCCTCAGGCCTCTATTTTAGATGTATGTACTTCAGTTGGAGGTGTACTTCAAATAGAGGGTGTAGTTCTAATTCTTAGGGACCCGTCTTCTTGGTGTACCTCTACGACAGGTTTACTTCTAATAGGAGGTGTACTTCTAGCATTTCGACAAACAGACCCCAGATTCGTTTTTAGCACCCTAGAATACCCTTACATACAAGTTTTGAGCAAATCCGATTTCCTTTTCAAAACATTCCAAATAACTCACCATAACCTTATTGTGAAATTTTAGCAAAGCTCACAACTCAGCGGGGCCAGCGTATCTGCGCGTGGGGAAAACCACCCTCACTGCCAGGTCCACGATGTCATTTAAACGGGGAATGGCTAAAATTTCACTGAAAACTTAGATATATTTGTAATTCGTATTGTTTTCTGGATTTTCGCGACTTTTTCTAACGTCTGTCTTATACGACGTACTCAATGAATAAATGAATGATTTTTTTTGGAACCAGCAGCTTGGGGCGTGGTACTGCAAAGTTTTACTATAGATGCACAAGAGATACTGGCAATAGGTTTCGTTTCCGCAGATCCGACCTACGCTTTGTAAACATCGCTTGTGAGATGGTCATTCGTTTTTCAAAATCCGATTCAAAGGCAGTGCTCACAATAAGAAAATTGCCCGTTTTTCGCAGGAAAGTAAGCTTTGGGTCCTTCTGAGAATAGTAGGGATGGAAGTAACTCGAAAAAGGCCAGGAATCGTGTGAAAATCTCGCGAACTAGTCGACCCATTGGATCACCCCGCCCAAGCCATATGACAGTTGTATATAGTTTCTAGCACCAAAGGTACTGTTTCCGAATTTTCGAATACTCTTTATTCCGGGAAATTGTAAGATCCAAACACGAGCATTCAACTTTCGTATTTTTCCAAGAGTTTCTGGTACACAAAACACAAAGCAGTCATTTATCTAACAATTTAAAAGCTCAAAACAATTTGCGACGTTTGGTTTGAAATTTGTCCGCTGTGCTCAAAACACACCAACGGGCGTAAATAAATAATAAATGGTTTTTCAAAAAACCTTTTTATTCGGCTTTCAAAAGTTCTATTGAGACGTTTCCCAATTATCCTCTACTTTGAGAACTTGTCCACTGAAAAACATAGAAAACTACATAGAATACGGCTTTCTATCGTGGACACAGCCTCTGAAAAGTTTCGAAAAAAACCGCTTATCCCTGGAAACACACGCGAGAGAACTATGGGACCTCGGCTTGGCACAGAGTGCGAAACGCCTGGCGCCCCAGATCCGCCCCCTCGGAATGAACAAATGAAGACTCAGATTACAGGAATGATCAAGTCAAAGAAGTGCTGATAAGTGAGCTGATCGCTTCATTGCACTGATAGGTATCATCCTTCTAGCGGTCAATTCCCCCACGCTCAAAAATCAACGTAAACAAGAGAGGGCCTATTTTCGCTCAAAAATGCGTCTTTCGTGTCCTTTTAAAGCATGCCTTGCTATATAGGGCACCAGACCTTCCGTGAACCGTGGAGATATCGGAAGTGAAATTTATCGTGAACACTGCCTTTGAAGCAACTCAATTTCTATTGAGTTCAGGGTTGTGCGTTACTGATGTTTCGTAATTAGTTAGTCGTTAGTCGTTACATGAGTCAGTGCCTTTTTGGTCGTTAATCTTTCACCCGCAAAAATCTAGACTCCGACAATAAGCACTATCAAAGGCATAGTACGCGCGGAAAACCGCATATCATTTTTTCATGTTTTAGTGTAGCTTGGCCTCTTTTTGTGTAATGACCTCTTTTTTTTGTAACGAAAATGTCGAAGGGGTCAATGAAAAACCCTTGTCCCCAAAGAAAGGTCAATCGGAACACATTGTAAATACGAGTTTGAATTCTGCGCCAAATTCGTTTTTGAAGTTTTCTGCGTTTGGAGACCTCGTCACTGTCATTTTCGAAGTCTTTATGCATGTGGAGTTTGTGCCGTAACTGTTTTTCATATTGTTTAGCGGTCGCATCAATGTTCTATGAAAAAGTGATAGATGAGTGGTAAGAACTGGTGGCGGGTCTTCATCTTTAACCCCTTTTAACCTCATAACCCTACGTTTTTGACGCGCCAAAGTTTGCCTATATGGTTTACCGCGCTCAGTAATAAAATTCAGCCTGAAAAATGGGAATTGGTTCTCAGTGCCAACGATGCCCCTAAGGTCGAAAACAGCCTCCGAGAGTAAAAAAGAAAGGAAGCATGAATGGTTGCATCCATTAATAAAATTTCATGGAAGCGTCCAAGGCAGAACAAAGATTGAATTACGGATTTACAGACGATCCCAGCTGCGATCGACCGCATCGCCGTTTTTTTCCCTACGGCCTGCAGCATCCCAGTAGTCAAAATTATCTTTAGGAAGGTCTTCCAGAAAGTGACACATGGTTACTCTCTACAACCAGCGTCAGAGTGTCAAGTAATAACTCAGGGAGTGCATTGGGCGAACAGTGTTCGAACGGCATCTCTGCGTTCCGCGTAGCCAGCGCGCGTTTTAGATTGCATTTCACCACAGGTTCGGTGTTTTTAGCAGCACAAATTCTCAGGGAATCACCATCAGGATTATTGTGGGCTCTTTGCGACAAGGCTTGAATTTCATCATTTTAGGAGTGTAGCGCATTTGTTTAGCAACGAAACGACGCCGCGCCTGGTGCGTGACGTTACGCTCCTAGTCTCTAGTCGCAATTACGTACATCCCTGATGTGATCCCCTGAGATCAGAAATTCGATTCACAATGTTCTAGTTTCAAGAAAGGAGAAATATGTATCTTGTTAGTGATGGTTTGATTGTGGCGATGTTCATTAACCCGAGGTTTAAGAACATGTTTTTCGATGCCGCCTGCAAGTATATTTTGTTCCGTTTTCCGACTTCCGAAAATTTGAAGCTCGCTTCGATTTCCGTTTTCCGAAATTTGAATTTTGTTTCTATTTCCGGTTTCCGAAACTCAATTTTTAAATTTTTTTTCGCTCATCCCTGCTCAGAACAGAACGCCTTAACATTTTGAAGCGTCCAAAACGACCCACAATGACGCTACACGAGAGAGAAGTTGCCCCGCCCCTGTACCTGCCCGCCCCTTGTATTTGCGTCCTCTTCCGAAACAGGGGATGCTGGGTCATTCCCACCGTCGACGACTTTTGTGGGTGGTGCAACAGGTCCAATAGTTGAACCACACACATCGACGACGGTGGTATTGGCCCAGCACCCCTGTTTTGCAGGAGGACGCAAACACAGGAGGCGGACAGATACAGGGGTGGGACCATCTTCTCACTCGTGTAGCGTCATTATGGGTCGATTTTGAAGCTTCAAAATGCGTGGGCCTTGTGTGTGCCATACCACTCTGATTCCGTGGTTATCTCAATTACGTTTACGAGCGTGCATGCTGCCTTTAATTACTCTAAATAAGCGAAATAAAGGAAGAAGACGGCCTGGCACAATAAAAACAAGAAGTCATTTTCACACGCCCCGTCTCGAATTCAATTGTGGCTAAACGCGCGATGAACTTTTATCAAAAGCCTTGTTCTTCCTTCCCTTCTTTGTCAGCCTCTCTCTTCTTCTAGTTTTGCTCGCGAGCACCGGTTGAGTGTCGGGAACAAGAGAGCTGAAGCAACTCATCCAATACCTCTTCTTCGAGCACTGTGACGAGGCACGATGCATAAGGCAGCCACAGATGGTAACCCTATTCCGAATCAGGGATGGCATGCATGAATGCGGCAGCGATGGTCAGGGAGCGCTACGCCGCACGCACGCTCCACGATTTGAATTCAAGTTGCAATGCGTGCACGTGACGTTGCGCCTCCCTACCCTGGCCGCCGCATTCATGCATGTCACTCCAGCATGCTCATGTGGCTTACCCTGTCTGAAAAAATTTTAAGACAGAGCAGAATCTTGAACAGGAACCATTTTTTGGTTCTGGTAGGGTCTTGTATTTGTTCTTTTTATTATTAGTTCTGTTTTAATGTTACTTTTCAATTCGCGATTTCGAAGCGTCGATAACGATCCACAATGCCGTTACAGGAGTAGCAAGTTTGGCCCCGCACGTATTTTCACGCCACCTGTTCCTGCAACGCAAGGTTGCTGGGTCATCTTCACCTTCGGTACTGTTGGTGGATTGCCTGACAAGTAAACCACACAGGTCACTGAGGGCGGGATGACCCAGCAACCTTGCGAGCAACCTTGCGTTGGAGGAGAATGGAAAATTTAGGGGCGTGAAAATACGGGTGCGGGCAAACTTGCTACTCCTGTATCGGCATTGTGGGTCGTTTTTCACGCTTTAAAATGCGCAGGCATTATGTTGTAAGCCATACGGTTCGATTCACATTGTTATCCTAGCCACAATTACGAGCATGTATGCTGCTTTTAAACTACGCTCCATACCCAGCACGGCGGGCACTTCCATATCAGTATCGGAGAAACGATTTGAAGAATAGAGCGGCGGAATCGATGAAATAAGCATGGAAAACCTCTTCGTTTCCATCATAGTGATATGAAAGCGCTTCGCCGATATGGGAATGGAGGGCAAATAATACGAAGACTCGAGCGGAAAAATTCAGTGCACAAAATCTAGAGTACGGTGCAATTCAAGTGAGGGGGGTGCACTTGAGATTTATTTGAAGAAATGAAAAATCTAATGTGGTCTCATTTTAGGTGATTATTTTCTAACGATCTCAGAAAAGAAATATTGGTATCAGACATCTGATACCACTCGAGCTATTCGGTGTTTTTCCGAACTCTGTGTCCTCCCTTCAAATATCCAAGATGTCAGCGCTACACCGGAAAAGCCCTATCGTGAGCCCCAAACAGGAGGGGGGGGGGGTGGGGGAGATCCGGTACTTCTTCAGACAAGAAGACCCTTCCGAGCACGCTACTATGATGCTAGCAACTGCTTCGGCAGGATCGAGCGCTTCATAGGTTACACCAACTAGCCTGAAGTTTTCAAAAAATAGCCTGTCTCTCTCCTTTCGAAGTTTTCAAAGTGTAGCCTGTCTCTCTCCTTTTGCAGAAAGGCTTATAGGGCTTACGATGTGGGATTCCTCTCACCACTGATGTTTTCTGCCACTCCGCTGCATGTTCCGGCCGAATTCGTTGTAGCGAGGAAGGCATCAGGCCTATTTCACTTTCGAGTGTCAGTGTCGGTACCCTAGTAGTGTGGCTGGACACAACGACATCCGAGTCGGAAACTGTTTTCAGATGATTCTATACAAAGGACGTCGAGGTCCTGTCTGAAAGACGCGAGAGCTGGTTATCGTCTGTCATTAGGCCGCGGATTGCCCCCCCCCCACCCCTCCCACATATGAGCTTTTGCCGAATCGCGGCGTTTGTTATACTTCTCGCACTTTTTGCTGAGTTTTGTCGAAAAGAGTGGAAAAATGACATTCGACACAATTCGTCTAACATTGGCTCGTAAACGACATTGGGCAAACGGCAATAGTCGCACATTCCTGGTTGTGATGCCTCACAGAACTGAGACCCGAACAAGAGAGGTGCACCCACCTTTGGCATCCAAAGCATTGGATGTTTTTCTCTCTCCGTTTGACATCCTTGCTGCGTGTGGCTTATGGGTGCTTCTGAGCCGGTCCAGGATTCCTCTCCATCCCTGCCTTTCGAAGGGGAATACGAAGGAGAGCTGAGGCTAGCCTGCTCCTCTCCTATAACGAAAACCCTCTTAGCGGAGGGGATGACGTCGGTTTGCACGGAGGTGATGTTGTATTCTTCACACTGATACGACACGAACGAACGACATCTCCGCAGCTTTCAGTCTTGCCTGGATGCACTATCAACTGCTAAGGAGGGAGGGCATTTTTAATTAATTCGTTTATCGGTTACTACATCATATGAAAAATTCAGCGAACAGTGAGTGTTAATTGAACCGACATTAGGATTAAAGACATACACACATAGTTGAATGTAAAAAAAACTGTGAAGCGAAAAGCTTGAATGGTATCCGTAGGTTCGGCATAAAACAAACCGAGCACGGTACTAAACGGCTCTGGGTACCAACTTCGTAGGCCCGCCAACTCCACCAAGGCCCACTAGCTTGCTGCATCTTGGGGTTATATCATTACGATCAAACTACAAATATTGATTACAAATGCAATAGGACTGTCAGCACATGTTAGGGCTAGAGTTAGGATTGTTAAAAAATGAAAATAACACTGTGACGTGAGTTGTCGTAGATGCATATGAGATCAGAACGACAGCAATGCTTGCGGACATGCGGAATAAATACAAAAATAGATAGAAAAATTTAGATTAGCATCACACCAAATGAATCATAAGTAGAGTTAATAGGCAAGGTATAATATGCAAGTAATCAAAGATTATGAACGGAAAAAAGGAGATGAGCATCTGAAAAAAAATCAAATGAGATAGGCAATCAAAGGTAAACATTAGAAATCAAAATAAACCCATCTTTTCGAATGTGATTCAAGACCCCTGGTAGAACCTGCTGGACTCGAAGACAACCAATGAGGCAAGTGTTGATAGTGAACGATTCCAGTGAATATTTCGTATCGATGTCCCCCTAGTTCTGTTGTTAAACCTGGGAAGGTTATAATTGTTCCCCTTTCGATGTCAACACAGCTCGTAGTGATCTTAAACAGGAAATTTTGATCGTAGATACCTCTCCTAAGCTGTAGCGTACTGCAGCCAAGGCGAGCCAACCGTTCACGATAATTGAGCTGAAGCAGGTAATTTCCTGCAAATATTTGCTTCGTGGTCCTGTTTTGAGCAATCTCGATTTTGTCTGTGTACTGTTTTGGGTAAGGTGACCACAACGGAGTGCAATATCTGAGAATTATACAATATAATTATATTTGACATTGATTTCAAATAGCTTGAAAAGCGTTTCGGTATTTCTCGAACATGAAGCGCGGAATATATTATTGAATTTCGCGTGTGCTAGTCGTACAGTCTTTTCGATATAAAGCCTAGCTGGCTCGGATGAGTCCGGGCGAAGAAGGGAGCGGAGCGGTCGATCATGGCAAAATATAACATTGATAAGGAGGTTTTGACATGATTAGCCCGATAAGCCTTACTTCGACCGGCTCAAAATGAGAGAGCTGGACAATACTCTTCAAAAGAAAGACGATTGGAGTACTCAATACGGAGGTCTCGCCTAGAGGTGCTAACCTTGAGCTGGTGACTACCCAACTGAAAGATACAACTTCGAGGAAGCCTGCGGCCAATACACATCACCGAAGTTTTCTCAAGAGATATATCCAGCTACCAGTTTCGATGGATTCAATGTACCAGGATAGCAAGGCGTTCGAAGCTCGCTGAAGGGCAGCGACATTGTTGATTGGGGACAGTTCAGAATTATTCGCATAAATGGAGCAGTGGACATCTGGGTGAAGGCAGCTGGGCATGTCATTGATATAGAGCAAAAACATCAATGGTTCTATACATGTGCCCTGAGAAAGACCACTAGGTGTGAGGTAGCTGCCAGAAAAGACCCCATTGATAAAAACTCTTCGGGAACACATGTTCAGAAAGGCTTGTAAAAGTTTCAGCAGACACCCTCTCAGGCCATATGCTCGGAGTTTTATGAAAAGAACATAAATAGGAATAGAATTAAAAGCTTTAGTTTAATCAATGTAACATGCGCTAACATAGCCTTCTGAATCAAATATTCAAGCCATAAAGGGATCGTAGACACTAAAGCCCTTAATATAGACTTTTTTCTCAGGAAACCTTGTTGTGAAATAGTAAAAAGCGGGTTGGCATCAATCTAGGAGTAGAGCTGTTTGCAAACATTGCTTTCCAGTACTTTGCTAGTTGAAGAAGTAAGACATATGGACCTGTAATTTGTGAAATCAGTTATGTTCCCTTTCATGAAAACTGGTTTGACAAAACCTAATCGCTATAATGAAGGTACTTCTTCGTGAATGAGACACCAGTTAAGCAGGAGCGTCACTATTGGAGTCAGGCCCAAAGCTGCATTTTTGATAAATATGTAGGGAATTGTGTCCGGCGAGGTTTATTTTCGTTGTGGCAATTTCAGTAGTGTTCTATATACTAGCTCAATATTGATGTCCAAAAAGTGTAGTTGCTCCAATGTGTGAAAAAATGGAATTTGTCCTGGCATTTGCTCGTTTCTGTACACAGATTGAAGAATGACGCGAAAACTCCAGCCTTCTCCACCTCAGACTCACAAGGTCGCCCGTTAGCATTATGAATGGTTACGATTGTATTTGTATGGTTGATTTTTACACTGACGTAGTTGTAAGAAGCTTCCGGATTAGCAGAATTAGCATTTTTTCTTCTTGTCTGAGATTGAGTAGTGTGAGTTCCCGTTTGAGTTTCCTAGAAAAACGCAAATATGACGTCATTTTAACTGAGAAACTTGCGTTGTATAGTCTATCCACCTTGAATGCAAGCTTGCAAATTTTAGTTGAACATTTACTTTCTGAATTTTTTGAGAACAATTTGCAACATGCTTATTGATCGGGTCATGGCAATGCTCCAAATAAGTGCCGTAGTACTCATCTGCAGTTTTGCACTGATCAGTGAGCCGACGCCAGTTAATTTTAAGCAGGTTTCGACATATCTGAGACGAATATGGGGACCGACCGCGCGCAACAATAGGCCCGACTTCGGGATCGGCGACATTCCGACCGCACCATTGCGCGCGTTCCGACCGTTAGTTAGCGCGGTCGGACCGGAATTGGCGGCGTTCCGACCGCATCATTGCGCGCGTTTCAACCGATATGCCGGCGCGGTCAGTACGGAAGCGTGCGCGTTCCATACACAAATCTGCATCACGACACTTCACGTTCGGTACAGAAACAGCTACATACAGAATTATGCAACAAATGTTGCAGTACATATCCGGCTCCATATTTTTCGAAACATGACTAAAACTCGCAAAAATCACCTATGAGGAAGATGAAGGACATATTTCCCATGCCATAACATTAGAATAGTTCATGTCGAGATTATTTCATTTTTCATATGTGAAAGTACATGTATAAAAACTTAGCTATCTAAAAAAGATTGCGCTCAAACAACAAATGTTATTTTTGAAATACTCAAGTCAACCCTCCGATTCTTATATTCCAACGTCTGAAGACTATATTTTCATCTGATATCAAATACAGTCCACCACAAACGGAAAAAGGCGTAGATGCGGTTGCGGTAGACGCACTAAAGCCCCTTCCATAAATTGCCGGACGATGCCGTTGGACACGTTATAGGACAGGGCTGCGACGTCGTAGAGTGGCGGAAGGCGACGCCGGATGACCGACGTCGCAACGCGGCGCTCAACGTGCGAAATTTCTCCTTTGTGGCTCCGTCCATACTTGGCGAGAGCGTGCGATTACGCTAAATCGATGGTCATCGTGGGCACACGATTCGCTAGCCGCTCACAGGCGCTCCTTCTCGCACGCCTTCGCCCGCTCGCTCTCGCGCGGTTACGCCAGCGCCACGGAGCAAGTAGCAAGTTTCAAGCTTACTGCTCCATCACTAAAGCAGGTGGCATTAAACCTGTATCAAAACCACTCCCCTTGTTTTTCATAATCCCACCGCGGACGTTGAAAACCGTGGGAAATCATCAGCCGTTGCGACGACTTGAGCGATTGATCACCCGATCAAACGTTTTCAATCGAATCAACACGCGGCAGGGGTGTTTGCCTGTGTTAATTTGCAGGCAGCGTTGAGGAGCGTCGAGAGGCGCACAACAGCGGGAGCGCCCTCTCTCGCCACGTATGGACGCTGCCTGAGAGTGGGATGATCGAAATTATCGGTTGCTCTATAACAGGTCTGAGGGCGCCGCGCGCGACGTCGGATAGCATTGCTCGATGTCGGACGGCAAAATAGCTGTGAAAGGGGCTCATGTATAGGGTCGAATCTGCAGAGATATTCAAAACGGGTTATGGTCACCTCTTCTCTTTTTTGTTTCCTTCAGGTTTATATTTGTTAGATCCTATTGGGTGTTGCAGGTATAAGCATCCTTTTGTGCGTGAAGGTAATTTGCATTTTTTCGGGCTGCAACAACCCTTCCAAATCGATCTAATAAATCTCAAAAAGTTGCCAAAAAGATTGCCGTTTTCAAAGGTTTTTTTTTCACCGGGAGTGTGAGTGAGGCTTCATTCATGCTATCTTGGAACATTCAATCATTTTTTTTTCTCTCACGAATCCTAGTTTAAATCACTGAATTACCTGAAAAATCGCTTGGAATAAGCTTCAGTACCTTCCACAATGAGAAAAGCCTCTTTCCGCAACAATCAACAAGAAAGAAAGAAATACAGAGCAGAAAGAAACAAGGAATGAGAAAGATAAACCAAGACTCAACTAAAGTACCAGCCGTTCGGCCAAGCAATGACGAAATTTAGCCAAGAGTCAGTATCAACCACATTCTTCGTACTTCCAGAAAGCTATCGAACTGCGACGCGATCGACTTGAAACATCAATCTGGTCGTGTCGCACGACCAGGTCGCAGCACGCTTACAAGGGAAGTATAAAAAGCGTAGGTCGGATCTGCCAAAACGACAAGTATGGTTAGTATCTTTTTTGGCTCAACAGTAAAAATGCGCAGTATCCCGCCGCGAGCAGCAGGTTCAAAAAAGTTATGAGCATTTTTTAAGCCTGGCGAAAAGGCAAGGGTTCCCCATCAGGCATTTTTTTTTGGAGTTTCAAAAAATTTTCTCGGATTTGGCTCGAAATTTGTATGTAGGGGTAATCTAGGGTGGCGAACACGAATCTGGAGTCCATTTGTCGAAACGTTGAGGTTTACTGTGGGTTACGGCAGGTAACATGTCATATAGGGGTCAAAACCCACCTTAGTATTAAGAAAATCGACAAACGGACGTTAAATTCGTATTCTTCACCCCGAATAACCCCCGTATACGAATTTTGAGTAAAATCTGAGTTTTTGACCAAACTACCCTATACCCACCGTGATCCACCGTAATCTGCAATAGATCGATAAACGGACTCCGGATTCGTGTTCAGCACTCCAAATAACCTCAGAGAATGATTTTGAGACATATCTATCGTAGAAAACCAAAAATCTCGAAAGTGGCGTTTTTCCCTCGAAATTTTCCCCGGTTGGAAAGCTTCGAACGAAATGAGCCGAAAACTTTTGGAAATCGACTATTAAATCTCCGAATCGTGATCAGCGCCTCAAAAAAAAACCCTCTGGGAGAATTTTAAGTCAAATCTGGAACATTTTTCTAAAACGCTTCCAGTGCCCTCAATTAGTAGAAATAAGCGCCCAACAGAAAATCCGTACAAGTCCAAAACGCTGTCAGTCTGGACAAAGTACGGAGAATGTGCGTTCACCCAAAATTTGCTCAGGAGGGTAGTTTTGGGCGCTGAACACATTCATGAGGTCCGTTTCTGGATTTTCCGAAGAATAACGCGATTTTCGGAAGGTACAAAAAGCACAAAAAATGAGCTTTTTAAGCTTGTAACTTCTTGGAACCTGCGGCTCGCGGCGAGATACTGCGCAGTTTTACTATTGAGCCACAAGAGATACTAACGACACTAGTCGTTTTGGCAGATCAGACCTACGCTTTGCATACTTCCCTTGTTAGACGCTTCCGTCTCAAATATTGTTTGAATCGCGCAGTTCGGCAAGAGGATGCCTTGATCGCATCGCTGTGCATTGCACGGCGATGCGATTGCCGCATCGTCGTGCACATGATCGCGTCGCACTCTGAGAGAGGCCAAATCAAAATCCAAAAGTTCAGTCAACTGCCGCGAGTCGTGGGGAGACCAGGTTGACAGAGTACAAGTGTGATGTCGTAAGATCACTCTGCAGCACCTGTCGCGGTCGTTGGCTCGAGAAGGAGTGTAAGTTCTGAAACGTGAAAACCTTTCACTCGGTAGCTATTGCGGTTGTCCGTTGTGCGACGGGTACTAGAGAAAGCGACTGAGGGTTCGATCCAGTGTCTTGTAGGGTTTTCCTAGCCCTAAGCAACACTGACGTCGCAGTGTTCTGCAACCGATCTGTTGTTGAATATAATATGGACCCTAGTGTGTTGATCGCAATGGCACCACCGCCTTTTCCCAAATTGTATTTTCATGTTATGACTTTGAAAGGACATTTCATACATATTTTTAATAGGTTTTGACCTCAGCTATTGCAAATCATGCTTTGAAAAAATGTAGCAAATACATTGACAACGGAGCAGTACTTTTCAGGGGTACTGGAATGTAGGCGTCTATAGTCCAGCGCACGCTCCAACGCGCCTGAGGTGAGCACTATGAAAGCTGCAAAACTGGCATTACCATATGAAATGATGGTAGAACGATCTCAGCAGTCCCTTCCGAGCTGAATAAGAACAATACGTTGCACTACCAAAATAATCAACATTAAAGGCAGTGGTCATAATGAAAAACGTTATCGAAAAAACTACAAAAATCAGCTCAGATCAAAAACAGCTGAAAAACTATGAAGGAAGCACGGTGAAAAATGGGCTAGAATTAGAGTTCTTAGGGCCCAAAGAAGCCAGTTCGTGCACACGTGCACAGCGCCGACCAAAAGATCGCAGTCTCATGCCGAGCAGTCAAAAATCATCGTCATTCAGAGGAAGAAATAAATTCAAAATTACCTACTAAAAACAGTTGAGCAATGAAAGAAAGCACTCCAGTCAATGTTTTTGACTAGATGTGTACATAAATTCGAAGGTTGATTGATTGAAATTCAATTTCAAGCCAGCTGATGTTCGTGATATAAGAGGTCATCGATGCCGGTGATGTGGAGTGGGCTCGTCCACCATAAAAAGACAAGAAAGTTCAGGCTTTAATTTTGGCTCAAAACAGTGGTTTTTTCGCGATTTTTTCTTTTAGGCTCTGTTACTCGAGACCCAGGAAAAGGTTTGGAGAGAAAAAGACAAGCATATTCGATCGCGACCACTGCCTTTAAAGGCAGTATACACGCTCGTAAAAGTGGTTGGGATAACAAAGTGAATCGAACCGTATGGCTTACAACATAATGACTACGCAATTTGAAGTGTCAAAAATGACCCACAATGTCGCTACATAAGTTAGATGTTAGCCCCGCCCTGTATTTTCACGCCCCTGTATTTGATCTTTTGCTCCAAAGCAGGAATGCTGGGCCATCTTCGCCGTCAGTGACGTGTGTGGTTCACTTGTTAGGCAACACACCAACAGCACCGACGGTAAATATGACCCAGCAACCTTGCGTTGCAGGAAAAGGGCAAATACAGGGGGCAAGAAAATACAGGGCGGGGCCAACTTCTAACTCATGTAGCGGCATTGTGGGTCGTTTTTGACACTTAAAAAGGCGTAGGCGTTGTAATCTAGGCCATACAATTCTATTTCCGTAGTTATCTCAATTACGTTTACGAGCGTGTATGCTGCCTTTAAGGACAGCATACACGCTCGCAAACATGGTCGAGATAACAGCATTATAGGCCCGCACGACCCCTACCATGTGGTCAGCAACGCTTAAAGCCCTGGAAACCATCCAGAGAGACAGGATTCGTGCATTACTGAATCGTACCCTCTATAAAACATCGTAATTCACATCATTCGAGGCGCGAGCGGGGCGCACGACGCCTCAGCCTCCGTCTGCCCCCCGCTCTCTCACTGTCTCTAACCTCCGCTCCGCACCAGCAAGCGTGGGAACCATGTGAATTTTGCCGTTTTATAGCCTTTATGTCTGTATTTTCCCACCCCTGCCATGCGGGCCAATTTATGCTGTTATCTCGACTATGTTTGCGAGCATGTATGCTGTCTTTAAGAACGATTAAAACTCACAATGAATAATTTCCTTCGATACCAGAGGTTTCTCATCGTGTTCAGATGATTAGGTTAGCTCCAGGAGTATTTTGAGTTGGCATCAACAAGCTATCCAATGAAGTTAGAGGCTATATTTCTCAAAATATTGGCCTATATATATATATATATATATATATATATATATATATATATATATATATATATATATATATATATATATATATATATATATATATATATATATATATATATATATATATATATATATATATATATATATATATATATATATATATATATATATATATATATATATATATATTGTGGCTTGTGGCCAAAGACTCCATGACTCCTAGGTACCTAAGGTGTTATGGACCAGAGGCCTTAGTGTGCCGGGATTTATGACACCTTTATGCAATGTGTGGGATACTTTCGCGATATAGTTGTGCACGCTATATCGCTCGAACGTTCCTGTGTACACTCAAACGTCTGCTGGGTTCAGTAGAAGCAGGGGCACCAACGAGCAGGTACCAACAGACTTGTATACACACCCCTCATATATATATATATATATATATATATATATATATATATATATATATATATATATATATATATATATATATATATATATATATATATATATATATATATATATATATATATATATATATATATATATATATATATATATATATATATATATATATATATATATATATATATATATATATATATATATATATATTACTGGACAGAAAGATATCAAGCTTTTCTCGACGTATCTCGGGTTAAGCTTTATAAAACTTAGTGGAACTCCAAAGTCCGGGTTTTTTACCCCAAACAACGATCACCTTTCGTTTCTTGATTACGAAAATGAATGTGGGGCGCACTCTTTCTGAAGCTTCGGCCACTTTCCGAAACTTATCAATATTGTTTTGAGAACCATAATACGTCCCCGATAACATACCCCTCATATTTTTTCGAATCCCTACGCATTTTAGATGATACTGTGCACACTCCTTCTGAACCCCGCCCGCATTCCGAAACATCAGTATTGGTTTCAGAACCATAATACGCCCCCAAAAACGTACCCCTCACGTTTCTTCGATTCCCTATGCACTTTAGCCGATACTGTGCGCACTTCTTCTGAAGCCCCGCCCACTTTCCAAAACATCAATTGTTTTGAGAACCATTATACACCCCCAAGAACGACCACCTCTCGTTTTTTGAATCCCTACGCCCTTCATTGAATGTGTGCGCACTCCTTCTGAAGCCCCGGCCACTTTCTAAAACATCATTACTGTTTTGAGAACCATAATGCCTCCCGAAAAACTGTTTCCTCAGGTTCTTTTTCGAATCCCTTAGCACTTTAACCGATGTTGTGCGCACTTCTTCTGAAGCCCTGCCCATTTTCACATCTTCCACTCACGTCTAGATAGCCATTACTTTCTTTTCACAATGCCAAATGTTTACTTACCAGAGTCCCTTTCCACCTTTCACGATCTGCCTACATCTAAGAAAACCCTACACCCTTAGCCGTTTTCAATTTTTGTCATTGAAACACATACTGTTAGCTTCGTTTAAACTGTACATGCAATTTTAAGACGCTTTGAACACATATAGAATCAACGGGAACACAGAACCACAGAATGGAAAGAGAGAGAAACAAAGAAAACATTAAAAAAAGCAAGATAGTACGAGCACCGCAGCAAAAAAAAATTGAATTCACGCGTGGAGTTAAATGCTTTCTCGGCCGCTACACACCATGCATTTTTCCTCATGTCTGAATTTGTCAGCGCGCGGTCAGGCCTAAATTGTGGCGATTCCTGCGCGCTCTACAGAGTTGCGAGCGGTCGGAACGGTTTAGGATGGCGGCCGCAAAGCGCTCAAAGGTGGTCGGAACGCGCGCAACTTTTTGCTGTAATCGTTACGACCGCGAGCGTTGCGCGCGTTCGGTCCTAAAATTTTTTTTGCGCGCGATCGGAACGGTTCTTGCGCGCGGTCGGTACTGAGGGGAAAAACTTGCGCGCGGTCACTCCTAACATTTGTTCGAGATCGCATCGTAAATGGCTCTCAAGAAATTTTGATAAAGTGAATGAGAAGGTAGGTTGGCTGTATGCAGAGCAAGGTTGAAGAAAACAACATTTTGGTCAGAGGTTGAGAGCGGTGGAAGGACTCTTACGACTTCTACGATAGTTTCATTGTTTGTAATGATGAGATTTAGTATATTAGAGCCATGCGTAGGGTGTTGACGAGCTGGGTGAGGGCACGGTCACTGCAGAAATCGGGAAAATCACGAGCAGAGCCGCAAGTTGTTCTCGTATTATGTCTATTCCAATCAAAGGAAGGGAAATTTAAAGGCAGTGTCAACGATAAAAATCGTTTTTTTTTCAGCCTATCCTGGAAACGGTCCTATGTTGATTCCAACGATGTCTCTAAAATTGTACACGACCTTCTGGGAACGGAGTTATGGTCCCTCAAAAGTTGAGCTAGAGAAGCCTGGTGGACGAGTTTTCAGAGGCTTGTAACTTCGGTCTTTTGCCGCCGATGTATGCAAGCTGACCTGAGTGGAGAGAAGTCGAGAATGAAGGGAAGGACGGGGCCAATAATCGGAAACCATTGCTCATTTCACGATTTCAAGCTTTCATTCGTTCACGTCGGTGGGCAGGCAATGCGCTTTTGGGGTTTGCCTTGCACTCAAAGTGGCAGCTTCTTTCTCTTTTGGGGCTCTTCCTGGCTCGTTTTCATGCGCTCTTTCGACGTCAACGTTACAGAGTGTCCCTCCACTACCCATTTCTAATGAAATTTCGAACAGTTTTTTCATTGTGAACACTGCCTTTAAGTCACCTAAGTTAAGATTGTCCGTATTTTCTGGATTCGTGTCCGGAATGTAAAAGCATTCTAAAAGGAATCTACAGAACAACTAGGACTTCGGTAGAGCAAGGTCATGTAAGTAGCATGAGGAGTAGATATCAAACATAAAAACAAGCATTGACAATAGGGTGAGAAATTTCTTGACGAAATGAGATGATTTGGGAAATTATGATTCACAAGGGCCAAATCACTGCCGTGTATTGCACTGCCTGCCGTGTCGCATTTGTAGATGTCATATTTTGGGCCTGGAGCCAGTGTTGAATCACGAATATTATCAGGCTTGCACTAAATTTCGGTTATAAAAACAATTAGGGGATCAGTGTGAAGAATATGGTGTAAATCTGAAACTATGTTACAGACCGATCGAGCGCTGAAGAGCAAAGCCTTACAAAATGGGAATCAAAACGTTTAAGAAGCGAATCAGAACCGTTGGCATTGTCCGCTACCTATGACTGCGTTGAAAAGGATGGAATATTTCGCTGCGACCGACTTTCCCGAGTTCACCTGTTGGTGTTCTGTGAGCTACCCATTACCTCATCACCGGTTGATTGGCTCAACGCCGCGCTTGCCATCAGACGTTTCGGTAGATCACGTGGAGTACTGAGTTTGACGATGTCAAAATCACGCTCAACAAAGGCAAATTTACCTTCTCTTGCGTTGCGGTCCCGAGCCTCTCTACGACGCGCTCTGTCCGAATTCTGCTCCTCCGCAGTGTAATCTCTACGTGTGGAGAAGTAGACAAGTTGTTTCGTAAGACTTCGGCGCCCGGTCCACATGTGAGCAAAGATAGAATCGCTCAAATCCTGACTGTGCAAGGAATTTTTTTTAATACGGCCACGATGCCCGGGACTGCGAGGATTCTCGCAGGATGGCGATGAGAAGTAATTTGGCGGTTTTCAAACTCACGTATCAATTTCTCATCCTCAAAAGTGTGATTACTTCTTTCAAGATCTCGCGGTCAAATCGTTGCGTCATTTCCTCACTCGACCTCTCATCGATTCCGACCCATGTAATCCTCCTCGCTTTTTCACCGATTTATTGGGTATCAGCCCTAACCTTAATCATCGTCTAGTGTGCTTTTTCTGAGTTGGCGATGATCAATTTACTGCACTGATTTTCGCCTCCAAATCCGTCGAACGTGCTAGGATTGTGTATTGCGTGCTCTGAATAGTCTGAATTTGTGAGAAAACGCACTCCAGTGCATCACCGACAGTACTTTGCATTGCGCAAGAGTATAGGTCAAACTTATCTATCAACTTGCTAGCCCATAAACGCTTTTCCGTTGCATCAGAACCAGGTTCAGCAGACTTCTTCGTTGTGGGTTTGGCCTTGATAGGTAGTAATATTTTGAGCTGAAGTGAGGAAGGCCGTATGAGGTGAGGGAGCGGCCAGAGGAGTGCACGAGAGAAACAGCTCGATTTACCTGGATATTCCCTGTCTAGACGACATGGTAGGGGCCGTGCGGGCCTATTTATGCTGATATCTTGACCATGTTTGCGAGCGTGTATGCTGCCTTTAAGGGCAGTGGTCGCGATGAAAAGCGTTATCGAAAAAACTACGAAAATTAGCTTAGATCAAAAACAGCTGAAAAACTATGAGGGTAGCGCGTTGAAAAACGGGCTAGAATTAGAGTTCCTAGGGCCTAAAGAAGCCAGTTTGTGCACAAGTGCACAGCGTCGACGAAAAAGATCGAAGTCTCATGCCGAGCAGGAAAAAATCGTCGACATTCAGAGGGAGAAATAAATGCAAATTCACCTGATAAAAACAGTTGAGTAATGAAAGAAAGCACTCCAGCCAGTGTTTTTGACTAGATGAGTACATAAATATGAAGGTTCATTGATTGAAATGCAATTTCAAGCCAGCTGATGATCTTGATATACTGCCTTTATTCGGGAGTGCACAAGTCCCCCTTTTCACCCGCACACGCTGTTACAGTAATGCACCACGGCGGCGCGGTCGATGGTGAGCCCGTCCTCTCCCACCCCATGCGACAGGCATCGACCTCCGCATGACCACCATTCAGTCGTCCGTATGACCGACGATCACGCTCAGAGACGGTGAGATTTTGCCAATTTTTTCTTTGCCGTTTTCAGTTGTTTCGGTGACAATTCAAATGTCATCGTATTGGCTAAAGCTTGGGGTATACATGAAGCTCTACAGAGTCCTTCGCGCTAACAAGAAATTGAGACAACATCTGTTCTCTGTTTTTTACCAAAAAAAAACTTCCTTCTTGAACATTTATCCACTGTTTCAAATCCATGGGTCATTTACCCGAATCCCATTACGACGACATTTAAATTATCGTTGAAACAACATAAGACGGCAAGAAAAAAATTCGAAAACTCACTATCTCTGAGCATGATCGCCGGCCATGCTGACGAATGAGCGGTGGTCATTCCAAAGTCGATGCCTGCCACATGGGGTGCGAGAGAATGGGCTCGTCACAGACCGCGCCGCAGTGATGCATTACTGTAACAGCGAGCGCGGGTGAAAAGGGCAGCTTGTGCACTCCCGAATAAAGGCAGTATATAAGAGGTCATCGTTGCCGATGATGTGGGGTGGGCTCGTCCACCATCAAAAGACAAGAAAGTTCAGGCTTCAAATTTCGCCAACAGTGGTTTCTTCGCGATGTTTTCTTATAGGTCTTTCTACTCGAGACCCAGAAAAGGGTTTAGAGAAAAAAAGACGGCAAGCATATTTGGTCGAGACCACTGCCTTGAATCGGCCACGCGCGCAGCCCGTTTTTCGAAATCTTATTTCAGAGTGAACGCAGAAAGCTCTAGATTGCATCAAAAAGAGCGCAAAAAGTAGGTATGACCACTCGAAAGTGGTTTGTAATGGCTGTACCGATTTTTGAGAAAAAAGTGGAAAACCACGCGGTTTTGGTGTTTATTTCTTTTTCTTTTTTCAGTTGGCGTTCGCGATCTTGTGGGTACACTTAAAGTCGCTCCTATTCAAATTTTAACTTGATACCTTAACACAAGGTAGCTGAGTTGAACGCAAAACTCAGATGTCAGGCAGGACTCGAACCTGCATTGCACGCTTTCCGGGCGAGAGTGTTACCATTACACCACCGACACCCCGTTCTGCATCACTCAGCTATTCACACATGAACTGTGTGGGCACAACAGCAATCACCCGATGACGGGTATGATCTGGTAAGCACAAATCGGCATTAAATCCAGTTAAGCTGAGGCCTTTTGAAGACAGAATTTTGATGTTTTTGAATATTTGATGCCTTATTATGGCATGGTATATAATGACTAACTAAACTTTGACAGGTACCTCAAAATCGTGGGTTAACATACTAGACATGTTACAGCTGTGGAGACAAAGTTGTGTGGGTGGATCTGCAGCCAATTAACATAGGCCGTCGGAGTTAAAGGCACAGTCCAACCTAAGAATCGTATTCCTGATTTTCTGCCTATCTTCAAAACGGTCTCACGCTGAGTCCAATGATGTCTCTTGAATCGTAGATGATCCCCTAGGAATGAAGTTATGGCCCCTTAAAAATAGTGCTACGGAAGCATGGTGGACGAGTTGTCCGAGGCTCGTAACTTCCGTCATTTGCAACCGATGTATGCGAACCGACCTGAATAGAGAGAGAACCCGAGATTGAAGGGAAGAACGGGGTTGTTCACCGGTAATCATCACTCATTTCGCCAGTTTTGAGCTCGAAGGATCGAAAAGGGGATCGTGCCAAAGTGGCTCCCGGGTGTGGGCGCCCCAGGATGGCTTTCTCCTATATTTCGCTTATTCGGAGGAATCAAGAGCTCGCACTTCGCAGGTGTTATCGCTCCAGCCGCGAAGCGGCTGGAGAGGTTTGGTTTTGCCCGGGACTTGTGATCACTTAGAATTCTGTAAAGTAGTTAATAAAACCTATTAAACAAATTCTCCAGAGATTTGCATCGGATTATAGGTGAGAGGGTCCAGGAGGCACATGCTGACAAAATTTGAGCCAAATCGGTTCAAAACTAACAAAGTTAGATCGGCGAGTCCTTATCAAAAATTCTTGTTGTGCGTGTACGCTTCCTGCTTCGTGCTTCGCTCCTCGTGCGTTGCGCACCCTTAGTAGTGGCCACTGGCAATGGTCGCAGGCGTTCAGTTGGGCAGGCAGGTAAGTTGGTATGTGGACAGATAAGCGGGCTGGTGAGTAGGTAGACAATGAGTACTTACTGTTTAACATTAACTAATTAACCTTTTACTACTTATCATATCAAGTGATATTATCAGTTGGTAGGCCAAATCGCTAAAACACGTCGTAGGCTGTACTTTTCGATGGGAAGGGACAAGGGAAGTGACTAACAAGTTTGTTACCTACTGTTTAACATTACAACTTCACCTTTTACTACTTATCATATCATATGATCTTATCAGTTGACAGATCAAATCGCTAAAACACGTCGTGGGCTGTACTTTTCGATGGGAAGGGACAAGGGAAGTGACTATCAAGTTTGTTACTTACTGTTTAACATTAACTACTTCACCTTCTACTGCTTATCATATCAAGTGATATTATCAGTTGGCAGATGAAATCGCTAAAACACGTACTTTTTCGTAGGGAAGGGACAGGGGAAGTGACTAACAAGTTTGTTACTTACTGCTTGACATTAACTACTTCACTTATTACTGCTTATCATATCAAGTGATGTTATCAGTTGGTAGATGAAATCGCTAAAACACGTCGTAGGCTGTACTTTTCGATGGGAAGGGACAAGGGAAGTGACTAACAAGTTTGTTACCTACTGTTTAACATTAACTACTTCACTTATTACTGCTTATCATATCAAGTGATGTTATCAGTTGGTAGATCAAATCGCTAAAACACGTCGTAGGCTGTACTTTTCGATGGGAAGGGACAAGGGAAGTGACTAACAAGTTTGTTACCTACTGTTTAACATTAACTACTTCACTTATTACTGCTTATCATATCAAGTGATATTATCAGTTGGCAGATGAAATCGCTAAAACACGTACTTTTTCGTAGGGAAGGGACAGGGGAAGTGACTAACAAGTTTGTTACTTACTGCTTGACATTAACTACTTCACTTATTACTGCTTATCATATCAAGTGATGTTATCAGTTGGTAGATGAAATCGCTAAAACACGTACTTTTTCGTAGGGGAGGGACAGGGGAAGTGACTAACAAGTTTGTTACTTACTGTTTAACATTAACTACTTCACTTATTACAGCTTATCATATCAAGTGATATTATCAGCTGGCAGATGAAATCGCTAAAACACGTACTTTTTCGTAGGGAAGGGACAGGGGAAGTGACTAACAAGTTTGTTACTTACTGTTTAACATTAACAACTTCACTTATTACAGCTTATCATATCAAGTGATATTATCAGTGGGCAGATGAAATCGCTAAAACACGTACTTTTTCGTAGGGAAGGGACAGGGGAAGCGACTAACAAGTTTGTTACTTACTGTTTAACATTAACTACTTTACCTACTACTGCTTATCATATCAAGTGATATTATCAGTTGGCAGATGAAATCGCTATAACACGTACTTTTTCGTAGGGAAGGGACAGGGGAAGTGACTAACAAGTTTGTTACTTACTGTTTAACATTAACTACTTCACTTATTACAGCTTATCATATCAAGTGATATTATCAGCTGGCAGATGAAATCGCTAAAACACGTACTTTTTCGTAGGGAAGGGACAGGGGAAGTGACTAACAAGTTTGTTACTTACTGTTTAACATTAACTACTTCACTTATTACAGCTTATCATATCAAGTGATATTATCAGCTGGCAGATGAAATCGCTAAAACACGTACTTTTTCGTAGGGAAGGGACAGGGGAAGTGACTAACAAGTTTGTTACTTACTGTTTAACATTAACTACTTCACTTATTACAGCTTATCATATCAAGTGATATTATCAGCTGGCAGATAAAATCGCTAAAACACGTTGTAGGCTGTACTTTTCGATGGGAAGGGACAGGGGAAGTGACTAACAAGTTTGTTACTTACTGCTTGACATTAACTACTTCACTTATTACTGCTTATCATATCAAGTGATGTTATCAGTTGGTAGATGAAATCGCTAAAACACGTACTTTTTCGTAGGGGAGGGACAGGGGAAGTGACTAACAAGTTTGTTACTTACTGTTTAACATTAACTACTTCACTTATTACAGCTTATCATATCAAGTGATATTATCAGCTGGCAGATGAAATCGCTAAAACACGTACTTTTTCGTAGGGAAGGGACAAGGGAAGTGACTAACAAGTTTGTTACCTACTGTTTAACATTAACTACTTCACTTATTACAGCTTATCATATCAAGTGATATTATCAGCTGGCA
Organism: Aplectana chamaeleonis; assembly: GCA_029168955.1. Lineage (NCBI taxonomy): Eukaryota > Metazoa > Nematoda > Chromadorea > Rhabditida > Cosmocercidae > Aplectana > Aplectana chamaeleonis. The sequence continues at coordinate 94,936 of JAPDOI010001399.1, read as the reverse complement.
GATGAAATCGCTAAAACACGTACTTTTTCGTAGGGAAGGGACAGGGGAAGTGACTAACAAGTTTGTTACTTACTGTTTAACATTAACTACTTCACTTATTACAGCTTATCATATCAAGTGATATTATCAGCTGGCAGATGAAATCGCTAAAACACGTACTTTTTCGTAGGGAAGGGACAAGGGAAGTGACTAACAAGTTTGTTACCTACTGTTTAACATTAACTACTTCACTTATTACAGCTTATCATATCAAGTGATATTATCAGCTGGCAGATGAAATCGCTAAAACACGTACTTTTTCGTAGGGAAGGGACAGGGGAAGTGACTAACAAGTTTGTTACTTACTGTTTAACATTAACTACTTCACTTATTACAGCTTATCATATCAAGTGATATTATCAGCTGGCAGATGAAATCGCTAAAACACGTTGTAGGCTGTACTTTTCGATGGGAAGGGACAGGGGAAGTGACTAACAAGTTTGTTACTTACTGCTTGACATTAACTACTTCACTTATTACTGCTTATCATATCAAGTGATGTTATCAGTTGGTAGATGAAATCGCTAAAACACGTACTTTTTCGTAGGGGAGGGACAGGGGAAGTGACTAACAAGTTTGTTACTTACTGTTTAACATTAACTACTTCACTTATTACAGCTTATCATATCAAGTGATATTATCAGCTGGCAGATGAAATCGCTAAAACACGTACTTTTTCGTAGGGAAGGGACAGGGGAAGTGACTAACAAGTTTGTTACTTACTGTTTAACATTAACAACTTCACTTATTACAGCTTATCATATCAAGTGATATTATCAGCTGGCAGATGAAATCGCTAAAACACGTACTTTTTCGTAGGGAAGGGACAGGGGAAGTGACTAACAAGTTTGTTACTTACTGTTTAACATTAACTACTTTACCTACTACTGCTTATCATATCAAGTGATATTATCAGTTGGCAGATGAAATCGCTAAAACACGTACTTTTTCGTAGGGAAGGGACAGGGGAAGTGACTAACAAGTTTGTTACTTACTGTTTAACATTAACTACTTCACTTATTACAGCTTATCATATCAAGTGATATTATCAGCTGGCAGATGAAATCGCTAAAACACGTACTTTTTCGTAGGGAAGGGACAGGGGAAGTGACTAACAAGTTTGTTACTTACTGTTTAACATTAGCTACTTCACTTATTACAGCTTATCATATCAAGTGATATTATCAGCTGGCAGATGAAATCGCTAAAACACGTTGTAGGCTGTACTTTTCGATGGGAAGGGACAAGGAAAGTGACTAACAAGTTTGTTACTTACTGTTTAACATTAACAACTTCACTTATTACAGCTTATCATATCAAGTGATATTATCAGTGGGCAGATGAAATCGCTAAAACACGTACTTTTTCGTAAGGAAGGGACAGGGGAAAAGACTAACAAGTTTGTTACTTACTGTTTAACATTAACTACTTCACTTATTACCGCTTATCATATCAAGTGATATTATCAGTTGGCAGATGAAATCGCTAAAACACGTACTTTTTCGTAGGGAAGGGACAGGGGAAGCGACTAACAAGTTTGTTACTTACCGTTTAACATTAACTACTTTACCTACTACTGCTTATCATATCAAGTGATATTATCAGTTGGCAGATGAAATCGCTAAAACACGTAATTTTCGTAGGGAAGGGACAGGGGAAGTGACTAACAAGTTTGTTACTTACTGTTTAACATTAACTACTTCACTTATTACAGCTTATCATATCAAGTGATATTATCAGTTGGCAGATGAAATCGCTAAAACACGTACTTTTTCGTAGGGAAGGGACAGGGAAAGTGACTAACAAGTTTGTTACTTACTGTTTAACATTAACTACTTCACTTATTACAGCTTATCTTATCAAGTGATATTATCAGCTGGCAGATGAAATCGCTAAAACACGTTGTAGGCTGTACTTTTCGATGGGAAGGGACAAGGAAAGTGACTAACAAGTTTGTTACTTACTGTTTAACATTAACTACTTCACTTATTACTGCCTATCATATCAAGTGATATTATCAGTTGGCAGATGAAATCGCTAAAACACGTACTTTTTCGTAGGGAAGGGACAGGGAAAGTGACTAACAAGTTTGTTACTTACTGTTTAACATTAACTACTTTACCTACTACTGCTTATCATATCAAGTGATATTATCAGTTGGCAGATGAAATCGCTAAAACACGTACTTTTTCGTAGGGAAGGGACAGGAGAAGTTACTAACAAGTTTGTTACTCTCTGATGACGTCATCAAAGTGCATGGGGCATGTGACAACGTCATCAGAACGTCGTGCCAAGTACATAGGGCATCTGATGACTTCATCAGGACGTCGTGCCTAGTAAATAGGGCATCTGCTGACGTCATCAAGACGTCGTGCCCAGGTCGTGCTGAGTGCATAGGGCATCTTATGACGTCATCAGGATGTCGTGTAAAGTACACACGGCATCTGATGACGTCATCAGGATGTCGAGGAAAGTGAGTCGCGCATTATTTGTAGCGTGCTCAACAAGTCAATCACTTACTGATTAACATATCAATCCATGCTATTTGGAAAATATTGAAGATTTTTACAGATATTACTTCGTAATATCAATAAAAAGTGAACAATTCTATCAAAAAGGGGTCTTCCAAGCGAAAGAGGTTTGGTTGGCGTCAGAAACGTTCCAACAAAAAGGGAACAATAGGCAAGTAGGATGAGGAGAGTCTACAAAAATTGAACAATATTTTCTGAGACTGATTTTCTTGGCCGAAACTTCTTAACAGCGAAAACAAACCGTTGCGGTGTTTCACACGGAAGCACTCTGTGGTTCCAAATAGTCTCCGATTATGCGAGTAACGATAAAAATGTATAATTATGTGCACCTACTAGTTATCATTAGAAGAAAAAATGATTTCAACTTTACCTACACAGACGGCTAGCTCCAGCTACTACGGGAAGCGAACTCAAAGTGCAGCATGAAATAAGAGTATTTTCTTATAATCTCGTCAAGAATAGAAGTCCTTTCTTGGAAACCATTGAACTCTTCCTCGTGAAATGCCACAACGGTTTGTTTTCGCTGTTAAGAAGTTTCGGCCAAGAAAATCAGTCTCAGAAAATATTGTTCAATTTTTGTAGACTCTCCTCATCCTACTTGCCTATTGTTCCCTTTTTGTTGGAACGTTTCTGACGCCAACCAAACCTCTTTCGCTTGGAAGACCCCTTTTTGATAGAATATGGGGTGGGTCTTCTTCACAATTATGTGGAAATCTCAGATTTCGCCCCTGAGCTTGGACCGTGCCTTTAAGTACTAAACTTGTCTTTCGCATTTTTCGCACTCATGACAAGTCATCGATCGATAATCAATATTACCGATTTTCGCGCTTTTTTTCACAAAATGCGGCGAGGAGTGGTGATAGCTTATGGGATTGGATTTCTTGGTTGGGGAATTTTGCCAATCAGTCATTATTGATAAATACCAATCATTATTGATTTTGTCGCTTGTTGCACAAAATGCCGCAATAATTCTTGATTGTTGATGGATTTAAGTCACTTGCTTGGGAAATTCCTCTCATCAGGCAAAATCGAATATTAAAGATCAATAATATCGATTTTTCACATGTTACGCAAAATGCAGCAATGTCTGGCATTTTTTGGTTGTAAGCCATATAGGTATCAAAAATTGTACTTATATGACAATATCGTCTGTTAGATGTTTCATCATTCCAAAATGGAAATCGTGGAGCAAAATTGAAGTCAGAAAGGGAACCTTTGGGAAAATTGTGTGAAATTTCTGAAAGTTAAGCGTCTTGGCAAAAGTAACGATTCGGCAATGTCATTGAGACGTAAAAAAGTTTCGAAAATATCTTGAAATATCTAAAAAATTATTGGGCGTAAAATAGCCTGGAGTAATAAAAAAGTTAGGAAATATAGTGAAATAACCCAAAATACGATTTGGTGGTCGATCATTTCATAAACGTCGCCGTTAAACTTATCAAAACGAAATCAAGCGCGCAACGGAAATATTAAGCCATTTTTTGAAAGCTGTGATAAGAAAGCCAGCATAGGTCAAGCTAGGTGAACGCAACGCTCCTTTCCATATCTTGATTGCATCTTGATAAATTATACGGTGAAGCTCCTGGAATGATCGACCACCAAATCGTATTTTGGGTTATTTCACTTCATTTCCTAACTTTTTTATTACTTCAGGCTATTTTACGCCCAATCGTTTTTAGGATTTTTCAAGATATTTTTGAATTTTTTTTAAAGTCTTAATGACATTGCCGAATTGTTACTTTTGCCAGGAAGCTTAACTTTTATAGAAATAGTTTAGTTGTTTTGTATTTGTGCAAATGAGGTACTTAATTTAATAGTCATACTCAATGGACACCTTACCATCTATTACTACTCTACTTCAATTGCGGTTAATGTGCAAACAAAAAAAGAACATATTTGACCTATTTATTCCAAGATAACAACAGAAAAATGCAATAATGCAGCAGAGAATTTAGACACTGGCTCAGAGAACGGTGTAGATCCTCTCTACATTATCACGTCCCACCTCGAATGAGTTTTGGTCCAGCTGAAAACTATTTCTGATACATTTGTCGGAACGATTGCGTTGTTGTGTTGGAACATTTGTGCTGTTTCCGGCGGCATATTTCTCCTGGCGCACTTTGTTCTAAAAATTCACCCTAAAGCTTAGTTACGAACTACCACATTTATTCATAGTTATCACACTGTTCACTTCAAATCCATTGATTTTGGGATCCAACATTACACAACTGCCGAATCAAGCAGATTTTTTCCTAGACGGGGTTTAGCGGCGTATTTTGCTCGCTCAAAGCGCCACGTCGCCATGGCTCACTTCAAAACTGACGGATTGAAGTCTCAAGGGAATTTCGTTGTTACTCGCAGTAAGGTGAATGCAATGGTATGTGAAAAGTCTATTTCACTCCCAGTATGAAAAAATGTAGAAAAAAGGTTCCGAAAAAAAGTTTATTTCCTTCCGGAATTCCCACCGATCGGAGTTAAAAAAAAATAGCAGTTTCCATCTGTCATAACCGTCTGATTAGTTCATATCAATAGAATTTGAGGTGAAAATATGCAAGTTCCGAGTTTTTTTGGTAGACTATTAGATGTGATTCTTTGAGAGTGGTTCTAAAACAACTTCAAAATTCAAAACGGACTCTTTTGAAGCAAGATTCGGCGTTGCAGCGCTTTGTGTGCGCCTAAAACGCTGAAAAACGCCGTTTTTGCATACAAAAAAAAATTACTCGGCACTGTTTTATGCGGTACCTAGCGACTTTAGCTGCGTTTTCTGACTTTGGAGACCTCAAAACTAGAAAGTAGAAAAAATCGAAGTATACTTGCTTTAAAATCTTCAAAATTGTTGACACCACCCATCCAGGTCTTCTTTCTTGAATCCACTTGTGCCGTCGCCGGTCATCGAACGGCTGAAGCCGCGAGGCTATCTCCGAAAGCTCCGCTCACAATCTTGCAGTCGGCCGACCGTGAAGGGGAGGTGTCGGTTCCAAAAGGAGACTCATCTGTCAATACTCTACGTTGTGCGCAACACATTCATGCCATTGTAGGAGTAAAGGCATCGTACGCGCTGAAAACCACTCACCGTTTTTTGAGTTTGAATCATTGGTTGCGCCCTCCTGAGAACGTGGGTTTGTCGGGTCACCGAAGCATTATTGGGAAGATATGGGTGACTGAATGCCTCAAATTCGGCCAAAAGAGGCCGGCCTTCCGACAGCCATGTGGCATAAAATGAAAGAGAAAGAAGGTTTTTAACAAGCGATATCGCGTAAATTAGAGGAAGTTGATGTATCATTTGTTGATAAGCTACCTTCTTCTCTCATTTGAGGTCACATGGCTGTCGGAAGGCCGGCCTCTCTTGGTGGACAGGATGAGGAGACAGCCCGGCAGTGGACTGAAGAACGACGACTTGTTGGAATTTATCCATCCATCGAGCCGCTATCGAGTTCAAAAGTCTGTTAGGGGGTCGGGCCTGTGGTGGTGAGCGAAGGAGGTCGGGCCTGTGGTGGTCGCTTATATCTCGCTTATTTGGAGGAATTGAGCTTTTGCCTTTGGCTAGTGTTATACAGGAGGGCTCTTCTACACGATTACATGAAAATCTCGAAATAAATATCTGAGGGTGTACTGTGCCTTCAAAGGCAAAGTCCAACCTCAGAGGTATTTTTGATATTATGGTCCGGTCGCCGCCTATAGCAACCCTGCCAAGCGCGAAATCTCAATTCACTCAAATAAGCGAGAAAAAGCTAGGAAAAAGTCGGCCACGCCCCCTTGAATGAAAAATGGTAACGCCCACCGCCAAGTTTCCGACCCCAATAGGGAACAGGCGCGCGAATGTTTTCATTTAAAGTCTATGTTCTTCAATTTGTTTTCGGTCTGGCTTCATATTGTGGCCTGCTACAGAACGATGGCCGCGATTAACGAGAAAGTACGGGCTCGAGACAACTCGTCCGAGAACTTCTAGCCGTTCAAAATTGAAATTTTTGAGGAGCCGTAACTCCGTTCGTTGTGAGTTCTGAGCGATTAAAAAAAACACCGTTGTGATCAGCGTGAAATTTGCTCCAAGATAGGCAGAAAAACGAAAAATCGATTCTGAGGTTGGACTGTCGTTAAGTTGTGCAGTATGTTGTTTTCAAGTAGTTCGTGTAGCGAGTCGATGTAATGTCAAGCGTTGGTTGTGCGTCATTTCTTCTCTGCTTAAAAGTAGTTTTATGCTTTTCCATTCTCAAGGTATATTGAAGATTACACCACAAAAAAATAACAACGAATTGATCATTTGTGAATGATAGAGTTGCTTAAAGGCAGCATACACGCTCGCAAGCATAGTCGAGATAACAGCATAGATAGGTCCGCACGGCCCGTACTATGTCGTCAACGACGTTTGAAGCGCTGAAAACTGTCCAGGATGACAATATTTGACAATGTTTGAGCAATCTTGCCTTCCACGCCCGTATTTTCACACCCCTTCGAGTAACAGAATGAGAATCGATACTTGAGAAAACATGTGATAACTTAGACTAATAGCACTATAAAAAGGGAGTGCAGTAGAGAAAACACTCGATTTACCTCAATATAACATGTTTGTGCACTGGTAAAATCCTCCATTTCAAGGGGTCAGCCAAAGCAGAGCGGCATTCTCGAAAGTGGACGAGAGTCAATAGGTATGCAGACATGTTTTACTCAAGTAAACCAAGCTATTTCTCTCGTGCACTCCCATTTGATAGTGCTATCACTCTCAATTATCACACGTTTTCACAAGAATCGATTCTCATTCTGTTACTCGAAGGGGTGTGAAAATACGGGCGTGGAAGGCAAGATTGCTCAAACATTGTCAAATATTGTCATCTTGGACAGTTTTCAGCGCTTCAAACGCCGTTGACGACATAGTACGGGCAGTGCGGACCTATCTATGCTGTTATCTCGACTATGCTTTCGAGCGTGTATGCTGCCTTTAAGCAGTTAATGTGGTCGTCAAACATTCAGCTCTTCCGGTCAAACTTGTGTTTCGCCCACCACCCAACCTAAAACAACTGCTAACGGCTTCTAGAATTTATGAAGATAAATGTGGCAGGACTGGGTGCACGTATTGTGGACGCAGCAAGATATGCCAACTTAAAGGCACGGCTTACCTAATCGAATGTCAGGGAAGCAGAGAGAGGTACGTTGGAGAGTCTATGAGGCCTCTTTTGCAGCGATTAGATGAGCACAGGAGGGCTCTTCGAAATCCAGCATCGTATCCGCGGAAAGTTCTTGAAGCCCTGGAAATCAGACGCATATCACCTGAGATAAATAGCAGGGACGAAATGGATGATTCTCTTCAACTCCTCGCGTGACTACAGTATCACACCATTTTCTTAGATACGGTAATATCACTATGGGCATCGCACTGAGCGGCAGCTATTTAAGGGGATGGACGGGGGAAGATGACCATTTATAATCACGTAGCGGCGTTCAGTCGTTCTGTTGAGTGCTCGTATTCCCTGACACTCCAAACGCAGACATTGGTTCGTAACATAGCGCATTTGTGCATCAATTTTTTTGAAAATGACATGCTTGCTTTCAGATCTGACGAAGGTGTTAAGCACCGAAAGCTAACCGGCAACTTTTGAAGTCGTTCTGATTTTTGGAGTCTCATTTTGAATAATTTTGCAATAAACCTTTTGTAACAAAAAAATAGTTCGAATTAAATAGGTGAATTTATATTTGTGCGTGTCGGGATATATTGTTTTATATTTGTTCGAGGCGTTTTAGTTAGTTTTTAACTTGAGTAAAAAGTTCTGAGAAGTGGGCAGAGTTTTCTGATCTAGGCGTGAAAACCCGCCACTCACAGATCAACCAACGCGCCATATAAGTTCCTGCGGCTGCACTATTCCAGATTCGACCCCGTCTCCTGCACTTGTTCCAGCCACCGGCGCTCTGCTCCCGCCGACTGTCTCAAAATGCCACCACGTCCAACGAGCCGACGTCAACTCGCACCCGTCATCACCACCTACCACCTTCATATTCTACTACACTTTTGACACTGTTTTGGTATTCTGGCCAATAAGACATTTTGCTTACTCTGTGCTAGTCGCAGGTGTAACAAACTGGCGATCAGATTCGAGCTCAGCACTTGTGAAATAGCTCGACCGACGTACGCCTTTGAGGCTTGATTCCGGTCTTGGGTGATCGATTGCTCCACCGAAGTCACATTCCAGTTTTGAGAAGTTCCACCGAAGGTTAATCCGGTGTTGAGCCTGTTCGAGAATACGATAGCTCGCGTTTGAAACGCTTGAGCACATTTTTGGAATAGAAAAGAACGTGTTTGATTGAGAAATCGCCGCTAAAGATGGCGCTAGAAATGAACTCTGAAACGATTCAGAAGATCCTTTATTAAAATGCTCAGCAAATGTCGCTGATGCGAGAAACGCTAAAGGTGATGACAATGAGAAGTGAAATCAATACAGAAACTGAGATGGCATCTGCTCCTTCGACCTTGATGTCAGAGTTGAGCGGTTGATTGTCCATGTTTGTCTTTGATCCCGAATTTGATCGGTGCTTCTCTCGGTGGTACGACAGACATGAAGACATTATTTTGAAAGAAGGTGCATCCCTCACAGATAATGCGAGGTTGAGAATTGTTACTAGAAGATCTGGACAATGAAGTTTTCGAAAGACACAAACGCCAGACACTTCCTAAAACACTAACAGATGTACAATACTGTGAGATGATCTCAACCCTCAAAGACATGTTTGCTGTAAAGAAATCTTTATTCACATTACGATATCAGTGTATGAAAGTGGAGAAACAAGACTCAGAAGATTACATGAACACTGGTCGAGTAAATGAATTGTGTGAATACGCTTGCTTCGACAAACTGGATAGCGAAGGTTTGAAAGCTTTGTTGTGGATTTATGAGGTAGAATCTCACTGAGTTTGCTTTTCTAGACAAGGGAGAGGGAGAGAACAGGAAGCCAAGCTAGCATGATTTATTTAAATAATGTGACCGAATAGTGACGCTTTTGAACACATCAAAGATGATCGAAAATGACTCACCCGAGGTCCGAAAAGTTGAGACTAACCCGAAAAGGGTAGGCCGCATTATCGAATGCTGGAACTGCGGTAAAACTGGTCACACAAGTAGAGATTTTCGCAGTAAGCCATGGGCTTGCAACTCGTGCAAGGGTAGGGGACACGAAGAAAAGTAGTGCGAAAAAGCATGGCAATACTGCAAAGGAGCCGAATCGAAGACCTAAACAAAACCTCACAGGAACGTTGCGGGCAAGTAGTTTTCGCAGGTAGTGCTGAAGCTGACGTGAATGTGGTACGGAAATACGTCAACATAGAGGTCAACGGGCACAAAAATGAGTTTTAACCGGACACTGGCCCAGATATTACATTGCTGAGTGGAGATATGTGGAACGAAATAGGCAGTTCGAAACTAACACTAGTCCGGTCGTGAAGAACGCTAGTGGAAACCGGATGAAGGCTTCAGGTGGACTGAAGTGCCAGTTCAAGCTGAAAGATGCCGTTGGGTAGGGATGTTGTTTCTCTTCCCCTCATTAAGGCCGGAATCATACTTCCCGCGACCAGCGACGGCGACAGTGCATATCAGGCATATCGATTTTCGATCGATATGGATTGTAAACATTGCGTCGCATCGCTCGTCGCTGGAAGTATGATTCCGGCCTAAACTTTAGTTGGTCTCGATTTGATCCGTCAGAACGCTGAAATGGTTTATCATCTAGAGAAAATAGTTGCTCATCATGTGAGTATTGATGATGCTAAGCTGGTTTTGGAGCTCAAACAGAATTTTGAAGCTGTGTCTCACGAAGGCCTGGGCACGTGCACCAAAGGAAAGGCAGAGCTGGAGCTGCTGCAGGGTGCTAAGCCTGTTTTCAGAATGAAAAGACCTGTTGGATATGCACCGCTAGAGACTGTCGAAAATAAAATTGAGCGCCTTGTAGAGATGGAAGTTATTGAACCTAAATCTCTCAGCGAATGGGCGGCTCGGATTGTTTGCGTACGTAAAGCAAATGGGAAGATACGAGTCTGTGCAGATTTTTCGACTGGTCTTGGAAGGTTACGAGTACCCCTTTCAGATTCCGGAGGATATTTTCGCTTCTTTGAATGGTGGAAGTTTCGTCGCAGATGGATTTTTCTGATGCGTACCTCCAAGTTGAATTGACAGCTGAGGCTGAACAAATGGCCTCATTAACACGTACAGGGGTCTGTTCAGGTACAGACGCTTGTGTGGTGTCAAAACAGCGCCACGAATTTCCAAGAGTATCGTGAACAAAATGATAGCGAGTCTTGATGGAGTAGCCGATTATTTGGATGATATTGGAGTGGTTGGAAAATACCTGAGCTATAAAGAAAGAATCTCCTCGCTTTGTTTGAACGCCTAGCCGAGATCGGGTTTCGTGTGAGACTGGAAAAGTGCTCTTTTGCAGAACCAGGGATTCATTTCCTCGGATTCGTAATTCATAAAGAGGGTCGTCGTCCAAATCCTGAAAAGATTGCTGCTATTGCCAAAATGCCAGCACCACGGAATGTGGCCCAACTGCGCGCATTCTTAGGCATGGTCACGTACTGTTCGGCTTTTATCCCCAACATGAAAGAGCTGCGGTGGGCGTTGGATTCTTTGCTGAAAAAGGACATTAGATGGATATGGAAACATACACACATGAAACAGCATTTGAGAATTTGAAGAAAATGCTAATGTCGGACTTGAACTTGACACACTATAATCCTAAAAAGAAGATCGTAGCGGCTGACGCTTGCGATTATGGAATCGGGTGTGTGACCTCAAACAGAATGCTTGATGGTACAGAAAAACAGATTGCCTATGGTTCGAGATCACTGACTTCTACAGAGAAGAATTACGCCCAAACAGAAAAGGAAGCGTTAGGACTTGTGAAGGCAATTAAAACGTTCCACAAGTGTGTGTATGGAAGGCGTTTTACGCTTTGCTCTGACCACCAGCCGCTGCTTGCCATATATGGCAGCAAAAAGGCCGTAGCAGTCCATTCAGCCAACCGTTTGATGTGTTATTTTGAAACTGAGTACAGCAAAACGAACTCGTTCGGTCAGGCTGATGGATTGTCAAAATTGATTCAGAAGGATTCCCTTGTAGAGGAGGATTGTTTTTTCGCATCAGTACAAAGAGACGTGAACCTAGTGCTTGCAGATGCTGTAGATTGCCCGAGACAGGTAACATGATTCGTAGGCACACTGAAAGGGATGTTCTGTCGCGAAAGTTGAGGGATTTCATTGAAACGGATTTGGCCGAAAGTTGCGAAAGCTGGCTTGAAACAGTTTTACAATGAACGTGAATCGTTATCGATGGTGCAAGGCTGCGTAATAATATGCGATAGAGTTGTCGTGTCCGAGACGCTGAGGAAAGAAGTTCTCAAAGATGGAAATCCTAAGACGCTAAAAAGCGATAACGGAGCTCAGTTCACGTTAGAGCTTTTCAAGCAAATGTGCGAAGAATGGGGTGTTGCCCATGTCCGAACGCCGCCGTACCATCCTCAGTCCTGCGGTCAGGCAGAAGGATTCGTGGATATCCTCAAGAGAGGTATCAAAAAGCTAAAAGGGGAAGGAAGTGCGTCCGCTCGCCTTGAATGTGATTGCTGCCAGAATACTGTTCTGTTGGCGTAACGAACTATGCCAAATGCTACTTTTGAAGGGAAATGCCCTGCTGCAGTGTTTTTGGGTAGAAAACTACGGACTAGGCTCAGTATGCTAGTGTCGTCAAAAGTGCAGCCAGATACAGATTTTGCTGCTGAACGCAGAAAGAGGGAGGAGGCACAATTTATTTGTAGACACGGTGCGAAAAATTGGGAATACCTCAAGGGTGACGCTGTGATCGAGAAATCATAACGTGGAGCCTCAAACTTTGAATAGACTGAAGGCAAAATTGTGAGAAAAACCGGATTCGTCTCGTGTGAGGTAGACGGAGGAACGCTTGTTGTGAGATTCTCAAACCAGTTGAAGAAGGTGGTTTCGCAGTCTGATAACGTTGACACAAGTATGATCGGTCACTGGTTGAGAGATCGCCGCGACGATCACACGTGATTTGCACGCAAGCGGGGAGGTAATGATTGTCATGAATATAGATCAGGTGATATCACGTTAGATCGCTGCGCCGCGGCTATTTCTCGACCAGTGATTGACGATACATGGAGCTTGTTGCTTGATCGGAGCCAACAACCACTGAAATCACACCGAGGGACTATGGTAAGGTCAATCCAGAAAGCCTCCCTGGAGATGTGATTGCTTCATCCAATGATTCCTCCGGAAGTGGTGTCGGAAATAGTGAAGAACAGCATGGAAGTTCAAACGGATCAACCGAGAACCGAGCTAGAGTTCAGTGTCGGGGCAAGGCATCTTTTGCGTCTTAACCTATCCGCAAATTCACACGACAGCGTCGCAGGCCGAAGTGCTACGAGCTGTAGTTGGAAGCATTTCTCTTGTTCTAACCGCTTTACCGTAGCGCGGTTCTCAAAAGGGGAGGTGTTGTGATGAAAGATCACAGAGTGGTCGCCGTGTCAGCCGATCACCAAGTGGGCGGACTTGGCTGATCTAGGCGCGAAAACCCACCAATAACCTGCACCTGTTCCAGCCACCGTCGCTAAGCTCCCGCGGACGTCGTCTTAAGCTGCCTTCACGCTCAATGAGCCGACGTCAACACTCACCCGTCATCACCACTGTCCGGCACTATATTTTGCTGCACTTTTGACACTGTTTTGGTTTTCTCGTCAATATAATTTTTTGCCTACTCTGTACTAGTCGCAGGCGTAACACTAGTAATATTGTCAGAAAAGCCTTCACGTTGCTGCGACAGTATAGCGGGAAGATGAAGAGATGTTCTTTTGTCTTGAACACTACCAATGGAGTTGCAGTTGGTGATGCGACGCTGCCATTATGGAAGGATTACTTCAGTTTATCACTGAATCGTCCAGCGCCAGTACCTGAGCTCCCGCATGTTCAGAGAGCACATTACGATGTCAGTGAGGAACCGCCGACTGAGGCTGAAGTTTTGAATTGTGTTCGGAAAATGAAGAATGGAAAGGCAGGTGGAGATGGCAACGTCACTGCTGAGATGCTGAGAGCTCTCCCTCGTGAAATGAACAACACTCCGTGCCATATGGATGAGCGAAAGGATACCCGATTCGTGGAGGCATGCGGCCATCGCACTTCTTCACAAGAAGTTATCCGTCATCGTAAAGGAACGACCAGAGATGAGCAAGCCGGCTTTCGACCTGGAAGATCGATAACCGACCAAGATCGTCGATCAAGTGTTCGACGTGAGAAGAGTAAATGAATTGTGGCAGCGGTATCCGAAGCCATTACAGCTTGTTTTTTGGACTTTGAAGCCGCGTTCGACTCTCCTCATCGTGGTCGATTGCTCAACGCTCTGCGAGCAGACGGAGTCCCGCAATAGTATATTCGGTTAATCGAGGACATGAACAGAGGAACAACTGCAGTAGTTCGTACTTCTGTCGGATTTACGTCAGCTTTCGAGGTGAAAACAGGAGTTAGGCAAGGAGCCGTCGCAGGACCTTTCCTTTTTTAACCTCGCCGTTGATGTCATCATGCGTAGAGTGGCAGAACAGTTTCCTGGGGATGTGATCCTAACACCATCAGGGCACTCCCTTGTCGACCTGGAGTACGCCGACGACATTGTGTTTTTCGCTGAAAACAACGCAAAACTGCAAAGGATTGTGAACCTCGTTTCGAAGTATGCCGCAGCCTATGGACTTCGTCTTCGTCCCTACAAATGTAAGCAGATGTGGGTCTCTCAGGGCCCTTCTACGGGAGTTTGTGTGGACGGACAACGTATCGGACTGGTGGATGAATTCTGTTATTTGGGCTGTTTGCTGAAGAACGATGGTAGTTATGCAGCGGATATTCGACAACGATGTGCGAAAGCTACGTCCGCATTCAATTCTCTAACCAAGTGTTTGTGGTCTACCCCCATCACGGAGGAAGTCAAGTTGCGCGTCTACTTATCCGCTATTCGCCCTATCATGATGTACGGATCGGAGACGTGCGCAGCACCGAAGACGCAGATGGAAAGGTTGGATTGCACGGAGAGGAAGCTTTTTAGGCTTTCGCTTGGATATTTCTGGCCGCGTGTATGCCATAACGAAGATATTCACAAGGAAATCGACGCAGTACATGAACGCTTGACACGAGGGAGGTGCCAGCATCTCCCAACGCCATCTCAAGCAGCGATGGAAAGTCGACTTCGACTGCTCGGGCATATACTAAGAAGAACACCGGAACGTCTCGTACAACACGCTTTAAGAATGCTGCCAAATCCTGTCTGGAAACGGCCACCTGGGCATAGGCGAAAGTTCTGGACGGATGTGGTTGAACAGGATTTGTCACTCGGCATCGAAAGACAGTTCAGGCGCGATGTTTCGTTTCGCAGGAAATGGAATAGTGACAGATGGATGGAATGTGTTCAAATTGTGGCTGAAAACCGTGAAAATGGACAAGGCTGACTATTAGGACGGCACCGCTCGGTGAAGATGAGGAATGATTGCGTCAGGCGAAAGCCAACCGATTAAGTTTAGTAAGTCTTCGCCAGTTGAGGTTAGGAAGACTTGATGAGGTGAGGGAGCGGCCAGAGGTTCGCCGCCGCGCAAGCTCGGTAGGATATGGGTGTTAGACACAACTTTGAAATCACCCTCATTTCAACTATCGTTGTGGAATGAGAACACTTGCCATGCAGAGCGGAGGGATGAGTGTTCTTCACAGTACAGGTTTCCTAACCTGGGCTGCGGTCTCCTCTTGGCTCACACCTTTCCAGTCTCTGGCCCACCCCACATCTTTCCCTCTGACGCATCAGGCTCAGATCTATGTAGCTTTCAGCTTGGATGAGAGTTGGTTGAATTACTTTAGTCACCTGGTAAGAGTTATTTGTGTCATATGAGACATGTTTCATCCCATCACGTCTCTCGCATCCAGTCTAATTTCTCCTTTAGTGGCCGACCGGAGCCCGCCGGAAAGGATGACTATAGTCACGTGGCCAACAGGATTGCCCTTTTTTACAGAAATAAAGTTATGAAATGGAGGTAGCAGTGTGGATAGCACCCTAAGAATACGGAATGTTTCATGATCGGCCCGATAAGCAGGCGTTTGTCCCCCCCCCTCCCCCCGTCATACGCGTATTGCATACTCTGGAATTCGCTGAGTACCACTCTCGCATCAAGACAGGATCACCGGCCGGGTTACGAGAGTGGTATTGAAAAAAGGGGCGGAGTTTTCGCAGCATATCCGGCCCTGAGTGCCCTATATGCTGCCGATATGGATTCGTGGCTAGCAGCAATGTAGCAGCATATTTCGTCGAGTCTCATCTCCTCCTTTGCGGCATATGCTGCTTTGAGAGCTGCATCTGCTGCGGCAATGAATTCTTGGCCATCGAACCTACGACAGCATATGCTGCTGATTCTCGCAGCATATGCTGTTCCGATGGATTCTTGGCTTTCAAGCCCAAGACAGCATATGCTGCAGATCCTCGCGGCATATGCTGCTGCAATGAATTGTAGGCCATCAGACGCAAGACAGCATATGCTGCGAACCCTCGCAGCATGTGCTGCCGCATTATTAACAATGAATTCCTAGCATCCAGGGGCCGGACGCATCAACGCTCCGGGTTGGGGTAGGGACAGGGCAGTCGGCGTCTTTGAAGACCTCTGTAGATCACAAAATCAGTCGTGCCCCTGCAGTGTCCTTGGCTTCCCCAGCCGCCCCAGCTAGGATGTTGGGCACCTGGGGAAGCGAAAGACACTGCAGGGGCACGACTGGTTACGGATCTACGAAGATCTTCAAAGGCGCCGACTGCCCAGCACCTGCCCAACCCGGAGCGTTGATGCATCCGGCCCTTTGCACACGGCAGCAATTGTCGCGGATGCTCTCAGCAAAATCTGTAGCCCTTAGGTTCTGCTCGCGTGTAGTTGGCGCCGTGCTGCGGCTATAACACAAAAAAGAACGCTCAAGAAAGCTTCTGTAAGGTTTATTAATTCATAACCAACACAAAAATATTACACTGTCACTTCATTTACTG
Organism: Aplectana chamaeleonis; assembly: GCA_029168955.1. Lineage (NCBI taxonomy): Eukaryota > Metazoa > Nematoda > Chromadorea > Rhabditida > Cosmocercidae > Aplectana > Aplectana chamaeleonis. Next base: position 78,321 of record JAPDOI010001399.1, on the reverse strand, counting down.
GCTTGAGCCTGACTATGGAGTAACATCAACAAAAAAACAAATATATAGTGACAAAGAGATCAAAATAGATCTTATCTTCAGATATAAAGCGGAGACGAACATGTAAAGACAAAAAAATGAAGAACTGCAATCAACAAAAAAAAAGTCTTAAACACCCTTGGTCCTGCGGCCCATTGTGCCCTCGCTTGCCTCGCTTGAATTTGGGGTGGCCGAGGTTCCAGAACGGTCTTCTTCTGAAATCGGTGTTCAAGGGCATTTTCACGCTGGAAATCTTCGAAAAAAAAAGTGTGAATGTATACCCACCGGGGCAGGAACGAGCTCTTCGTTTTGCAGAACGTACTGCCGGATGTCCGCCCTGAAATCTACGTTTTTAGGGGAATATACGCTAAAAATTGTACCACCATAAGTATATTTTGACATGATGAGTCCGTTAAGCCTTATCATGTAAAAATATCGTAATAAGTACCTCGGTAAATGCTCAAATTCCGTACGGCTCGTAAATATGGGCGTGGCCAGGTGCGATGGTCAAGTAGCCCCCTTGCTGCTATAGCAATATTTAACGCGTTTATATTCAATCGGTGGCTGTCATTTGAATTCCCACGCGGCGGCTGGCGTGGCGCGGGGCAGCGACCAGACCAGATGGTACGTCGCGCGCGGCGGTTAACATGCGTTGTGTGTCGTGTCGCGGAGTACCACCACGCGTTAAATTGGATCATTTCTCTTAAACGAGAAGGGAATTGACTTCTCGTTGAGGGGAGATCACCCAATTTAACGCGTTCTGAGCATCATTCGCTCCCGATGTCTTTTTGATTGTTTCGTCAGTAAAGAAGCAAGTTGTCGCAACGAAAACAAAAATGTGCCATAATAATACAGATAAAAGATAAAAAAAGGTACATTACACCTAAATAGATAGAACAATATCAAATATTGATTAGTTTTGCTTGGGTACGGATAATTGCGGAAATTACGCAATTGCGCGTAGTCGCCTAGCGTTCGCGCGCCGTTCACACCTTGATTTCCGCGCGACGCGATTTTTGCGTCGCGCTGAGCCATTGCGTCGCGCCGCGAAAACTCTGAACGCCGCCTTAAAGGCACAGTCCAACCTCAGATGTGATTTTTGACATTTTGGTCCGGTCGCCGTCTATAGCAACCCTGCCAAGCGCGAACTCTCAATTTGCTCAAATAAGCGAGAAAAAGCTAGGAAAAAGTCGACCACGCCCCCTCCAAAGAAAAAATGGGCAACGCCCACTGGCAGGTTTCCGACCTCAATAAGGAAGAGACGCGCAAATGATAACATTCAAAATCTATGTTCTTCCTTTTGTTTTCGGTCTGGCTTAATATCATGACCTGCTTCAGAATGATTGCTGCGAATAACGAGAAAATACAGACTCGAGACAACTCGTCCGCGAACTTCTACCAGATCAAATTCAAAATCTTTAGCAGGTCGTAACCCCGTTCATATTAAGTTCTGAGTGATTTCAGAAACACTATTGTGATCAGCGTGAAGTTTGCTCCAAAACAGGCAGAAAAAAACGAAAATCTGATTTCGAGTTTGGACTGTGGCTTTAAAGGAAGTGTTCACGATAATCTTCGATTTTGAGATTAATCGCTAAATCGATTGTTTGGCCCCCGAGTAGAACTGAAATGGCGAAGAAACCGAGAAAAACGCACCAGAAGGGCAAAAAAACCTCAAGTATCAGCCCGCCTCTCAAGTATCAATGGAACTGTTCGTTGTGACAATGAAATCTTTTGTGGACCCATCTTTTTCAATTCTCCATTCTGTATTGCTCCGTTCTTTCCTTCGGGCCCTAACTAATACTGTTTTGCCCAAAATATTCTTCCACTTTCGATTAGCCCCATTTTTTACCGGTGACAACCACCGTGAACATGTTCATCCAACCAGACAACTAGTCCAGGACATGGAATAATGTCACTGAAATAAGACGAATTAGTTGGCTTCTCGACGTTTCTTCGTGATTTTGGTAACATATGGTTGCCAACGCATTGTTTTGAGTGGAAAACTTGGAAACGAGAATCATCGTGAACACTGCCTTTAAAGGCAGTGTTCACGATGATTTTCGTTCCCGAGTTTTCATTTCAAAACAACGTCATGGCAACCAGGTCTTACCAAATTCACGAAGGAACAGTGAGAAACGCACTAAAACTTCTTATTTCAGTGACATTATTCTCTGACCTGGACTAGCTGTCTGGTTGGATGAACATGTTCGCAGTAGTTGTCACTGGTAAAAAATGGGCCAATCAAAAATAGAAAAATATTTTAGGCAAAACAGTATTAGTTAAGATCCAAAGGAGAGAACGGAACGACAGAAAGCAGAAAATTGGAAAGGCGGATCCACAAGAGATTTCATTGTCACAACGAACACTATTAGTGAGAGTTAAAAGGTGGGGTGAGAGTAAAGTATTTGATTCCCTTCTCGAGCGTCTTTCTCGATTTCTTCGTTATTTCAGTTCTACCCGGTGGCCAAACAATCTATTTAGCGATTAATATCAAAATCGAAGATAATCGTGAACACTGCCTTTAAGGGGAGGTTCACTGTGTATTGGACCAAAAAGAAATATGAATTTTTCAATAAAAAGATTAAACTTACCTTCACATGGAGTCCTTGCCGAAGACGAAGGACGGGATCAATAGCGGGCTTGGGTCGGGACGCGCAGTCTCATTTTCGCGCCTAATTTGAATTCAAACGCTGCCTGAACCTCGCGGGTGCTTTCATGCGTGCGTTCGCACTTCAGGGTTTTTTCATTTTTCTCATACGTATCGACCGGGCCGGTAGCGGCGGGCTCCAGTGGGTCACTGCAGGCCATGGCAAGTCACAGCCGGTCACATGCATTTACACCAATTATGACCGGGCCTTAAGCCATAACCTGGTCGGTACAAATTTTCCTTTCTTATCCATAGCTGGCCTTTTCTTAATTGTTCAGGGGCCGTATGCATCAACGCGACGGGTTGGGGCAGGGCAGGGCAGTCGGCGTCTTTGAAGGTCTCCCTAGATCACGGAATCAATCGTGCTCCAGTAGTGCCCTTTGCTCCCGTAGCCGCGCCCGCTAGGGCGAATGGGGCGGCTGGGGAAGCGAAAGACAATGCAGGGGCGCGATCGATTGTAAGATCTACCGAGACCTTCAGAAGCGCCGACCGCCCTGCTCCTGCTCCAACCAAGCGCGTTGATGCATCCGGCCCACAGAGGTCAGTGTTAAACTTTACCTGTGAAGGTATTGACAGAAATATGTATCACAACATTTTTAAGGTGCGACAATGGCGACCTCGAGGGCTGTTCTTATGACGATCGGTCAGCTATCATTCTACGATCAGATTAAGGAAATGCTCATCAAGAGTGGAATCGCTAAAGACAACCTTTACACTCATTTCACCAGTAGCTTCCTTGCGGTCTGTGTTCTAGTGAAGTAATATTTCATCATTTCTATTGCGTTTTCGAAAGAAATTTCAGGCTAGTATAGCCACAATGATGACGCAACCGCTAGATGTTATGAAGACTCGAATGATGAACGCCCCTCCAGGACAATTCAAGGTTTGTGGTCTCATTCGAATTTAGAACTTTGGCTGTCGCCATGGTGTGGGTAAGTGTTATAATTTGTACCGATCGAGCCAGCCATCGAAGAGGACAAAGAGGCACAGATGTTCACTCTGCGTCTGCGCTCGCAGTGTTGGGTTCCCTCCCTGTGTAGAGGATTCGGCGTCCATGACGACGGCGATGATCATCCCGTTTACGATGGACCTCACACGGCCGCTTCGTCACCTCAAGAATGAACATGATGGTTCTCTTTATTGCAACGGGATCCTAAACGAATTGCTGTGTGTGTACCCGTGACAGAGACGCAGTTGGAAAGCCTCTGTCATTTAGGAAAATCAAAACAAGTTACCTGTAATATAAATGTAACTTACTTGAATGTCTCAAGTATCTTTCATTTATAATGCATGTAACTTACATTTATATTACACGTAACTTAAATTTATATTGCATGTAAGTTACACTCATGTTACATGAAACTGGCATTTATATTTCCGCTATGGGTGGCCATCACGTGACACAGACGACACGCGACGCAGAGAGCGCGACCCAGACCACACACTACGAAAAAATCCTGTGCGGAGCCTTCCCCGCTGGTGTGGGGTCAAGTACCTCAACCGTGGGTAATTGAACCAACAGCAACGCCAGTCGTAAGCCTGGCCCCGCGCGTGCGTCGGACATCCCCCTTGGAAATATCTTCTCGGCCGATTTGAGTTATTTGTACCTTATACACTGCGTATCATAAGGATAGGACACCCCCTGAAATGGTCGGTCTCGTGTTCGTTGAGCAAGATAGATATTTTCGCCAACACTACTGTGATCAGAATGTAAAGTAACCCCTGTATACCTCTTTTGGGTCAGATCGAATGTTTGTGCACTTTTCCAGAATAAATTGGTGTTCTGAATCGCGTATCAAAAAGATAGGACACCCCTGGGTTAAATCGGATTTCTCGTTTGATAAAATTGTTTGATCGCAAATTTAATGGTGTATTGACCCTCGTCGCTCCTTTATCGCATCAAGTACTCGATTTGGTATACTATCGACCAAGTTTACCAGCCTTTGCGAGGCGATCTTGCTCCATCTCTCGGTTATGGCCTGTTGAAGCGCAGAAATCGAGAGATATCGTCGGCCACTGGCTCAGACACGGCGAAATAAAATATCCGAAATATTCTTCACGCTGTTCAGTACAGGACTGTCAAGTAGCCACTCTGGACAAGATAGTTATTGCCGAGCAAAGAAGCCGACCTCCGACCTGCTCGCGTGAACTTTCTGGTTGTCCTGTTAGAAACTGCAACATTGTAGCCCGAAAACATGGGGAAATGAAGGTAGGTGTTACTCTGGTATCCTCTGACACTAACAGGAGATCACCTTACTGCTGGCGAGCGCAAGCTGTAGACGTCCTTGAAAGGCAAATGCTCTGACAGATTATGGGATCTGCGACCACTGATCCAACGGCTAAAGTGGACAGCTACTTCGACTATTTGTTTATAGACGATTGTTCCTGACGGAAAGGAATTTTCTCTTGATAGGTCTTTTGGTCGGAAGTGTTGCTAAAGGAATTCGATGATAGGTGCTGACAAATTTAGCGTTCGAAACTGCGGTCGCAGATCTCCCATGATCTGTCAGTGCATTTGCCCGACAAGTACGTCTACAGCTTGCGTTTGCCAGCTGTCCGATGATATCCAGTTAGTACCAGAGGATATCAGAGTAACACCTACCTCCATTTCCTTATGTTTTCGAGCTACAAAGTTGCAGTTTCTAGCAGGACAACCAGAAAGTTCACGCGAGCAGGTCTGAGGTCAGCTTGTTTGCTCGGCAATGATTACAGTAGCGGTCATAAATCTATTGATATTAATTTTTTTCCAAATATCTTTGCTCTAACTGAGGCTATCGATTTTATCTTTTAAAATGATATTTTCGGTCATAATGCGGATATAATGAAGCATGTTGCAGGAGTATACCGTGAATGCATATCGAAGGGAATATTATTTGTCAATATTTAGAATCTACGACTTTTTGTCTCTACTCAAACTCGTTTTTTCTCTTCGTCGTTTTCGATATTCACTTCATGGTTTTTGTATTTCATAGGATTGTTAGTTTATTCAGAAGTAGAAATTTGTCACGTAGTGATTAAAGATCTATCATATGAGGTTCTGAAGGGGTCTATCAGGAGTCGTTCTTGGAAAAGTGTTGGCGATCACAACACATGCTGTTTGAAAAATTTTGAACGTCAGCACTAGTCACCTATTGAGACAGGAACCTTGTGAATGACTTCCTGAGATAAGAGCAATACTGGGTGATATTATAGCACGCACATTTAAGTGGAGTCAAGTGAAGATGCTCCGCCGTGCACACTAGCCTGGTCTTCTGATGCCATGTTCTCATCAGAAGCCATTTGATGGAATGATGTGCAAAGGGTCCGGAGCTAGTGTACCGACGCGTTGCAGTATCAGACGATACCTGAGAAACTTCACCCACCAATTAGCCGTTCTGACTTGTTTTTGTGCGTTTTTTGTGCAAGTTCTCACTTATTTTCATTTTTGTGATGACCAGAACTGCATTCTTAAAAGCAAATTGAACATTCGTTTTTATCGCGAACCTTTCTCGTGCTTTCGTACGGTGGCACAGTAAGGCCGGGATCACACTTCCCGCGACCAGCGACAGCGGCAATGCATATTAGGCATATCGATTTTCGGTCGATATTGATCACAAACATTATTATGTCGCGTCGCTCGTCGCGGGAAGTATGATCCCGGCCTAAGGGTAGCATCCCAAGGCAGAGATCGAATTCAACCGCCCCTTGTCAGCAGCTGCTGCAGTTAATTGTTAGCAGCACCTACTGCTGACAGCGAGGAGTTGAACCCGATGTCTGCCCTAGGATGCAATCCCCATTTAGCTGGCGTACTACCCTACGGGTAAGTGCTCTGAGAGTCCTGGCCGAGCAATAGCCGATAAATAGCCACAAAATGTCTGCTTTTTATATATTTATTGAGTACAGGTAACTACAGAGAACATGAACCGGGTAAAAAAACACAAACACTTTCTTCTCATGTGGACCTAGGAACACAACAGCTTCTTACTTGCAGTGCGTTTCAAACTCCACAAAGCAGAAGGTACCGGTACCGGTGTAATATCTAGGTTAAGAGAGACAAAAGTTGATCCGGCTTTACAAGTTAATGTACAGGCTCTAATATTGCCCTTCGAAGCTGCATATGAAATCTTAAGCTTGCTTGCCCTGGTCCTCGAGCGGTTCAGCCTATACACTGCGTATCATAAAGATAGGACATCCCCTGAAATTGTCGGTCTTGTGTTGGTTGATCTGGATAGATCTTTCCCGTCAATACTACTGTGATCAAAATGTAAAAGTAACACCCATATACCTCTTTTGAGTTAGATCGAGTGTTTTTGTACTTTTCTAGAATAAATTTATGTTTCAAACCGTGTATCAAAAAGATAGGACACTCCTGGGTTATATCGGATTTCTCGTTCAATAAAGTTGTGAGATCACAAATCTAATGGTCAATCGGGTCTCCTTACTCCCTTATCGCACCAAAAACTCGGTTTGGTATGCTTTCGACCGAAATGATCTGCCTTTGCAAGTCGATCTTGCTTCATTTCTCGGCTATTACCTGTTCGAGCGAAGAAATCGAGATATATCGCCGGCCATTGGCGTAGACCCGACGAACTAAAATATTCCAGAGATTCTTCTATTTGTTAGGATCAGTACTGTAGATCTTCTATTTGTTATGGATCAGGACTGTAGACTAGCCACCCTGAACAAGATCTCGGTAGGTCTAATGGACTGAAGTGGTAACTAAAGGAATCTAGGATAGGTTCTGTCCAGTTTAGCCTCTAGAACTGCGAAGGTAGATCTCCTATAATCCGTCAGAGCATTTGGCTCTGAGGGACGTCTACAGTTCGCCGTGGTCAGTTATCGGACGATCTCCAGCGAGTACGAGAGGACGTAAAGTGACTTTTACCTTCATTGCCCCATGTTTTCGGGCGACAAACTTGCAGCTTCTATCAGAACAGGCAGAAAGTTCACGTGAGCGGGTCTGAGGTAGGCTTCTTTTCTCGAAAATAACTATCTTGTCCAAAAGGCTAGTCTGCAGTCCTGATCTCAACAAAATGAAGAATCTCTAGGATACTTTACTCCGTTGGTTCTGAGCGAATGGTCAGCGATATCTCTCGATATATGCGCTGCAACCAACCATAATTGAGAAATGGAGCAAGATCGACTTGCAAAGGCATATCATTTTGTTCGAAAATATACCAAACCGAGTATTTGTCAAAGTCGAGGCGCGAGGAGGGCCTATAGGCCATTAGATTGGTGATCACACGAAATTATCGAACGAGAAATCCGATTTAACCCAGGGGTGTTCTATCCCTTTGATACATGGTTTAAAACATGAATTAATTCCAGAAACGTGCACAAACATTAGATCTCACTCAAAAGAGCTAAACGGGGGTTACTTTACATCTTAATCACAGTAGTGTTGGCGAAAATATCTATCTAGGTCAACAAACACGAGACAGACAAATTCAGGGGGTGTCCTATCTTTATGACACGCAGTATAGAATCTACAAAGGTTAACTTTCGCAATGCCAGCTAGTAACTTGAACACCATGCAAAAATCATTAAGGCGTCTGCAAGATTCTAGAGAATGGATCTTCAACTCTCTATTCCTTGCTCCCACATTCGGTATTATGTCATAGGCCTGGATTAGAGACCTTACATATATTTTGCGTGTAAAATTGTCTTGGATTTTCTCATGTTGCAAAATATCTTTTCTTTTATGCGGTAAAAAAAACTGTCGTTCCATTCTGCGAAATTGGTCTGACGTAGTTTGGGATGCTCTCAACAACTCTTTTCTGTCTCGAATGGCCAACGCCTTGAAAATGAGGAATGTCTTAGAAGAAGCTTTTCTGCACAAGTACTTGTAATGTTCGGAGAAGTCGAGTTTGCTGTTGTAGTGGAAATCCAGATCTTTGACAGAGGACACGGAATTCAGCACATGGCCATCCAAATTGTATGTACATGGCAAATCCGACATGCCCAGCCTGATGAACACTGTCTTTTCAGAAGTCAACGTTAGTTTCCACTTATGAGACCAATCAAGAATGATTTCTAATGCACAAGCCACCATACTCTGATCTTCTTCGCTTTCGACCTTCTTATAAATCTTAAAGGCAGTATTCACGATAAATTTCACTTCCGATATCCCCACGATTTACGGAATGTCTGGTGCCCTAAATAGCAAGGCATGCAAAAAAGGACACGAAAGACGCGTTTTTAAGCAAAAATAGGCCATCTCTTGTTTACGTTTATTTTTGAGCGTGGAGGAATTGACCGCTTAAAGGATGATAGCTATCAGTGCAAAGAAGCGATCAGCTTACTTATCAGCACTTCCTTCACTTGATTATTCCTGTAATCTGGGTCTTCTTTTGTTCATTCTGAGGGGGCGGATCTGGGGCACCAGGCGTGTCTGGGGATCCTAGAGATTCTTCATTTTGTTGAGATCAGGACTGCAGACTAGCCACTTTGGACAAGATAGTTATTTTCGAGAAAAGAAGCCTACCTCAGACCCGCTCACGTGAACTTTCTGCCTGTTCTGCTAGAAGCTGCAAGTTTGTCGCCCGAAAACAGGCAATGAAGGTAAAAGTAACTTTTACGTCCTCTCGTACTCGCTGGAGATCGTCCGATAACTGACCACCGCGAGCTGTAGACGTCCCTCAGAGCCAAATGCTCTGACGGATTATAGGAGATCTACCTTCGCAGTTCTAGAGGCTAAACTGGACAGCACCTATCCTAGATTCCTTTAGTTACCACTTCAGTCCATTAGACCTACCGAAATCTTGTTCAGGGTGGCTAGTCTACAGTCCTGATCCATAACAAATAGAAGATCTACAGTCCTGATCCTAACAAATAGAAGAATCTCTGGAATATTTTAGTTCGTCGGGTCTACGCCAATGGCCGGCGATATATCTCGATTTCTTCGCTCGAACAGGTAATAGCCGAGAAATGAAGCAAGATCGACTTGCAGAGGCAGACCATTTCGGTCGAAAGCATACCAAACCGAGTTTTTGGTGCGATAAGGGAGTAAGGAGACCCGATTGACCATTAGATTTGTGATCTCACAACTTTATTGAACGAGAAATCCGAGATAACCCAGGACTGTCCTATCTTTTTGATACACGGTTTGAAACATAAATTTATTCTAGAAAAGTGCACAAACACTCGATCTAACTCAAAAGAGGTATATGGGGGTTACTTTTACATTTTGATCACAGTAGTATTGACGGGAAAGATCTATCCAGATCAACCAACACGAGACCGACAATTTCAGGAGATGTCCTATCTTTATGATACGCAGTGTATAGGCTGAACCGCTCGAGGACCAGGGCAAGCAAGCTTAAGATTTCATATGCAGCTCCGAAGGGCAATATTAGAGCCTGTACATTAACTTGTAGAGCCGGATCAACTTTTGTCTCTCTTAACCTAGATATTACACTGGTACCGGTACCTTCTGCTTTGTGGAGTTTGAAACGCACTGCAAGGAAGAAGCTGTTGTGTTCCTAGGTCCACATGAGAAGAAAGTGTTTGTGTTTTTTTACCCGGTTCATGTTCTCTGTAGTTACCTGTACTAAATAAATATATAAAAAGCAGACATTTTGTGGCTATTTATCGGCTATTGCTCGGCCAAGACTCTCAGAGCACTCATCCGTAGGGTAGTACGCCAGCTAGATGGGGATTGCATCCTAGGGCAGACATCGGGTTCAACTCCTCGCTGTCAGCAGTAGGTGCTGCTAACAATTAACTGCAGCAGCTGCTGACAAGGGGCGGTTGAATTCGATCTCTGCCCTGGGATGCTACCCTTAGGCCGGGATCATACTTCCCGCGACGAGCGACGCGACATAATAATGTTTGTGATATGCATTGCCGCTGTCGCTGGTCGCGGGAAGTGTGATCCCGGCCTTACTGTGCCACCGTACGAAAGCACGAGAAAGGTTCGCGATAAAAACGAATGTTCAATTTGCTTTTAAGAATGCAGTTCTGGTCATCTTAAAAATGAAAATAAGTGAGAACTTGCACAAAAAACGCACAAAAACAAGTCAGAACGGCTAATTGGTGGGTGAGGTTTCTCAGGTATCGTCTGATACTGCCACGCGTCGGCACTCTTGCTCCGGACCCTTTGCACATCATTCCATCAAATGGCTTCTGATGAGAACATGGCATCAGAGACCAGGCTAGTGTGGATGGCGGAGCATCTTCACTTGACTCCACTTCAATGGAAATTTTTTTCCGGCTGAATCTACGCCTCGCTCGTTCGTATGTAGCACCAAAATCAGCATAGAAAACTACTATTTTCCACTGTTGTGGAGTCAAATGAAAGTGCTCCGCCGTCCACACAAGCCTGGTCTTCTGTTGCCATGTTCTCATCAGAGGCCATTTGAAGGAACGATTGGCAAAGAGTCCCGAGCTAGTGTGCCGACGCTTGACAGTGTCAAACGATACCTGAGAAACTTTTATAAGAAATGTTCAAGAAAATAAACCCACAAAATCACCCGTGTTTAATGAAATTCCTTGAGATTTCCTCTAGTGTATTGAGCATTGAGCCTCAGAATGTCGCTTAATGTGCGTGCTATAATATCACCCAGTATTGCTCTTATCTCAGGAAGTCATTCACAAGGTTCCTGTCTCAATAGGTGACTAGTGCTGACGTTCAAAATTTTTCAAACAGCATGTGTTGTGATCGCCAACACTTTTCCAAGAACGACTCCTGATAGACCCCTTCAGAACCTCATATGATAGATCTTTAATCACTACGTGACAAATTTCTACTTCTGAATAAACTAACAATCCTATGAAATACAAAAACCATGAAGTGAATATCGAAAACGACGAAGAGAAAAAACGAGTTTGAGTAGAGACAAAAAGTCGTAGATTCTTAATATTGACAAATAATATTCCCCTTCGATATGCATTCACGGTATACTCCTGCAACATGCTTCATTATATCCGCATTATGACCGAAAATATCATTTTAAAAGATAAAATCGATAGCCTCAGTTAGAGCAAAGATATTTGGAAAAAAATTGATATCAATAGATTTATGACCGCTACTGTAATCATTGCCGAGCAAACAAGTCGACCTCAGACCTGCTCGTACGTAGTATTCATTCGGCTTCGCCGAACGATGCACCGGCTTCGCCGCCCACCCTCCGCGTAATATTTATTTGGCTTCGTCGAACGATGGGCCGGCTTCGCCGGCTACACTCCATGTAGAATTCGTTCGGCTTCGCCGAACGATGGGCCGTCTTCGCCGACCCCCTTCTCTACGTAGTATTCGATCGGCTTCGCCGAACGATGAACCGGATTTGCCGACCCCCCACCCTGCGCGTAGTAGTCGTTCGGCTAAGCTGAACGTTGGGCCGGCTTCGCCGACCCCCACCCTCCGCGTAGTATTCGTTCGGCTTCGCCGAACGATGGACCGGCTCCGCCGGCCACCCTCCGCGTAGTATTCGTTCGGCTACGCCGAACGATAGGCCGGCTTTGCCGACCACCCACCCTCCGCGTAGTATTCGTTCGGCTTCGCAGGCTACCCTCCGCGTGGCATTCGTTCGGCTTCGCCGAACGATGGGCCGGCTTCGCCGAACCTCCACCTCCGCGTAGTATTCGTTCGGCTTCGCCAAACGATGGGCCGGCTTCGCCGGCTACCTTCTACGTTGTATTCGTTTGGCTTCGCCAAAAGATGGGCCGGCTTCTCCGACCCCCTCGCTCCACGTAGTATTCGTTCGGCTCCGCCGAATCCCCACCTCCGTTTAGTATTCGTTCGGTACGTCGAACGATGGGCCGGCTCCGCACACCCCCTCTTTCTCCGTAGTATTAGTTTGGCTTGGCCAAACGATGGGCCGGCTGCGCCGGTCACCTTATATCTTGCATTCGTTTGGATTCGCCAAGCGATGGGCCACCTTCCACGTAGAATTTGTTTGGCTTTGCCGGCCCTCTTCCATCAATCAGGTACAGTGTGCCAGCCTCCATGTAGTTTTCGTCGGGCTTCGCACAATGATGGGCCGAATGCGCCGCCCCTCCCACTCTACACAGTATTTGAAAAGAATCGAGCTTCACCATTTTCCCCATAAGACGGAAGACATCCTTATTCAAAACGGTGGGAACTTCCGCTTCACAGAAGAATTCGCGCTTTTCTCTTCTCTCGTGGAAATGGAGGTCATCGGCCTTTAACGGAAAAGCGAAGTGGGCAGGCCTCGGGTCCTTCACGAAAAAGAAATCGCGCTTCTTCCTTCGTCTATAAAGGGCACTGGTATACTTCAGCGACAGCCGGTCGCCGGAGTTGTCGCCGCTCCCGCGCGTTTTTGCGTACCTACATTTCTGCATACAGGCTATAAAACGGCGAAATCACAGGGCTCCTACGCGAGCTGGTACGGAGCGTAGGTTAGAGCAAGTGAGAGAGCGGAGGGCGGAAGGAGGTTGAGGCGTCGCGCGCGCCGCTCGCGCCTCGAATGATGTGAATTACCACGTTTTGTAGAGCGTACCCGCATCTGCAAACCAATTAATGAATGCCGACATTGCTCCTGATATTGTTTTCCTGAATTAACATGGATCACAAAAGAGACTTCTACTTTTAAGCAGCGGAGGAGTTCCGAGAAATGGCCTCTAAAATTATTTAGCTTTCGAAATCTCATATTTTATTCTTAAGAATATTTCAGCGGCAATCTCCGGTCTGGTTTTATTCTGGAACTCGAACCTCGACAATTTTTGATGTGTCCCTCAATTGACAGTACCATTCGCGAAAAAAGTAATCTCGTATTTCGTCCGTAAGAAAAGAAAAGACATTGAAGATTTGCAAAATGCGTCAGTGGACCTTTAAAACCCGGTGGAAAGCTCGAATATCCCTCTAGCCCTCTCCGGCGCCCTTTTGATGCTAAAAAAACAGTTTCGAGAATTTGCAGTAAACTTTTTTTCGTTTCAGAATAGTCTCGGATCTAATTTTGATATAAGAATAGAAATCTTGACTGTTCAACAAAGAAATTCAATGCTCTTTCTTCTCAAAATAGTCCAAAACTGAAAAAAAGTGCAGCGAGAAAAATCTAGACCAGAATCGGAGACAAATCACCAAAATCTTTTCCTTGCCTTCGTTTCCAGATTCTAGAGCTAAACACTTTCAAAAACATTGATACCAGGTGGCATGGATAACAGAAAGAGAAGGATCAATACATGCAAGAAGAAGAAAGGCAATTTCTACTTAATGAGGGAAAAAAGCTGGATTGCGAAACACTCCCCGCTTCAGTGCCTGCATTAGATGCGCAGGGGGTACTGTAACGGGCGCGAAATTCTCGCGTTTTGTGCTAAAATCCCTTTTTTGTGAATGGCCTCGTGCGATTTTTTATATATAGAGGATCGTAAAGGGGAATTCCGAGGTATAGAAACATGCGGAAATCGGAATTTCGCTCATCGTTGCTGTGCAAGCCTCTACGCCGCGTTACCGTCGCCACGACGCAAGTGCGCATTAGGGGCCGAATAGAGTCTCGCCGCGCAGCGGCGCGGCAGCATTGTGTGCAGCCGTATCGATCACGCGGTGCCGCGAAGCGGCGCGGCGGGTCGATTAGACCTGATCAGGGCAGAATCTGGCAGCGGCCGCCGCCCGGCGCTGCCCGCATGGACAGGCGCGCCCGCCTTGCAACCCCGAGCGGTGCGGCGAAGTGGCGCGGCGACAGCAGACGGTCGTGCCTGCTTTCCATGATTAATTGGTCTCGCATATATGTTTATGAGGTGAATGTTCCTTTCACTGCTCAAGTACATCAAGATCACTTCAATTCGTAAGGTTTCGGGCTGGTGAAACGTGATTTTTGATGAGTTTTAAGGATTTCAACACCAATTCGAGCGCTCATTTTTTTCTAACCTTTAAATTCGAAAACCCCCACGTAACTTTTGAGCCACGTTTTTCTATATTTCCAATTGAGGAGCTTATTCTAAGCTGAGAGCAGGTCTTCTATGAATAACTAATTTTCGAAAAGGTAGTGTTGCCACGATAAGTAATAGTGAGTGCAAGACATGGACATTAGACGCTAGGTTTCCAATTAATTAATGATCCGATCACCATGTTTTTAGAATACGCCGAAGAAATAAGTAGTTCGCATGATCACTTCTGCAAAAAACTCGAGCTAATGAGTTTTTTGAATAAACCAATAATAATTGAAGAGGGCTATCCGTTCTTTTTCGAATTTGTGAAAACTTTAAAAAATTTATCCTCTATTCGATTCGAATGATCGAAAGATTTGTCCGCATATTCAGATAAAAATTAAAATCCTCGAACTATTCCGGAATGATTATAGAATATTCTCCAATTTTTATCAGTGACAGAGAGTGTTCGAATGGCGTGACCCAAACTTGTCCGAATATTCGGAAAACTGGATATTTATATTTGTCAAAAAAGCGAATATTCGGAAAACCATTTGATATGAAATCCCGAATGAATCGAATATCCGAAACACCTATCAATGCAAAATTTCGAAAGAATCGATAGCTGGATAAACAAATGATTTATTACCCTGAATAAACCGAATACCCGAGAAAACTGAAAGTCCGAAATCCCGAATAAATCGAATCGTTCGAAAATTAGAAATTGTGGTTTTCAAATATGTATATCGAACATTCCATCAGCTCGAAAATTTTTTCGAATAACTTTTTGATTCCCCTCAAATATAACGAACACGTAAGGTGAAATATTACAATAATAACCCCACAAAAATGAATACAAGATAACGGAAGAGGTGTACATCGATCAAGAAATCCACTTTCAGCGGAGAATCCTCAGGTTTTGAAATAGCTCTGTTTGCCAACTGGTCCATCTTGAAATCATTTATATTCTTTTCCTATGCGAGACACTGAACATGACTCAAGCCGCTGTAAAATCGTCTAGCTTCAACTTGGCGAATCTGGATATTACAACCAGTCAATTAGATATTTAGATGTGAGGTGCATAGCCCTGTACGTAGTACGCAAAAGCGCGTCGCCGCTCCAGTTTGCCGCGGCTCGATCATAGTAGCTGGAGATCGGCGGCGTCGAGAATTCTTGGGCGGCGCGGCACGCCGCGCCGCTCCTACCTCCGCCGCTCCTTTCAGCGGCGGGACTCTATTCGACCCCTTAGGCCTGAGAGATAGCTGTTCTACTGATGTTCTCCTTCAGCCACGAAAGTGCCATGTAGTGATATTTTTGTTGTCTGCCGGATTACTAGGGAGTTTGTGGTATTCCAAGTTTTTTTCTCAATCACAGCGAGTTTCGTGAGATATCATAGTTCTACATATCGTTGATCATCATGGGGCGCATTCCGATGGAGGATTCTTTGTTCTCTGCATTAGCTGCACATCACTTTCAAGCTCATTATCGTATTTCTATGAAAGAGCATGTAGGTTGCCTGCAGCGATAGGTCTCCCTTGGAAGCGTGAGGGTCAACCGCAAGCAGCGAGATAGCTGGTGGCAATGCAGATTATCGTATAAATAACGGCTGCTTCCCCTTCATGCACCTTTCATTGGCTTTCTCCTGACTCTCTAACCGTCCATTCACATTTGAATAAAAGGCTGTTAACTTTTAGGTCATGATTTCCTCCCGCGGATGTTTTTTAAACAATTCGATCCAGAGTTGATTCTTGGCAGGTGGTGAAACTGCAAACTGGTTTGTTGAGTGCGCAGCGTTTTTTTAACATCAGTTTTTGCGGCTTATCAAATCTTGGCTGAGTACGCCACCAAAAAATCACAAACACATCAGGAATTTAGATTTTGTGACGAGTCTCGACAGATAGGGTAGATTACCAAATAAAATGTAGAGTTTGGTAGAGGAAACGCTATGCCATGTTGTATTTAATGGTCGTAGAGGTTCTATATTTCAGGGAATCCTTGACTGCTTTTTTTACACCGCCAAACTCGGACCGGCCGGATTTTTCAAAGGATTCATACCAGCATGGGTTCGGCTTGCTCCTCACACTGTGCTCACATTTATATTCTTCGAGCAACTCCGCATGAACTTTGGCTATTTCAAATAGATGTAAGCGCCACTGGTCGTTATAGTTTCTATCAGTCGGTAGCACTTGAAAGTTTTTCTTATGCTAAAGATAGGTTACTTGAAAGCTGTGTCTCACATGTACAAGCACAGAAAGTCAGTTCAGATCATGTGCCGTCTTATGCTACAATTAATCCATTGGCGCATGCTAATATTCAGTTTCTTATGAAAACTCAAGCCGTTGTTGTTTTCATGGGGATTGATACACTATCAATTTCAACCTCACAGTTTCATTTTGTATAGAATGGTCCCTTACTCCTAGTTCGCTACCGACCGATGGAGGTTTAGGAATGGATCTTATGTAATGGTAGACATAGTGCAACCTGATTCCATCGGCGGAAGGCAAAATATTGTGTTCTTGTCCTGTTAGTGCTAAAATTTTTATTTTGTTTTAGGAGCTTCTGATAGTGTGCGTACTAGTTAATATATGTTGTGCATTTTATCTCTTTAGAAAGTGATAGGGTAATTACATCTGCAATGTAGTCATTCATTTTATCAGAACAAACTCATCATATGATGTGCGTTGTTTTCAAGTGCATTTAGTATTTCACTTCCATTCGTATCTTAGCCACTTTCCATGTTTTGCTTGCTTCCTTTTTTTTGGAATATGAAATGTAGTGACTCAGGTGTAAGCATTGCTGCAATCTTTTGCTCGATCCCACGAGCCGAAAGATACTACATATATGGGGCCGAAATACACAACTACGACCTCAAAGCAATGCCAACGATAAAAACCATGTCCGATTTTTTTGGTGGAGATCGGCAGCTGCGGGGCGGTACGCGACACTAACTTTGGAAAAACTAAGAATAATGAGCTCGGAATGTTCCCATTCGGCGCCAAAGTTGGACGCTCGTCAGCTCGTCTTTTCCCAAATGCGTTTCCGCGCCGATCCACGTCCGAGCTTCGCTTTGTGGAGCGTGCGCACGGCAATGGAGCGCGAGCGCCCATACCATCTGTGCTGTTTTTTGCTCTTATATTTTCACGTTTCGTTTCTCCCCTTTGATTTCTCTCATCCCCTGTTCTTCTCCTAACTGGGTTTCCTTCCTCCATAGTGTGAAGCAAAGACGATCATGTTCAAAAATCTTAGGAAGTCGTTGTTTGTTATTACTGGTTTAAACTAATACCTTGCGCATTAATTTATCCTTAAAGGCAGTGGTCATTATGAAAAACGTTATCGCAAAATTTACAAAAATCAGCTTAGATCGAAAACTGCTGAAAAACTATGAAGGTAGCGCGGTGAAAATGGGCTAGAATTAGAGTTTGTAGGGCCCAAAGATGCCAGTTCATGCACGCGTGCACAGCGCTGCCCAAAAAGATTGCAGTCTCATGCCGAGCAGTCAAAATCATCGACATTTAGAGGAAGAAATGAATGGAAACCTATTAAAAACCGTTGAATAATGAAATCGAGCACTTCTGTCAATGTTTTTGACTAGATGAGTCAATATTTATTGATTGAAATTGAATTTCAAGCCAGCTGATCTTTTTTATATTAGAGATCATCGATGCCGATGATGTGGAGTGAGCTCGTCCACCATCAAAAGACGAAAGTTCAGGCTTCAAATTGGGCCCAAAACAGCGGTTTTTTCGCGATTTTTTCTCATATATCCTGCTACTCGCAACCCAGAAAATGGTTTAGAGAGGAAAAGAAGACAGGCATATCTTATCGCGACCAATGCCTTTAAATTTTCGCGTAGTTTTACAAGGCATTCACATTCTTTAATTCCGCACATTGATTTTGCGGCTCACTGTTTCGATCACCACTTCGTCTCTTCATATGGCTCCAATCAGTCAATTTTCTTTTTAAAATAATTTCCGTTGTCTTTTTCTTGGTTACCACGTTTCGAATGTGTTCGGTTTATATACATCTGATTTCAGTCTGCTTCCCACTTCCGTTGGATCGCGTAGTTGGATTAAACCAGCGTTGCGTCGACGGTATAACAAAAAATGGTGTGAACATCGCTACACATATTCAAGAAAAGTAAAGTGAGTTATGATAAAAAGTTAGGGTAGCTTCTGCCTAAGACAGACTGACGTCAATTGGGAGTAGTCTTGTACAAAAAGTACCAGTCACAAGTTTCGAACCAAACTGTACCGTTCTGATTTTTTGTACCTTATTGCTCAAAGATCAAGGATTTTTTTCGCTGCTCGCACTGTTCACAAACAGAGGTATTAGAAGTCAAAATTTTTGATATAATCAGTTTTGATCGAAAGCTACGTATGCTGGTGATAGAGAGCAGAAGACATTTTGAATCTGGGGCGGCATGCATGAACGCTGCGAAGGAGGTCAGGGAGCCGCTCCGCGTCCTCCATGCGAAGCGTCGAGTCAGAGGTGAACTCCCCGCCTAACTGTTTTTGTTTTAAATTTTGATCGTGCTTAACTTCGTTTTTTTATTTCTTCTTCATAGTGAGAAAACCTAAACAGGCAGCAGCGACTGTTTATCCATACGTGCTCCATCTCACTGTTTCGCCAGAGGAGGTGCTCTACGAGTTTCAAGAAGTTTCAACTTGCCAACTTCCTGCGTATCCAGTGCGATAAACGATGTGGATGAACGGTCGCTGCTGCCTGTTTAGGAGGCCTCTTCATAGTTTATTATTTTTTGAATAAATTTCTCGTTTGGCTCTAAAGTTTCACAGAAATAAAGCCGTTCTAGACGAGGACCAAATCAAAAAACAGCTGTAAGGCGTGGGGTTTGCTGTGTGTAGTGAGTATGTGTCTCAACGTCAAGCCGACGGCATGTTTTTTGGGTCACCTCTTGCCCGACGCTTCGCACGGAGGACGCGAAGCGGCTCTCTGACCTACTTCGCAGCGTTCATGCGTGCCGCCACTGATCAGCATTGTTTTTAATGGAGAAAAATCTTAATAGTTCTTCATGTGACCTTAAGGCCTTGGCATTGCTGCAAATCTGCGAGCGAGCGAGCAATGATGAAGGTTGGGGAGCGCTACGCAGTTTGACCGCGCACGCCAACGCACCGCATAGGCTGCGACGGAGGAGGGAGCGGAGAGTGGTTTACCCGTTGCGAAAATCGCCAGCTCGAGGCGACGCTAGCAATGACAAGCGCGAGTCCATTGTGATTTTTGAGCGAGTTTGCGAGTTGCTTCTGATTTTCACCTTTTTTTGCTAATCTTTGCGCTCAATTTACGATAGTAACCAATCCTCCATAGTATTTAACATTTTTTGAATAATCTTAACTCTGCCAGCCCCATCATTCAAAGTTTTGAGAGCTAATTTGTTTGTTTTGTTTTCAATCATCCAACTATTCGTCATTTTCTCCAAGTGTTTTTATACAAAAACGCTAGTGTTCAGCCGTGAATGATGCAAACACTTTCAGTTGTACGTACTAAGTCAATTTTCGCTGTCATTAGGTTAGAATAACAAATATGTACAATGAGGATGGTATGTGTTCCACCCGCTTACGTCCGTCCAGGGAGTAGAAATTTGAAAAAGTCAGCAGACAAATAGTGCAAACAACAGTTCCGGAATCAAATCTCACCAAAATGATGGAATGGAAGTCCCTAAATTGCAACCGCGCTCTAATCGAAATCACACTCTGCGGGGTTGCCGGTGACGCCGCCGCGGAATTTTCAAGGCCCGGTCGCTCGCGTCGCTCGCACCTTTGCCGCTATGCCATGGCCTTCAAGGTACTGATGGGCAGTTAGCACGGATCGCATTGACATCTTTGGTTACCGTAGTTGGCGTGCGAGAAAAGCTGGTGTATGTGTTCTATGACATATGTGCACCCATACTGTGCCCACGCTAAGTACAGTAATCAAGAGTGCAACATCGATCCGCGCTGGCTGTAGATTAGCCGTTCATTTTAGAATGACAGTTCTATTAGTTGTAGTTATTTGAGCTGTCCTAAATCTATCAAAAATTCTAAATTTCTATTTTCAAACCGTGCAGACTCACTTCAAAATTATTTAGCGCAATTTGTAAGAGTTTAGTTTGGTCCGAAGTTATCCATGTCTTTTTAAACAGTTGAACCTTGTTTGAGAAGTGCGGATTTTCGTTTAAGGCAGTGTTTGTGATACATTTCACTTCCGATATCACTCGGTTTATGGAAGGTCTGGCGCCCTACATAGCAAGGCATGCTTAAAAAGCATGCGAAAGACGCGTTTTTCAGACAACATAGGCCCTCCCTTCTTTACGGTGATATTTTAGCGTGGAGGAATTGACCGCTATGAGGCATTATGCCCATCAGTGCAACCAAGCGATTAGCTTACTTATCAGTACTTACTTGACTTTATCATTCCCTTAATCTGAGTGTTCCTTCGTTTACATCGATGGGGCGGAAGTGGAGCACGGGGTGGTTCTAGGACACCAAAAGGCTTGTTTGCAACTGTTATTTTGCCACTTCTGGTTCGTTTTCTACCATTCTTTCGACGCTGGAAGTCTAGTACCCTTCTCGACTATCATTTCACTGTGGAAATTCACCGATGATGATCATCGTGAACGCTGCCTTCAAGATGCAGTTCTATTGATTTAAAAGTCGTTGCGGTAAACAAAATTCTTCATCTGCCATCTGGAGATTAAACCTGGCTTTGTGTGGCAAACAGAGCAGTGCGCGAGGTGTGGGGTGAACCAATTTCGCTCAGACCTTTCAACCCGCACCTCTTCCGAGTTCGTGACTCGCTCTGATTTTTGACGATTTTCTCAGACCCCGCCCAGCGGAGCAGAATCGAAGTAATCTGTAACCTGCGTAACAGCACATTTTCAAAATCGTCACCAGAAATCGTTTCGTGAAAGCTGGCTGGAAAGACCATCATCGATTCCGGTCACACCGAGATTCAGTCTGAAATTCTGTATTTTTGACTCGGGTTATGGAACGCGAATTTGATCCCATTAGGTATTCATTCGATTGTATTCCAAAATTGAGAAAGCAAGCACCTACTCTTATAAAATGCGAAAAAGCGTTTGCGAAAGTTCTCGACAGAGCGTAATTAATGATTTTTCAGCTGATTTTGTGGTTTTGCAGCTTCGGTCTATTCTGACTTATTCGAGAAGTTTAAGCCGCGAAGCTCCAATGTTATGTATAATGACCAAGTCCTCAATCAGTTGTATTTTTCAACAATTATCGATCGTTCTTTTTTGAAATTTCGAATCTAGCCTTTTTCATAGATTTTCAAAATAGCCATCAATAATTGACGAAAAAAAATACTACCGATTAGGAGCTTGGCCGTTATAAAGTCGGCATGGATCTTAGTGATACTTTGCGTTCCCTAATGAACGTTGGCGCAATCTCGGTGTCATAAGCTGTAACATAGGTGCATCGATTTTGCGCCAGTCTTCAATGGAGAACGCGAAGTGTCGTAAGGATTCATGCCAACGTTATAATGGCTAAGTTCCTAATCGATAGTAATTTTGTCGTCAATTATTGATCGTTATTTCGAAAATCGATGAAAAACGCGAGAATCGAATTTTCAAAAAAAGAAACGAGCGATAAAAGTCGAAAAATACTATTGGTTAAGGACTTAGCTATTACACATAACTTTGGAGCTTCGGGGCCTTAACTTCTCGGATAAGTCAGAAAAGACCGGCCTGGGAAATCAAAAATCAGCTAAAAATCATTAATTACGCTCTATTTCGCAGGTGCCATTATCTAGTTCTAAGGTGGCTCAGATATTCTGTCAACTATGGCAGGTTTGGTGGTTCATCTCAAAGTAAATAGAAGCACTCAAAGATAGTACCGAAGATCGGTGCAAAACTAGTTGAGGGGGGCCACTCCGAATTCAAATGAGGAATGAATGATATAGTTTTCAGAAATCGGTCTAGTTACTTGGAATTTCTGGGAAGTAGCGAGTGATAATGTTATTAAAGACATTTTCATTTTCATGAATGAATTTTTTAATTTCTATAGGTAATACCTGAGTGCCCCCCCAACTAGTTTTGCACCCTGAAGATCACCACCGTATTTCAGCATATATTTCGCAAATGAGAAGGCTTTGGCATAAGTGGAAGGTAGCGTTAGATTGAAATACTGCACGAGTAGACAGGAATCTGGCGCATGCAACGTGCCCGAGGACGACACAGGGTACGATGGTATTGATAATATCAGTGACAGCCTCTACTGGCGGTGGGGGCAGTGGCGGCTGTCACTAATATTAACAATGCCATCGTTAGCCTAATGCCTAATGCACACTGGGATTGCTCTAAATATTCTACCGGAATACCTAAACATGGGGGTGTGTATACAAGTCTGTTGGTATCTGCTCGTTGGTGCCCCTGCTTCTACTGAACCCAGCAGACGTTTGAGTTTACACAGGGAACGTTCGAGCGATATAGCGTGCACAACTATATCGCGAAAGTATCCCGCACATTGCATAAAGGTGTTGCCGTCCGGCACACTAAGGCCTCTGGTCCATAACACCTTCGGATCCGTACCTAGGGAGTTCATGGAGTCTTTGGCCACAAGCCACAATTTCGCCGCCCTGAATTGCCGGTCATTGTCGAGTGATATCCAACAATTTGCGTTGTCCAATCTTCTGAGCTACTTCCATGCACCGTTCGCTGCTTTGCAGGAAACTCGCCTCAAGGATAGACCAGTCATCAACGTCGGAGAGTACGTCATCTACTGTGGTGACGCTGATGATAGGAGAGTGGGAGGCTGTGCGATAGCTGTAAGGAAGGACTACAATGGTATGATCGAGGGATTCGGCTCAACGTCGTGTAGGAATGCATTTGTGCGACTGCGGGATCACAGAGGATTCAATCTGTGGATAGTGAGTGCTCATGCGCCCACCGAAACCGCCGAAGACAATTCGAAGGATGCCTTCTACGAGGAACTCAATACGTTGCTAGCCGGGATACCTTGTCAACATGCTGTTGTGGTGGGAATCGACGCAAACGCGAAGATGGGACTTGATCAGGAATCCGTAGTACTCGGTAAATGGTTCTTCCCAGTGGAGCAAACATCGGACAATTGCTACCGCCTTGTCGACTTGTGTGAACGCAGTGGTCTGATTATTGCATCGACATTCAAGAGGAATCATCGCCGCCATCAGCTTACGTGGCAGGGACCAACCCAGCTATCTCTGGAAGAGCAGCGGAAGCGGAAGATGACAACTTTGAAACTACAGCTCGACTATGTTCTGACGAGGAATATTCCAGTATCGGACATTCGAAGATCTAGAGCTGTGTGGGATGTCGCATTCGATTCGGATCACCGTCCAGTTCTGTTGAACTTCACTGCGAGGATTCATAAGAGGAAGCGAGGGGCTAAGCCTCTCCAGAGGATTGATACGACAAGTCTCAGGGATGAAGAATGCAGAAGGAAATTCCGACAACGCGTTTCTGTTCATATTGAAGTACGGACTAAGAAGAAACTTTGCGACGCGGACTCTTTCGTCAAGTGCATCCAGGACGCTTCGAAAGAGGCACTCCCGGTTGTACAGCCCAGGAAGAAGCTCGCTCACGTCTCAGAGGAAACAACATCTACTTACAACAGAGTATGTGCTTTCCGAACTGCAGGAAACTTCGTGGAGGAGAAGCGTCTCAGGAGGAAGTTGCGTCGGCAGCTTCAAAATGACCGCGAAAGAGAATGGACGTGTAGAGCTAAGGAGTTTGAGAAGGTTTGGGAGGAGAAGTATCCGATGAAAGCCTACACGTTGTTACGACAGTATAGCGGCAAGATGAAGAGATATTCTGCTGTCCTCAACACTACCAATGGAGTTGCAGTTGGTGATGCGACGCTGCCATTATGGAAGGATTACTTCGGTTCTCTACTGAATCGTCCAGCGCCGTCAGTACCAGAGATGCCGCAAGTCCAGAGAGCACATTACGATGTCAGTGAGGAACCGCCGACTGTGGCTGAAGTTTCGAATTGTGTCCGGAAAATGAAGAATGGAAAGGCAGGTGGAGATGACATCACTGCTGAAATGCTGAAAGCTCTTCCTCCGTCTGGGATTCGTGAAATGACCAACACCATCCGTGCCATATGGATGAGCGAAAGGATACCCGATTCGTGGAGACATGCGATCATCGTACCTCTTCACAAGAAGCTATCCGTCACGGATCCTAAGAACTACAGAGGAATCTCTCTACTTTGTGTCATGTACAAGGTTTTAGAACGTATCATTCTCGAGCGACTCATCAAACATCCTGAGGAAACGACCAGAGAGGAGCAAGCCGGTTTTCGACCTGGAAGATCGACCATCGACCAAGTGTTCGTCGTGAGAAGAGTAATTGAATCGTGGCAGCGGTATTCGAAACCATTACAGCTTGCTTTTTTGGACTTTGAAGCCGCATTCGACTCTCCTCATCGTGATCGATTGCTCAACGCTCTGCGAGCCGATGGAGTCCCGGAAAATTATGTTCGACTAATCGAGGACATGAACAAAGGAACAACAGCACACGCCTGTCGGATTTACGTCAGCTTTCGAGGTGAGAGCAGGAGTAAGGCAAGGAGTCGTTGCAGGACCTTTCCTATTCAACTTTGCCGTTGATGACATCATGCGTAGAGTTGCAGAACAGTTTCCTGCGGACGTGATCCTAACACCATCAGGACGCTCCCTTGTCGACCTGTAGTACGCCGATGACATTGTGTTATTCGCTGAAAACAACGCAAAACCGCAAAGGATTGTGAACCTCGTTTCGAAGTATGCCGCAGCCTATGGACTTCGTCTTCGTCCGGACAAATGCAAGCAGATGTGGGTCTCTCAGAGGCCTTGTACGGGAGTTTGTGTGGACGGCCAACGTATCGAACTGGCGGACGATTTCTGTTATTTGGGCTGTTTGCTGATGAACGATAGTATTTAGTTATGCAGCGGATATTCAGCAACGATGTGCGAAAGCTACGTCTGCATTTAATTCTCTAACCAAGTGTTTGTGGTCTACCCCCATCGCGAAGGAAGTCAAATTGCGCGTCTACTTATCCGCTATTCGCCCTATCATGATGTACGGATCGGAGACGTGGGCAGCACCGAAGACGCAGATGGAAAGGTTGGATTGCACGGAGAGGAAGCTGTTTAGACGTTTGCTCGGATATTTCTGGCCGCGGATGTGCCACAACGAAGATCTCTACAACGAAATTGACGCCTTACATCTAGGTTTGACACGAGGGAAGTGCCAACATCTTCCAATGCCATCTCAAGCGGCAACGGAAGGTCGTCTTCCTCTGTTGGGGCATATTTTAAGAAGACCGCCAGATCGTCTTGTTCAACACGCTCTAAGGATGCTTCCAGGTCCTGTCTGGAAACGGCCGCCTGGACGTAGGCGAAAGTTTTGGACGGATGTGGTGAAGGAGGATTTGAAATCACTCGGCAATGAAAGGCAATTCAGGCGCGATGTTTTACTTCGCAGGAAGTGGAATAGCGACCAATGGATGGATTGTGTTCAAATTGTGGCTGAGGACCGTGACGAATGGACACGGCTGACTTCTAGGACGGCACACCTCGGTGAAGATGCGGAATGACCGCGTCAGGCGAAAGCCAACCGATTAGGTCAAGTAAGTCACCTAAACCATACGACCTTAGATGAGAAGATTACCCAACGCGCGATTGGAACATGTTGAGAACTAACTTTGTGAGTAGGAAGTAAGTAATGTAACAGTATCGTCGATCACTGGTCGAGAGATCGCCGCGTCGAACACATGTGGCACGCACGCAAGCGAGGAGGTAGTGATAAGATCATTACCTCCTCGCTTGCGTGCGTGCCAGATGTTTTCGACGCAGCGATCTCTCGACCAGTGATCGATCATACTTGGGTTTCGGTGTGCTGTGCGTGCCGGGCTTCTATCAAAAAGTGTCCTTCTCAAAACTTGTGTGAGCGTGAATGAAACTCACAAATCAGGTGATTGATCGAAATGAGCAAAGAACGCTTCGCATGGCCATCACGCTGCCTATGGAGCGCTACCCTTTTTCCATGACGCGGCGCACGCTTTTCATACTGCGCGTCTCAATTTTCATGAAGCGGAGCACGCTTCTCATGGTGCGCGAATCATTTTCCATGGCGGACTCATGCTTCTCATGGTGCGCGACTCCTTTTCCATCCCGCGGCGAACGCTTCTCATATGACGCGACTCAGTTTCCATGACGCGGCTTACGCCTCTAATGAAGGACGACTCATTTTCCATAACGCAGAGCACGCTTTTCATGAAGCGTGACTCAGTTTCCATGATACGGAGCACATTTCTAATAATGCGGGACCCATTTTCCATAACGCGGTGCACGCTTCTCGAGTTCCTCATAAAACGCTCTCTACCTCTCAACAATGCTCCACGGACCACTAACCTCTCCCACATCATTTTGTTACGCGGAAGTTCGATCACTGAGGATAAGGACGGAGGATAGATGTGGCTTTGGAAGATGTAAATACTACAATTGGCATTGGAATTCCATGCTGGGTCCGTGATCGCAGTGTACCAAGTGACGGTCTGGCTTACACTGCTCGCACTGCTGTCGCCCCGAGAGCGACCGGACAGCGGCCGAGGGGCGAACTGGCTTCGGACAGGGACCGCGGTGCCAGTTGGCCCCTCGGCCGCTGTTCGGGCGATGACGTCAGAAATGAGAGGAGCCGGATCCGCTCCGAGCGATGGTTTGTCTGAATACCTTAGCTAAAATGCGCTGTTTCTCATACAAAAACTCACTCCACGCCCCGCCGAAAAGCCGGCTTCGCCAGCGGGATAGTGGGCGTGGAGCCCAAAATTCGAAGTTTTGTCGCCCGCGGTAGTGACTATTGCGGGCGCGGTAGTGATTGTAGTGGGCGAGCAGCTGCTTCGCGTCTGGGCAACAAGCCGCTCTCAAGACAAGTCGCTGATTCTGATGAGCCAGGGCGACGAGCCCTTTCGAATTTTATTGACTGGGCGTCGAGCCCACGAATATAGAAGATTACCGAGTCTACTACAAGCTCCGCCCACTTAATTATGCGCATGGACCCGCCCCCACCCAAAATTATGGCCGCTTAGGTACTTTTCAGCGTTCCAGGTCCGCCTGTCGCTCTACAGAGCATTCATCTCACTTCTATTTTTGACTGAAATGAGATCAGAACAGAAATAAAAAACCGTAGGTAAGCGGATACAGTAAAGTTTACGCGAAATATTACGATACGCCCAGCATTTTTCTCAGTTCAAATAAAATTTTTTACGATCCCGTCCGAAGTTGTGCATTCTTTGAGCAAATTTATTTCGAACGCGCTTGCCTTCTTTTACGCACAAATGTGGTTTTGTTCTACTTGGATGCAGACTGCATCCCACTCACCGCTGCCTGAGTATGCTTTGTAAACCTTGAATTCATTCCGGCAAATTTATTTCTTCAGATCTCATTCATAATGCAGAAAACAAATAATTGCACAAAAAACGACATGATTGCACAATAACGAGAAATGCTATAACACGTTGCGCCGTAAGCTAGCAATTAGAAAAACAGTAACCGAGACAATTGGAGATTCCATCAATGAGGTGAATAAAAAACACAATAAATATATAAGTGTTCCTGTTAGATTTCTTCATTCGTCACCAGTTTTATCGGGCTCATCCTGCACGGCCTCTCCAAGGTCCCTTTTTTTTCAAGAGAGTGAACTTATACTGACTATTTCTGTTTTCCGCGTTTTTACTAAAATACTCGCCCTAATTTACTTAAAAAAGTCGCGAAATCTCGACTTTTGCAACTTTTCGCCATTACTCGCTCCTTTCTTAATTTTTCCCATATTGAGTAGAACCATTTGAATGTACACGTCGCTCTCTATCCGAATCGATGAAAAGGTTCCGAGAAAGTCTATTTCGTACTGCTCGCCTACTCGATATACCTGAGGTGAGCCATGAACTGGCGCGTCCGAGATAATTACTCTTCTCCCGACCAGGGTCGAGCAATTTTGAAAATGGCCCGTTTTTTTTCCAAATGGCCCTTACAGCCTCGGTTTTGACTTCTAGAAGGCGGCAGTCGAGCAAAAGATGCATTTACTGGATGGTTATCGAGAACTACATTAGCTGGATTTTTTCTGAATTTTTTTTGTTTGTGAGATATCTCACCTCAGTGTTTTCACACATTACTACGATGTTAAAACCTGAAAAAAAATAGTTTCAGAAAAAATCCAGCTGATGTAGTTTTCATTTACCAACCATTAGATGCATCTTTTCCTCGACTGCCGCCTCAAAAGTGAAAACCAGGGCTGCAAAGGCCATTTGCAAAAAGGAAAGTATAAACAGCAAAAAAAACATATCTCAGAAAAAGAAAAAGGGCGGGGGCAAAAACGGAATCAGCGCGGTCATGGTGGTGGGGGTCACACCAATCGGCATCGCGGGAGGGGGGATCGCAACCATGATCGCACTTTTTCCAAAGGGTTGCTTGACCCTGCTCCGGACAAACGCATGCATGCTAACGAGAAGTTGCAGGGTCAGTCACTAGCGTTCCTTCGTGGAAACATTCCAAAAAGGATTTGGCAGAAGTTGTTGCGTCACGGAATAAACATCAATTCACTCGCATTGAGGTTTCAATTTCGAAATATATTGGCCTTTCCTAAATTCAATTGAGGGCTGCAGACTTGTCACCAGGGGTGTGCGTTGTTCGATTTTTCGGTTTTTTCGTTTTTCGCCCTTTTGGCGAAAAAAAATAATATCGAAGAAAACGAAAAAGTTTAATTTTTTTCGGTTTTTTTTTGGTCTAAATCTTCCGGTTCTGATGCAACTTGCAGTCGATCTTTTGCTGCCACAGACGTCTGCAGCGAGAAAATCGAGCTAGGAATGGCAAAATTACGAATGCAAACAAGCGTTCTGAGATCATCAAAACGCCTCATGCCCCCTTTCCGCCCCTCGCCATGAACAATTGAACTCTCGAGATAGTTTTACACGGTTTTCGTATATATTTTTTTGTCGTAACTGTAGTTTAACGTCGCAGTACACGCTACGTATGTTTACGCAAAGTGCTGAGTTGATCCCAAAACGCTGGCTCCAGGCGAGAGTAAACCAGCATATTCCCTTTCCGGGGGAGTGCCTTATCGCACTGCACCACCGAAGCCCCAGCGCCGCTCTCACTCAGCAACTTGGTAAATCTTCACCGAAGCAACACTCGAGATTGTGATGACATCAAATAATGAAGTCAAGAAATGACTGATAAGCGAGCTAATCGCTTGATTGCATTTATAGGTGTCATCCATCGCAAAGGTGATTCTCTTTTAGCACAAAAATACGGTTTTCGCGTTCTCTCCATGCTGTATGGGACACAAGATCTTCCGTAAACCGTGGAGATATCAAAAAGAAATCTATCGAGAACACTGCCTTTAATCAGGAAAACTCGTTTCTGTTTAGGATATACATGGAAAAGTTGTCGAAAATTGCTCTTTGGAGGTTCGTAAATTCCGAACAGGAGCGTGTCCGAAAATCCTGGAAGCAACAACCTTAATTCTTTTGCACCCTCTATCAAACCATAACAAAAAAAAACCGAGAATACAAATTTCCTTGGGGGTTCGGCCTCGTATATACCTTCTTTTCTCTTTTAGAAGTATATACATGTGCTTCTATTTTTCAGGCCTCTTTTTTAAGTGTACTTCTAATAGAGGTGTACTTCAAGTAGAGGATGCACTTCTATTTTTCAGCCTTGTTTGTTGAAATTCTCATTAAGAAAATTTTAATAACAAAACACAGATTTTCGTGATCAAGAACCATGAAAATTCAGCTATTCAAGTCTGATTGAGCCAATGCTTGCAAACTCGTTATTACTATCGCCATTTTATGAGCCGTAACCCTGTATAAGAATCTAGATTTTTTCCCTAATCTTATTTTGAAATGTGCTATTATTAGTGGTGTTCTTCGAAAAAAGGGTGTACTTTTAAATGTCAGCTTTCTCGTTTGGGTGTACTTCTATCAGAGGTGTGCTTCAAATAGAGGTGTACTTTTAATAGTGAAAATACGGTAGCTCCAACCAGCGAAAATGGTTGAACTTAGCTCCTGTGTAGACACCACAACCCACTGCGTGCGGTTGCGTCGCGGTCATTACCGTCCAATAACGCCGGGATACTGAGCTACGACGCGATCGCTCACACTGAAATCAAACATGACAGCGCAAGAAATTCACGCAAATGTGTGCGATCTCAGGAATTGCAGCAGGAACAAGTCTGCTCTCCTTCGGGCATACAAAACGTATGTTCGCCCACTCCTAGAAGCCAGTGTTACTGTATTCAATCCTTCATTGAAGAGAGACATTCATGCTATTGAAAAAGTACAAAACAATTTTACACGTAAGGTTTTCGCACGAGTAGGTGGATTTTGTACGAGAGAATCTCTCCATTAGTAATAGATACTTGAATCTGCTTTCGCTCAGGTCCCGGCGTAGAGTATTTGACGTATGCAAGGTTCATGACTGGATTTACAACCATAAAATGCTAAACATGAAGCGCCTGTTCAATTCAAGTTACTCTCGGACAAGAGGAAACTCGTTCAAAATTGTTTCACCCGGACCACGTACCAGGGTCAAGCTCACGGTGGTCCGCCGAGCACCGTGGGACCGGGGGTTCGTTTTTTTTTCTGGGAAAACTTGAAAATTTCGGGGGGGGGGTCGTTACTTTTTTCGACCTATCTAAAATAATGTCTGTATCGCTGAAAAAATCGAATCTTGAGGTAAAGTTATTTGAGGCCATGATTATTTACCATGGAATGGCAAACATTATCGATTAAACAAGAGCAGTTTCCAAATAAAAAGTAGAGTAAATCATCAAGCTTGTGCTAGCTCAACATTATCTCGACTACAACATTCGGAGTAGACATTGCCTCGGGGTTTTCTAGCAAAATCCGATAGAAGTGAAGACTATTTTATCGCTTCGAAACTCGTTGAGCCACGACTGCAAACTTTGTGCAGAACTGGCAGTAGTAGCGTAGAAGGTTTCGCATGGCGACCCACGCGGCTGGCGTGCTTGTCAGGCGGCCGTCGCATGTGCTGCCCTCGGACGAGTGTTGGATTTCAACGACGGTCGTCCCCTCTCCCACCGTCTGCAGGGCTGATTGATCGGCGTAGTGCTTGCTGCCAGCTGGTGCCAGCCCCGTTCGTAGTCGATGGCTGTGGGGACGTTTCGCATGCTCGTCCGAGAGCGGCGAACGCGACGGCCGCCTGCCAAGCACGCCGGCCGCGTGGGCCGCCATTCTCATTCGGACGCACCTTATATATTTGGGCCAACCTCTGGTATTGAACTTGGCGTTTGTAGGTTTATACATTTCGAAGTTTTCGAAACTCGCTATTTCACATTGTATCACCTCCAGATGT
This sequence comes from Aplectana chamaeleonis, assembly GCA_029168955.1. Lineage (NCBI taxonomy): Eukaryota > Metazoa > Nematoda > Chromadorea > Rhabditida > Cosmocercidae > Aplectana > Aplectana chamaeleonis. Next base: position 46,508 of record JAPDOI010001399.1, on the reverse strand, counting down.
ATGTGACGACCCAAAGGAAAGTCGTTCTGCTTCCTGCGTTAGCCTCGTCTCCTGAGAATATATGCCTTCGAAGCTGATCGGCATAGCTGGAGTAGAACTCAGTGATGTGGGTGCTAACCAGAGCAACAGATGTCCCTTCGTTATTTACTTGCTTCGCGACGTTGGTCCACTAAGGCCCTTAAATGTCTTAGCGTCATAACACAGCAGGTACTCAGATATTGGGCTTTCAAAAGGGGTATAGTACTGATCGAGAAATTCTGTGCTCACACTTTCGTATCTTAAGCTCAAGGGATTCTTCATTTTCAAAACGTTATTGTCTCTCAATAATCTTTGTGCAACATTCGCCATTTTGCCGCCCTTGTCTCCCATCATGTGGTCGGAAAAGCGCCAGCGAGTCACATGTTATACTGTGAGGCCTTATTCTAATTGTAGTTCCTCTGAAAATAATGTCAGCTGGAAGAGTGTGTGGCTCACGTCGTCAAGAATTGGAGGTGTGTCCACGCAGAAGCCACAGCTCTTGCTTTGATACCTTCTGTTGTATCTTCGTTCAAAAGGCTTGAAGGCTCCCCATCAAAACGGGTAGTTGAGTAGGATCTTTGCCAGCGCTTGCTGCATGCTGGCCGACCAGCGGACCCGATGTACTGCCCCCATTTTGAGGTACGAAAAGTTCATTTGTTCCTGAGCGAGCCGATACGCGTAGTTGTTCTTAGCAGTTACCACGGAATTCAGTCTATGTGCTGCGTAGACGCTGAGAAAAAATCTAAAACAAAACATATTCAGATACCTGAAATTTCTTTTAATCATCTTGGGTTCGCACCTGCTCTCATATTTCCATAGTGTTGTCTCGTCATCTATTATGCGCTGAAGTCTTGCATGAATGCCGTTTATGTGCCCTGTCATCGCAGATGCACCGTCGGCAGACGGGGCCATCACCTTTCTTATGGCAAACGAATAGGGCTTGTAAGAAAGACATGTCTGCCCACATGAATCCTCCCCAATTAGAGAATTCTTGAATGCGTCGACGATGTCTTCGGAGTTTCGCTTTCTGTTTTTACTAAAGAGAAGTGGGAAGTTACGGGTGTGTAGGAGGGTGAGATAAACCTTATCAGAAACTCAATCCTATTGTGATCGGTGTCGGTAATGCCGTCTGTCAACAGAAAAAGGGAGGTTGTTTCCCATTGCATATTTGAGCAAATCAAACTTCATGTGCTGCGCAAATTCTTGGCATACAGTGCGTTCGGAAGTGATAGGGACACCCCTAAAAAATGAGATTTTCAAAAAATTTCTGGTAATGGTGATGAATACTGTTCATCAATGAATTCAGCGTGATAAAAAAGCTCTGTTCGCAACTTCCTTGAAACCGTGCCTAATTTCATAAGATTTTTCCTTCACATTTAGAAAAATTTCACCGTTCGGAAATGATAGGGACACCTTGCAAAAAATGGAATTTTTCACTTCGAACAAAATTTCCCGTTACAAGTTCACTATATGAATGCAACACGAGGACACCCAACATCTTTATTCCAATCATGGGCCGTGTTACATCGCTTACTGTTTCCGAACAAGCCCAAATACGTGCCCTCAACGCTGCCGGGCTGAGCCAACGTCTAATTGCCTAACAGCTCGGACGTTCCCCCAACTGCATCAGCCAGTTCCTACGGGATCCAGACTCCTACGGCTTGGCGAAGAGTCCTGGACGCCCAAGAAAGGTCAGCGGCAGGGATGCACGGAGGATAAGCCGACTCTGCTCAAACAGTAGTCTGTCTCTCAACCAAGTGAGGGCTCAGTTGCCGCTCAATGTGTCGAAGACTACTGTTTGGAGCGTCGTAAACGCAGACGATAACATCGTCCGCCATGTGATGAAGAAGGCTCCATTACTCTCAGAAGCCCACAAAGTAGCTCGACTCCAGTTTGCAAGGAACAACATGGCAACAGACTGGTCAGAGGTATGGGATTCTCTAAAAACCCGATAAAATTTAAAAAGATAAAAGCGACATGTTCCAGGTAATTTTCTCCGACGAAAAGAAGTTTAACCTTGATGGACCTGCCGGTGCTTGATGCTACTGGAGAAGGTATTTTGGAAATCGCCTTCACTTCGTGTCGGATGGATTCGGAGGAGTATCAAGAAACATTGCGTGCGCATCTTCTGCCGTTCTTCACTGGAAACAGGCGTCAACGCTACATTTCCCAGCAAGATAACGCTGCGGTCCATGTCTCCAGATCCACAAAGGCGTGGCTTCAATAAAACCGAGTTCGCGTGATGGAATGGCCCGCGTGTAGTCCTGACTGCAACCAGATAGAGAATATCTGGGGCATAATTGTGCGCCAGATTTACGCGAATAACAAGAAGTATGGGACCGTATACGAGCTAAAGGCCGCTGTACCCGAAGCCTGGAGAAATTTGGATAAAAATGTGATATCCAATTTGATCACTTCTATGCCGAATAGAATTTTTGAATTGATTTCCAACTCTGGAGGTGCGATATCATATTAGATTTCATGTATGTGTTGATCCTTGTTTGATAATTTTTGTTTTTTAATAGTTTCACTATCATTTCCGAACGACGAATAATGTGATAATTTAAAATAAAATATTACGTTATTATGCTATTGTTATAGAAACAAGTGATCATAGGTTATTTACCTTGCTGAATTCATTTATGAGCATTGCCGAACGCCGCACGCAATTTAAACATAAAGACTGTGGTTTTCAGGGGTGTCCTTATCATTTCCGAACGCACTGTATGTGGGATCGTAATGCGATTAAGCAGGCGTCGCATCCGAATTCACTGGCATCACGTTAAAGGTAGTGGTCGCGCTCAAATATGCTCGTCTTCTTTTCCTCTCTGAACCCTTTTCTGGGTATAGAGTAGTAGAACCAATAAGGAAAAATCGCGAAAAAAAAACATCGTTGCAGGCCAAATTTGAAGCCTGAACTTTCTCGTCTTTTGATGGTGGACGAGCCCACTCTACATCATCGGCAGCGATGATCTCTGATATCAAGAAGGTTAGCTGGCTTGAAATTGAATTTCAATCAATTAACCTTCGGATTTATGTACACATCAAGTCAGAAACATTGACTGAAGTGCTTGCTTTCATTGTTCAACTGTTTTATTAGGTAAATTTGAATTTATTTCTTCCTCTCAGTGTCGATGATTTTCGACTGCTTGGCATGAGACCGTGATCTTTCTGTGCACGTGTGCACGAACTGGAAGTTTAGGGTCTTAATAACTCTAATTCTAGCCCGTTTTTTCACCGCGCTACTTTCATAGTTTTTGAGCTGTTTTTGATCTGAGCTGATTTTTGTAGTTTTTTCGATAACGTTTCTCATAGTGACCACTGCCTTTAAAAGAGAAAAGAGACAGCCGGCTGCAGGTATACTGTAGCTTGGGAAAACTCGTCATTTTCAATGGTTTCTAGCGGGAAAAGCAGGGATATGCCCGTCTTACCCTCGGGGAGGTCAATGTCGAGCGTTGCAGCACTGACTGCTTATTCATAAGTTATCAAACAGCACTGATAAAGCTAAAATTGGTTGTATTGGAAATTGTTCAGCGGGAAAAGTAGAGATTTGCCTATTTTGCGTTCAGGAAACTCAATTTCAAGCGTTCCTGCATGGGTCGCTCATTAATAAATTATCAAATAACACTGGTAATGGTAAAACTCGTTGTATTGGATCAGTTTAAGCGGGAAAAGCAGGGATTCGCTTCTTTTACTTCCAGGAGAGTGAATTTCAAGCATAATAACCATCCTGAGGGTAAGACAAGCAAGTCCCTGCTTATCCCGCTGAAAATGATTCAGTACAACGAGTTTCAACTTTATCAGTGTTATTTGATAACTTATCAGTGAACGATCAGTGATGAAGGGATCAAATTTAACCTTCGTGAGGGTAATCCCCGCTTTTGCCGCTGAAAATGATTCAATACAACGAGTTTTACCCTTATAAGTGTTATTTGATAACTTATCAATGAGCGACCCATCCAGGAACGCTTGAAATTTACTCTCCTGGAAGTGAGAAGAGCGAATCCCTGCTTTTCTCGCTGAAAATTTCCAATACAACCAATTTTAGCTTTATCAGTGCTGTTTGATAACTTATCAATTAGCAGTCAGTGCTTCAACGCTCGACATTGACCTCCCCGAGGGTAAGACGGGCAAATCCCTGCTTTTCCCGCTAAAAACCATTGAAAATGACGAGTTTTCCCAAGCTACAGTATACCCGCAGCCGGTTGTCACAAGTTCACGGCGGCCACTGCGCGCGCGCTATTTACAGCCTGGACAGAACAGCACCCACCCGTATGAAGTCATCGTCCGTGCTAAGAAAATTTGCAGCATTCTGCGCTAAAGCATTAGCTTGACACGGCTTTCTGCGTGAACGCCTCATCACCCCTCGTAAAAAAATTATCCGAAGCTTTCAAATTCTCAGCATTGCAAGTTCTATCTCGTCTATCTCTGCATGGACCTGCAGTGTTGTCGCAAGCTTCATCAATTGAGCTCTCATTATGTGAACGACCTCATACTCTTTCCACTCCATTTTTTGCACCCTTTGCATAAGTTCTGCAAATATTTTCTGCATCAGGTCGAAGTTCTTCATCCGTATTCTGGGGCAGACCGTGACCAGAAATTCGGAGTCGGTAGCGAAGCTAAAACTGTAGCTGAATCATCTAGATCTTTGCTCTGTTTGGTTCACATAACACCCCAAACCTTTGGGTGCTGAAGCTCTCAGAGGAGGAAAAATATTCCGAAAAAAAAAACACACGAGTGCCATTTCTCGCTCCGAAACTTTAGGAAGATAGCACACGACATCTCCGTCATCATTTAATACCTTAGCACACGAAGAATCGATACAAGTTCAAAATCGTGCAAGCCGAAAGGAAGCCAGTCTGGAAATGACGGAATGTCAGTTTCAGAAAAAGGTACCCATAACGAGGGTACCAATCGACTGGAAATGTTCCAAAAATCATTTCTAGATAGGTAAAAAAAACAAACTGAACTTCACCTACCACCCTCTCACATTGAAAAAATCGGCCCAAATATCGAAAACGGGTCGTATTTATACATAACCTAGTGAAAAAGCGGAAACTGTAGACAGATGTTAGAAAATGTTAACGTCCGGAGATGAGCTCATGAAATCGATTTTGAACCGAGTTATGGCCGGTCAAAGGTGCGGTGGTCCCACGGCGGTTCGATAGCCCCACCGAACCACCGTGACAAAAAATGGAGGGCGAAGATCTTTCCGGTTTCTGATATGCTTTTCAGCTTTTCATCTGGCTGAGCTTTTTCAATATCGGCAGCGCATTGAACGCTATTCATCCACTTTGGAATGGTGAGACCCCACGAATTGGAAAAAACCTCCAAAATGAAACGAGTCTGTAAATGGCCGAATGTCGGTTTCACAAAAAAGTACCGGGAACGAGGGTACCTGTAGTGTTAATGTTCTGCAAGAATCCTGCAAAAGTTTCAAGGAAGACATAATCATTTCTGATCAGCGCCATTGGCATAAACATGCATGGCCCACTGCCTCTGACATAATTAAAGGCAGTGGTCGCGATCAAATATGCTTGTCGTCTTTTTCTCTCCAAATCCTTTCCTGGGTCTCGAGTAGTGGGACCTATAAGAAAAAATCGCGAAAAAATCACTGTTTTGGGCCGAATTTGAAACCTGAACTTTCTTGTCCTTTGATGGTGGACGAGCCCTCTCCACATCATCGGCATCGATGACCTCTTATATCAAGAACATCAGCTAGCTTGAAATCGAATGTCAATCAATGAACCTTCGGATTTATGTGTGTATCTAGTCAAAAACATTGACTGAGGTGATGCTTTCATTATTCAACCGTTTTTATTCGTTAAATTTGCATTTATTTCGTCCTCTGAATGTCGATGATTTTTGACTGCTCGGCATGAGACGGCGATCTGTTTCGTCATCGCTGTGCACGTGTGCACGAACTAGCTTCTTTGGGCCCTAGAAACTCTATTTGTAGACCGTTTATCACCGCGCTACCTTCATAGTTTTTCAGCTGTTTTTGATCTAAGTTGATTTTTGTAGTTTTTTCGATAACGTTTTTCATCGTGACCACTGCCTTTAACACCACTGGCTGGTCGCCGTTGTCAACGAAAATATCGGGATCAGTGAGCAACATACGGTAGCTGCATATAAAAGCCACTGGATCTCAGTTCGCCAGCTCTCCTACTCACTCCTCACCCTTAACCATTTATTCTATATTATAAGGGGGGGGGGCAATGTTGTGGGCCCTTACAACATTGCCCTCCTCCGGTTCAGTGTTTGTTCCCATTGTGATTAATTACTTAAACTGTCGGTGATTTATTTATTTAGTTATTTGAGTGAGTTAGAATGCCCCCTACATATTGTTTTTGACTTTGAAAAAAAAATAAAGATCTGTCTCTGGGAGCCCTCCTAACATATACATTCACCCACGAATTTAGAAGGACAACGGGTTCACAAAACTCTAGTTCTTGGAGCTGGGGTTACTCCCCTTTGAAGGATAACGCGAGCCGAAAGGCGAGCCAGTCCTTATGCTCCAGATGAAAATTGGAATTAACACGTCGAGCGAATTGTCCTTCTAGAGCAAAACTGTACAGATACGTCATAATCCCAAAACTAGGAAATAAACTTCCATGGGCTAACAGCCCCAGCCATTGGAAGCCAAACCTAACTCCCTACAGTACCAATCGTCTGGAAATGTTCCAAAAATCATTTCTAGATAGGTGAAAAAAAAACTTTTTTCAAGAACTGAACTTCACCTACCCCCCTCTGGACATTGAAAAAATTGTCCCAAAAATCGAAAAAGGGTCGTCCATATACATACGTGACTTAATGAAAGAGTGGAAACTGTAGGAAGATGTTGGAAAACTTCAACGTCCGGAGATGAGCTCATGAAATCGATTCTGAGCCGAGTTATGGCCGGTCAAAGGTGCGGTGGTGCCACGGTGGTCCGAAAGCCCCACCGGAACACCGTGGCCAGAAACGGAGGGCGAAGATTTCTCCAGTTTCTGATATGCTTTTCAGCTTTTCATCTGACTGAGTTTTTTTAATATCGGCAGCGCACGGAACGCTATTCATCCACTTTGGAGTGGTGAGGCCCCGAAAATTGAGAAAAAAACCTCCAAAATGAAACGAGTCAGTAAAGTCTACCAATTTTTTCACCCTTCCTAGGGAATCGTTTTTTAGCCTAAATAATGTCCCTTTCATGGGGAGGTCGTCGTTCAGGACGACTCGGACCACCGCTGTGCCTGAGCCTGCCAAGTACCAGTTTGTATGCCAACTCCTTCAAATAAAGAGCTGGCAGATCATACTCCGGCATCACAAAAAATATGACTCTAGGGCTGACATTGAGTCAATTTAAAGTACGTGCTAAAAAGATCCTGTTGGATTTTGAATCCTAGTTTTTTGAGATGAAACGCTGCTTCCGCTTTCATGGTTATGAGCATATGTTGGTGCATTTTTTTACAGTCGATCCTTGTTATAATTTTTTCTCACATTTGCCTTTAGCGAATGTAATAAACGTATAACTTATAACTAATGATGCTCGTCTCTGTAAAACGTTTGTTTTGTTTAGATCTGTGACTTGCACTTCAACTTTTACGAATCCAGTTTTATTCATAAGGTTAGAGACGACCTTAGAGCCCTTATCTTTGATCAAAAAACGCAAAAAAAACTTGACCGTGAATGCTCAGAGAACTATTGCAGTTTTGAAGAACCAGTTCGCATTTTTTTAAAAGAATTTTGCAAGGTGTTCACTGCTATACAGTGCGTTCGGAAATGATAGGGACACCTCTAAAAAATGAGATTTTCAAAATTCTGGGAATGGTGATGAATACTGTTCATGAATGAATTCAGCGTGATAAAAAAACCTCTGTTCGCAACTTCCTTGAAGCCGTGCCTAATCTCACAAGATTTTTCCTTTACATTTAGAAAATTTCACCGTTCGGAAATGATAGGGACACCTTGCAAAAGATGGAATTTTTCACTTCGAACAAAATTTCCCGTTACAAGTTCACTATATGAACGCAACACGAGGACACCCAACATCTTTATTCCAATCATGGGCCGTGTTACATCGCTTACTGTTTCCGAACAAGCCCAAATACGTGCCCTCAACGCTGCCGGGCTGAGCCAACGTCTAATTGCCTCCCAGCTCGGACGTTCCCCCAACTGCATGAGCCAGTTCCTACGAGATCCAGACTCCTACGGCTTGGCGAAGAGTCCTGGACGCCCAAGAAAGGTCAGCGGCAGGGATGCACGGAGGATAAGCTGACTCTGCTCAAACAGTAGTCTGTCTCTCAACCAAGTAAATCGTCCGCCAAGTGATGAAGAAGGCGCCATCACACTCAGAAGCCCACAAAGTAGCTCGACTCCGGTTTGCAAGGAACAACATGGCAACAGACTGGTCAGAGGTATGGGATTCTCTAAAAACCCGATAAAATTTGAAAAGACAAAGGCGACATGTTCCAGGTAATTTTCTCCGACGAAAAGAAGTTTAACCTTGATGGACCTGACCGTGCTCGATGCTACTGGAGAGATCTTCGCAAGGATCCGATGGTATTTAGTCGAAGAAATTTTGGAGGCGGTTCGCTGATGTGTTGGGGAGCATTCTGCAGCGAAGGTGTTTTGGAAATCGCCTTCACTTCGTGTCGGATGGATTCGAAGGAGTATCAAGAAACATTGCGTGCGCATCTTCTTCCGTTCTTCACTGGAAACAGGCGTCAACGCTACATTTTCCAGCAAGATAACACTAAGGTCCATGTCTCCAGATCCACAAAGGCGTGGCTTCAACAAAACCGAGTTCGCGTGATGGAATGGCCCTGACTGCAACCCGATAGAGAATATCTGGGGCATAATTGTGCGCCAGATTTACGCGAATAACAAGCAGTATGGGACCGTATACGAGCTAAAGGCCGCTGTACTTGAAGCCTGGAGAAATTTGGATAAAAATGTGATATCCAATTTAATCACTTCTATGCCGAATAGAATTTTTGAATTGATTTCCAACTCTGGAGGTGCGATATCATATTAGATTTCATGTATGTGTATATTTGTTCATTCCTTGTTTGATAATTTTTGTTTTTTAATAGTGTCCCTATCATTTCCGAACGACGAATGATGTGATAATTAAAAATAAAATATTACATTATTATGCTATTGTTATAGAAACAAGTGAACATAGGTTATTTACCTTGCTGAATTCATTTATGAGCATTACCGAACGCCGCACGCAATTTAAACATAAAGACTGTGGTTTTCAGGGGTGTCCCTATCGTTTCCGAACGCACTGTATAATTTTATCAGGACTCGCCTCTGCAACAAGGCTTAGATCCCTCGCATTAATATGTTGATTGATGTCCTGCACACCTCTATTGGGACAGTGCACACGTTCCATGACGTCCTGCACACTCCTACTGAGGTCCTGAGGCGGCATTAAGTATCGAGGTGGCGCGCGCCAGAACAAGCGCAAACGCGCTAAGCGGAGGAGAGAGTGTGTGAAGAATGAGACACCGACGTGCATAGCAGCCCGAAATCAGTGATAGCACGCGCTACCGTGATTCTTAATGCCGCCTCTGCACACGTTCCATGAGTTTCTGCACACTCCTGCTGAGGTCCTGCACACGTTTCATGATTTTCTGCACACCCCTACTGGGGTCCTGCACAAGTTCCATGATGTTCTGCACACTCCTACTGAGGTCTTGCACACATTCTGCGACGTCTTTCACACCCCTACTGGGGTCCTGCACAGGTTCCATGATGTGCTGCACACTCCTAGTAAGGTCCTGCACATGTTCCATGGTGTCCTGCACACTTTTACTGAGGTCCTGTACACATTCCATTACGTCCTGCTCATCCCTACTGGGGTCCTGCACGCGTTCCATGATGTCCTGCACACCTCTATTGGGATCCTACACACATTCCATGACGTGCTGCTCATCCTTACAGGGGTCCCGCACACGTTTCATGATGTCCTGCACACTCCTACTAAGGTCCTGCACACATTCCATGATGTCTTGCACACCCCTATACACACATTCCATCACGTCCTGCTCATCCCTATTGGGGTTCTGCACACGCTTCATGATGTCCTGCACACTCCTAGTGATGTCCTGCTCACATTCCATGAACTCCTGCTCATTCCTACTAGGGTCCCGCACGCGTTCCATGATGTCCTGCACACCTCTATTGGGATCCTACTCGCGTTCCATGATTTTCTGCACATTCCTACTAAGGTCCTGCACATATTCCATGACGTCCTGCACACCCCTACTGAGGTCCTGCACTGGTCCCATGATGTCCTGCGCTCTCCTACTGAGGTCCTGCACACGTTCTATGATGTCCTGCACTTTCCTACTGAGGTCCTGCACACATTCTACGACTTCCTGCATACCCCTACTGGGGTCCTGCACAAGTTCTATGGTGTCCTGCACATTCCTACTAAGGTCCTGCACATATTCCATGACGTCCTGCACACCCCTACTAGGGTCCTGCACACGTTCCATGATGTCCTGCACACTACTACTGAGGTCCTGCACACATTCTACGGCGTTCTGCACATCCCTACTGGGGTCCTGCACAGGTCCCATGATGTCCTGCGCTCTCCTACTGAGGTCCTGCACACGTTCCATGATGTCCTGCACACTCCTACTCAGGTCCTGCACACATTCTACGACGTCCTGCACACCCCTATTGGGGTCCTGCACATTTCTTATGATGTCCTGCACACTCCTACTAAGGTCCTGCACACGTTCCATGATGCCCTGCACATTCCTACTAAGGTCCTGCACATACACCATGACGTCCTGCACACCCTTACTAGGGTCCTGCACACGTTCCATGATGTCCTGCACACCTCTATTGGGATCCTACACACGTTTCATGATTTTCTGCACACTCCTACTGAGGTCCTGCACGCATTCTACGACGTCTTGCACACCCCTACTGGGGTCCTGCACAAGTTCTGTGGTGTCCTGCACATTCCTACTAAGGTCCTGCACATATTCCATGACGTCCTGCACACCCCTACTAGGGTCCTGCACACATTCCATGATGTCCTGCACTTTCCTACTGAGGTCCTGCACACGTTCCATGATTCTCCGCACACTCCTACTGAGGTCCTGCACGCATTCTACGACGTCTCGCACACCCCTACTGGGGTCCTGCTCAAGTTCCTTGATGTCCTGCACACTACTACTGAGGTCCTGCACACATTCTACGGCGTTCTGCACATCCCTACTGGGGTCCTGCACAGGTCCCATGATGTCCTGCGCTCTCCTACTGAGGTCCTGCACACGTTCTATGATGTCCTGCACTTTCCTACTGAGGTCCTGCACACATTCTACGACTTCCTGCATACCCCTACTAGGGTCCTGCACAAGTTCTATGGTGTCCTGCACATTCCTACTACGGTCCTGCACATATTCCATGACGTCCTGCACACCCCTACTAGGGTCCTGCACACGTTCCATGATGTCCTGCACACTACTACTGAGGTCCTGCACACATTCTACGGCGTTCTGCACATCCCTACTGGGGTCCTGCACAGGTCCCATGATGTCCTGCGCTCTCCTACTGAGGTCCTGCACACGTTCCATGATGTCCTGCACACTCCTACTCAGGTCCTGCACACATTCTACGACGTCCTGCACACCCCTATTGGGGTCCTGCACATGTCTTATGATGTCCTGCACACTCCTACTAAGGTCCTGCACACGTTCCATGATGCCCTGCACATTCCTACTAAGGTCCTGCACATATTCCATGACGTCCTGTACACCCTTACTAGGGTCCTGCACACGTTCCATGATGTCCTGCACACCTCTATTGGGATCCTACACACGTTTCATGATTTTCTGCACACTCCTACTGAGGTCCTGCACGCATTCTACGACGTCTTGCACACCCCTACTGGGGTCCTGCACAAGTTCTGTGGTGTCCTGCACATTCCTACTAAGGTCCTGCACATATTCCATGACGTCCTGCACACCCCTACTAGGGTCCTGCACACGTTCCATGATGTCCTGCACACTCCTACTGAGTTCCTGCACACGTTCCATGATTTTCCGCACACTCCTACTGAGGTCCTGCACGCATTCTACGACGTCTCGCACACCCCTACTGGGGTCCTGCTCAAGCTCCTTGATGTCCTGCACACTACTACTGAGGTCCTGCACACATTCTACGGCGTTCTGCACATCCCTACTGGGGTCCTGCACAGGTCCCATGATGTCCTTCGCTCTCCTACTGAGGTCCTGCACACGTTCTATGGTGTCCTGCACTCTCTTACTGAGTTCCTGCACACATTCTACGACGTCCTGCACACCTCTACTGGGGTCCTGCACTAGTTCTATGGTGTCCTGCACATTCCTACTTAGGTCCTGCACATATTCCATGACGTCCTGCACACCCCTACTAGGGTCCTGCACACGTTCCATGATGTCCTGCATACTTTTACTGAGGTCCTGTACACATTCCATTACGTCCTGCTCATCCCTACTGGGGTCCTGCACGCGTTCCATGATGTCCTGCACACTCCTACTGAGGTCCTGCACACGTTGCAGGATATCCTGCACACTCCTACTCAGGTCCTGCACACATTCTACGACGTCCTGCACACCACTATTGGGGTCCTGCACATATCTCATGATGTCCTGCACACTCCTACTCAGGTCCTGCACACATTCTACGACGTCCTGCACACCCCTATTGGGGTCCTGCACAGGTCCCATGATGTCCTGCGCTCTCCTACTGAGGTCCTCCACACGTTCCACGATGCCATGCACTTTCCTACTGAGGTCCTGCACACAATCTACGACGTCCTGCACACCCCTACTGGGGTCCTGCACAAGTTCTTTGGTGTCCTGCACATTCCTACTAAGGTCCTGCACATATTCTATGACGTCCTGCACTTCCCTACTAGGGTCCTGCACACGTTCCATGATGTCCTGCACACTTTTACTGAGGTCCTGTACACATTCCATTACGTCCTGCTCATCCCTACTGGGGTCCTGCACGCGTTCCATGATGTCCTGCACACTCCTACTGAGGTCCTGCACACGTTCCATGATGTCCTGCACACTATTACTCAGGTCCTGCACACATTCTACGACGTCCTGCACACCCCTATTGGGGTCCTGCACATGTCTCATGATGTCCTGCACACTCCTACTAAGGTCCTGCACACGTTCCATGATGCCCTGCACATTCCTACTAAGGTCCTGCACATATTCCATGATGTCCTGCACATCCTTACTAGGGTCCTGCACACGTTCCATGATGTCCTGCACACCTCTATTGGGATCCTACACACGTTTCATGATTTTCTGCACACTCCTACTGAGGTCCTGCACGCATTCTACGACGTCTCGCACACCCCTACTGGGGTCCTGCTCAAGTTCCTTGATGTCCTGCACGCTACTACTGAGGTCCTGCACACATTCTACGGCGTTCTGCACATCCCTACTGGGGTCCTGCACAGGTCCCATGATGTCCTGCGCTCTCCTACTGAGGTCCTGCACACGTTCTATGGTGTCCTGCACTCTCCTACTGAGGTCCTGCACACGTTCTATGGTGTCCTGCACTCTCCTACTGAGGTCCTGCACACATTCTACGACGTCCTGCACACCCCTACTGGGGTCCTGCACTAGTTCTATGGTGTCCTGCACATTCCTACTAAGGTCCTGCACATATTCCATGACGTCCTGCACACCCCTACTAGGGTCCTGCACACGTTCCATGATGTCCTGCATACTTTTACTGAGGTCCTGTACACATTCCATTACGTCCTGCTCATCCCTACTGGGGTCCTGCACGCGTTCCATGATGTCCTGCACGCGTTCCATGATGTCCCGCACACTCCTACTGAGGTCCTGCACACGTTCCATGATGTCCTGCACACTATTACTCAGGTCCTGCACACCCCTATTGGGGTCCTGCACATGTCTCATGATGTCCTGCACACTCCTACTAAGGTCCTGCACACGTTCCATGATGCCCTGCACATTCCTACTAAGGTCCTGCACATATTCCATGACGTCCTGCACACCCTTACTAGGGTCCTGCACACGTTCCATGATGTCCTGCACACCTCTATTGGGATCCTACACACGTTTCATGATTTTCTGCACACTCCTACTGAGGTCCTGCACGCATTCTACGACGTCTCGCACACCCCTACTGGGGTCCTGCTCAAGTTCCTTGATGTCCTGCACACTCCTACTCAGGTCCTGCACGCATTCTACGACGTCCTGCACACCACTATTGGGGTCCTGCACACGTTCCATGATGTCCTGCACACTCCTACTGAGGTCCTGCACACGTTCCATGATTTTCCGCACACCCCTACTGGGGTCCTGCTCAAGTTCCTTGATGTCCTGCACACTACTACTGAGGTCCTGCACACGTTCCAGGATGTCCTGCACACTCCTACTCAGGTCCTGCACACATTCTACGACGTTCTGCACACCCCTACTGGGGACCTGCACAAGTTCTGTGGTGTCCTGCACATTCCTACCAAGGTCCTGCACATATTCCATGACGTCCTGCACACCCCTACTAGGGTCCTGCACACGTTCCATGATGTCCTGCACACTCCTACTGAGGTCCTGCACACGTTCCATGATTTTCCGCACACCCCTACTGGGGTCCTGCTCAAGTTCCTTGATGTCCTGCACACTACTACTGAGGTCCTGCACACATTCTACGACGTTCTGCACATCCCTACTGGGGTCCTGCACAGGTCCCATGATGTCCTGCGCTCTCCTACTGAGGTCCTGCACACGTTCTATGATGTCCTGCACTTTCCTACTGAGGTCCTGCACACATTCTACGACGTCCTGCACACCCATACTGGGGTCCTGCACAAGTTCTATGGTGTCCTGCACATTCCTACTAAGGTCCTGCACATATTCCATGACGTCCTGCACACCCCTACTAGGGTCCTGCCCACGTTCCATGATGTCCTGCACACTTTTACTGAGGTCCTGTACACATTCCATTACGTCCTGCTCATCCCTACTGGGGTCCTGCACGCGTTTCATGATGTCCTGCCCACCCCTACTGGGGTCCTGCACAGGTTCCGTGATGTCCTGCACACTCCTACTTAGGTCCTGCACACATTTTACGTCGTCCTCCACACCCCTATTGGGGTCCTGCACATGTCTCATGATGTCCTGCACACTCCTATTTAGGTCCTGCACACGTTACATGATGTCCTGCACACTCCTACTGAGGTCTTGCACACATTTTGCGACGTCCTGCACACCCCCACTGGGGTCCTGCACAAGTTCATTGATGTCCTGCACACTACTACTGAGGTCCTGCACACATTCTACGACGTTCTGCACATCCCTACTGGGGTCCTGCACAGGTCCCATGATGTCCTGCGCTCTCCTACTGAGGTCCTGCACACGTTCTATGATGTCCTGCACTTTCCTACTGAGGTCCTGCACACATTCTACGACGTCCTGCACACCCATACTGGGGTCCTGCACAAGTTCTATGGTGTCCTGCACATTCCTACTAAGGTCCTGCACATATTCCATAACGTCCTGCACACCCCTACTAGAGTCCTGCCCACGTTCCATGATGTCCTGCACACTTTTACTGAGGTCCTGTACACATTCCATTACGTCCTGCTCATCCCTACTGGGGTCCTGCACGCGTTCCATGATGTCCTGCACACTCCTACTGAGGTCCTGCACGCGTTACATGACGCCCTGCACACTCCTACTGAGGTCTTGCACACATTCTGCGACGTCCTGCACACCCCTACTGGGGTCCTGCACAAGTTCATTGATGTCCTGCACACTCCTACTGAGGTCCTGCACAGGTTCCGTGATGTCCTGCACACTCCTACTTAGGTCCTGCACACATTTTACGACGTCCTGCACACCCCTATTGGGGCCCTGCACATGTCTCATGATGTCCTGCACACTCCTGTTTAGGTCCTGCACACGTTGCATGATGCCCTGCACACTCCTACTGAGGTCCTGCACACATTCTACGACGTCCTGCACACCCCTATTGGGGTCCTGCACATGTCTCATGATGTCCTGCACACTCCTATTTAGGTCCTGCACACGTTACATGATGTCCTGCACACTCCTACTGAGGTCTTGCACACATTCTGCGACGTCCTGCACACCCCTACTGGGGTCCTGCACAAGTTCATTGATGTCCTGCACACTACTACTGAGGTCCTGCACTCATTCTGCGACGTCCTGCACACCCCTATTGGGGTCCTGCACATGTCTCATGATGTCCTGCACACTCCTACTAAGGTCCTGCACACGTTCCATGATGCCCTGCACATTCCTACTAAGGTCCTGCACATATACCATGACGTCCTGCACACCCTTACTAGGGTCCTGCACACGTTCCATGATGTCCTGCATACCTCTATTGGGATCCTACACACGTTTTATGATTTTCTGCACACTCCTACTGAGGTCCTGCACGCATTCTACGACGTCTTGCACACCCCTACTGGGGTCCTGCACAAGTTCTGTGGTGTCCTGCACATTCCTACTAAGGTCCTGCACATATTCCATGACGTCCTGCACACCCCTACTAGGGTCCTGCCCACGTTCCATGATGTCCTGCACACTTTTACTGAGGTCCTGTACACATTCCATTACGTCCTGCTCATCCCTACTGGGGTCCTGCACGCGTTCCATGATGTCTTGCACACTCCTACTGAGGTCCTGCACACGTTCCAGGATGTCCTTCACCCTCCTACTCAGGTCCTGCACACATTCTACGACGTCCTGCACACCCCTATTGGGGTCCTGCACATGTCTCATGATGTCCTGCACACTCCTATTTAGGTCCTGCACACGTTACATGATGCCCTGCACACTCCTACTGAGGTCCTGCACACATTCTACGACGTCCTGCCCACCCCTACTGGGGTCCTGCACAGGTCCCATGATGTCCTGCGCTCTCCTACTGAGGTCCTGCACACGTTTTATGATGTCCTGCACTTTCCTACTGAGGTCCTGCACACATTCTACGACGTCCTGCACACCCCTACTGGGGTCCAGCACAAGTTCTGTGGTGTCCTGCACATTCCTACTAAGGTCCTGCACATATTCCATGACGTCCTGCACACCCCTACTAGGGTCCTGCCCACGTTCCATGATGTCCTGCACACTTTTACTGAGGTCCTGTGCACATTCCATTACGTCCTGCTCATCCCTACTGGGGTCCTGCACGCGTTTCATGATGTCCTGCACACTCCTACTGAGGTCCTGCACGCGTTACATGACGCCCTGCACACTCCTACTGAGGTCTTGCACACATTCTGCGACGTCCTGCACACCCCTACTGGGGTCCTGCACAAGTTCATTGATGTCCTGCACACTCCTACTGAGGTCCTGCACAGGTTCCGTGATGTCCTGCACACTCCTACTTAGGTCCTGCATACATTTTACGACGTCCTGCACACCCCTATTGGGGCCCTGCACATGTCTCATGATGTCCTGCACACTCCTGTTTAGGTCCTGCACACGTTACATGATGCCCTGCACACCCCTACTGAGGTCCTGCACACATTCTACGACGTCCTGCACACCCCTATTGGGGTCCTGCACATGTCTCATGATGTCCTGCACACTCCTATTTAGGTCCTGCACACGTTACATGATGTCCTGCACACTCCTACTGAGGTCTTGCACACATTCTGCGACGTCCTGCACACCCCTACTGGGGTCCTGCACAAGTTCATTGATGTCCTGCACACTACTACTGAGGTCCTGCACTCATTCTGCGACGTCCTGCACACCCCTATTGGGGTCCTGCACATGTCTCATGATGTCCTGCACACTCCTACTAAGGTCCTGCACACGTTCCATGATGCCCTGCACATTCCTACTAAGGTCCTGCACATATTCCATGACGTCCTGCACACCCTTACTAGGGTCCTGCACTCGTTCCATGATGTCCTGCATACCTCTATTGGGATCCTACACACGTTTTATGATTTTCTGCACACTCCTACTGAGGTCCTGCACGCATTCTACGACGTCTTGCACACCCCTACTGGGGTCCTGCACAAGTTCTGTGGTGTCCTGCACATTCCTACTAAGGTCCTGCACATATTCCATGACGTCCTGCACACCCCTACTAGGGTCCTGCCCACGTTCCATGATGTCCTGCACACTTTTACTGAGGTCCTGTACACATTCCATTACGTCCTGCTCATCCCTACTGGGGTCCTGCACGCGTTCCATGATGTCTTGCACACTCCTACTGAGGTCCTGCACACGTTCCAGGATGTCCTTCACCCTCCTACTCAGGTCCTGCACACATTCTACGACGTCCTGCACACCCCTATTGGGGTCCTGCACATGTCTCATGATGTCCTGCACACTCCTATTTAGGTCCTGCACACGTTACATGATGCCCTGCACACTCCTACTGAGGTCCTGCACACATTCTACGACGTCCTGCCCACCCCTACTGGGGTCCTGCAGAAGTTCCGTGATGTCCTGCACACTCCTACTTAGGTCCTGCACACATTTTACGACGTCCTGCACACCCCTACTGAGGTCCTGCACACGTTCCATGATTTTCTGCACACCCCTACTGGGGTCCTGCACAAGTTCCTTGATGTCCTGCACACTCCTACTGAGGTCTTGCACACATTCTGCGACGTCCTGCACACCCCTATTGGGGTCCTGCACATGTCTCATGATGTCCTGCACACTCCTACTAAGGTCCTGCACACGTTCCATGATGCCCTGCACATTCCTACTAAGGTCCTGCACATATTCCATGACGTCCTGCACACCCTTACTAGGGTCCTGCACACGTTCCATGATGTCCTGCATACCTCTATTGGGATCCTACACACGTTTCATGATTTTCTGCACACTCCTACTGAGGTCCTGCACGCATTCTACGACGTCTTGCACACCCCTACTGGGGTCCTGCACAAGTTCTGTGGTGTCCTGCACATTTCTACTAAGGTCCTGCACATATTCCATGACGTCCTGCACACCCCTACTATGGTCCTGCACACGTCTCATGATGTCCTGCACACTCCTATTAAGGTCCTGCACACGTTCCATGATGCCCTGCACACTCCTACTGAGGTCCTGCACACATTCTACGACGTCCTGCCCACCCCTACTGGGGTCCTAGAGACGTAGAGACGACCTTAGAGCCCTTATCTTTGATCAAAAAACGCAAAAAAACTTTACCGTGAATGCTCAGAGAACTATTGCAGTTTTGAAGAACCAGTTCGCATTAAGAATTTTGCAAGGTGTTCACTGCTATACAGTGCGTTCGGAAATGATAGGGACACCTCTAAAAAATGAGATTTTCAAAATTCTGGGAATGGTGATGAATACTGTTCATGAATGAATTCAGCGTGATAAAAACCTACTGTTCGCAACTTCCTTGAAGCCGTGCCTAATCTCACAAGATTTTTCCTTTACATTTAGAAAATTTCACCGTTCGGAAATGATAGGGACACCTTGCAAAAGATGGAATTTTCACTTCGAACAAAATTTCCCGTTACAAGTTCACTATATGAACGCAACACGAGGACACCCAACATCTTTATTCCAATCATGGGACGTGTTACATCGCTTACTGTTTCCGAACAAGCCCAAATACGTGCCCTCAACGCTGCCGGGCTGAGCCAACGTCTAATTGCCTCCCACACGTTTCATGATTTCTGCACAGTTCCTACTGAGGTCCTGCGCATTCTACGACGTCTTGCACACCCCTACTGGGGTCCTGCACGCCCAAGAAATGTCCTTCACCCTCCTACTCAGGTCCTGCACACATTCTACGACGTCCTGCACACCCCTATTGGGGTCCTGCACATGTCTCATGATGTCCTGCACACTCCTATTTAGGTCCTGCACACGTTCTATGATGTCCTGCACTTTCCTACTGAGGTCCTGCACACATTCTACGACGTCCTGCACACCCCTACTGGGGTCCTGCACAGGTTCCGTGATGTCCTGCACACTCCTACATAGGTCCTGCACACATTTTACGACGTCCTGCACACCCTACTGAGGTCCTGCACACGTTCCATGATTTTCCTGCACACCCCTACTGGGGTCCTGCACAAGTTCTATTGATGTCCTGCACATTCCTACTAAGTTCCTGCACATATTCCATGACGTTCTGCACACCCCTACTAGGGTCCTGCCCACGTTCCATGATGTCCTGCACACTTTTACTGAGGTCCTGCTCATTCTGCGACGTCCTACACATTCCATTACGTCCTGCTCATCCCTACTGGGGTCCTGCACGCGTTCCATGATGTCCTGCACACTCCTACTGAGGTCCTGCACACGTTCCAGGATGTCCTGCACACTCCTACTCAGGTCCTGCACACATTCTACGACGTCCTGCACACCCCCTATTGGGGTCCTGCACATGTCTCATGATGTCCTGCACACCCCTAGTGTGGTCCTGCACACGTACTATGATGTCCTGCACACTTTTACTAAGGTCCTGCACACACACTACGAAGTCCTGCACACCCCTAGTGTGGTCCTGCACACGTTCCATGATGTCCTGCACACCTCTGTTGGGATCCTGCACACGTTCCATGATGTGCTGCTCATCCCTACTGGGGTCTTGCACACGTTTTATGATGTCCTGCACACTCCTACTGAGGTCCTGCACACGTTACATGATGCCCTGCACACTCCTACTTAGGTCCTGCACACATTTTACGACGTCCTGCACACCCCTACTGAGGTCCTGCACACGTTCCATGATTTTCTGCACACCCCTACTGGGGTCCTGCACAAGTTCCTTGATGTCCTGCACACTCCTACTGAGGTCTTGCACACATTCTGCGACGTGCTGCACACCCCTACTGGGGTCCTGCACAAGTTCATTGATGTCCTGCACACTACTAATGAGGTCCTGCACTCATTCTGCGACGTCCTGCACACCCCTATTGGGGTCCTGCACATGTCTCATGATGTCCTGCACACTCCTACTAAGGTCCTGCACACGTTCAATGATGCCCTACACATTCCTACTAAGGTCCTGCACATATTCCATGACGTCCTGCACACCCTTACTAGGGTCCTGCACACGTTCCATGATGTCCTGCATACTCCTATTGAGGTCCTGCACACGTTTCATGATTTTCTGCACACTCCTACTGAGGCCCTGCACGCATTCTACGACGTCTCGCACACCCCTACTGGGGTCCTGCACAAGTTCTGTGGTGTCCTGCACATTTCTACTAAGGTCCTGCACATATTCCATTACGTCCTGCTCATCCCTACTGGGGTCCTGCACGCGTTCCATGATGTCCTGCACACTCCTACTGAGGTCCTGCACACGTTCCAGGATGTCCTGCTCATCCCTACTGGGGTCCTGCACGCGTTCCATGATGTCCTGCACACTCCTACTGAGGTCCTGCACACGTTCCAGGATGTCCTGCACACTCCTACTCAGGTCCTGCACACATTCTACGACGTCCTGCACACCCCTATTGGGGTCCTGCACATGTCTCATGATGTCCTGCTCACTCCTATTTAGGTCCTGCACACGTTACATGATGCCCTGCACACTCCTACTGAGGTCCTGCACACATTCTACGACGTCCTGCCCACCCCTACTGGGGTCCTGCACAGGTTCCGTGATGTCCTGCGCACTCCTACTTAGGTCCTGCAAACATTTTACGACGTCCTGCACACCCCTACTGAGGTCCTGCACACGTTCCATGATTTTCTGCACACCCCTACTGGGGTCCTGCACAAGTTCCTTGATGTCCTGCACACTCCTACTGAGGTCTTGCACACATTCTGCGACGTGCTGCACACCCCTACTGGGGTCCTGCACAAGTTCATTGATGTCCTGCACACTACTAATGAGGTCCTGCACTCATTCTGCGACGTCCTGCACACCCCTATTGGGGTCCTGCACATGTCTCATGATGTCCTGCACACTCCTACTAAGGTCCTGCACACGTTCCATGATGCCCTGCACATTCCTACTAAGGTCCTGCACATATTCCATGACGTCCTGCACACCCTTACTAGGGTCCTGCACACGTTCCATGATGTCCTGCATACCTCTATTGGGATCCTACACACGTTTCATGATTTTCTGCACACTCCTACTGAGGTCCTGCACGCATTCTACGACGTCTTGCACACCCCTACTGGGGTCCTGCACAAGTTCTGTGGTGTCCTGCACACTCCTACATAGGTCCTGCACACGTTCCATGATTTTCTGCACACCCCTACTGGGGTCCTGCACACATTCGTTCCATGACGTCCTGCACACCCCTATTGGGGTCCTGCACATGTCTCATGATGTCCTGCACACTCCTACTAAGGTCCTGCACATACTCCATGACGTCCTGCACACCCCTACTATGGTCCTGCACACGTCTCATGATGTCCTGCACACTCCTATTAAGGTCCTGCACACGTTCCATGATGCCCTGCACACTCCTACTGAGGTCCTGCACACATTCTACGACATCCTGCCCACCCCTACTGGGGTCCTGCACAGGTTCCGTGATGTCCTGCACACTCCTACATAGGTCCTGCACACATTTTACGACGTCCTGCACACCCCTACTGAGTGTCCTGCACACGTTCCATGATTTTCTGCACACCCCTACTGGGGTCCTGCACAAGTTCCTTGATGTCCTGCACACTCCTACTGAGGTCTTGCACACATTCTGCGACGTCCTGCACACCCCTACTGGGGTCCTGCACAAGTTCCTTGATGTCCTGCACACTACTACTGAGGTCCTGCTCTCATTCTGCGATGTCCTACTCCTGCACATTACGACGTCCTGCTCATCCCTACTGGGGTCCTGCACGCGTTCCATGATGTCCTGCACACTCCTACTGAGGTCCTGCACACGTTCCATGATGTCCTGCACACTCCTACTCAGGTCCTGCACATTCTACGACGTCCTGCACACCCCTATTGGGGTCCTGCACATGTCTCATGATGTCCTGCACATTCCTACTAAGGTCCTGCACACATTCCATTACGTCCTGCTCATCCCTACTGGGGTCCTGCACGCGTTCCATGATGCCCTGCACATTCCTACTAAGGTCCTGCACATATTCCATGGCGTCCTGCACACCCCTACTAGGGTCCTGCACACGTTCCATGATGTCCTGCACACCTCTGTTGGGATCCTGTACACATTCCATTACGTCCTGCTCATCCCTACTGGGGTCCTGCACGCGTTCCATGATGTCCTGCACACTCCTACTGAGGTCCTGCACACGTTCCATGATGTCCTGCACACTCCTACTCAGGTCCTGCACACATTCTACGACGTCCTGCACACCCCTATTGGGGTCCTGCACATGTCTCATGATGTCCTGCACACTCCTACTAAGGTCCTGCACACGTTCCACGATGCCCTGCACATTCCTACTGAGGTCCTGCACATGTCTCCATGACGTCCTGCACACCCTACTGGGGTCCTGCACAAGTTCTATGGTGTCCTGCACATTCCTACTAAGGTCCTGCACATATTCCATGACGTCCTGCACACCTCCTACTATGGTCCTGGGTCCTGCACATGTCCATGATGTCCTGCACACTCCTACTGGGGTCCTGCACACGTTCCATGATGCCCTGCACACTCCTACTGAGGTCCTGCACACATTCTACGACGTCCTGCACACCCTACTGGGGTCCTGCACATGTTCCATGATGTCCTGCACACTCCTACATAGGTCCTTCACACATTTTACGACGTCCTACACACCCCTGCTAGGGTCCTGCACACGTTCCATGATGTCCTGCACACTCCTACTGAGGTCCTGCACACGTTCCATGATGTCCTGCACACTCCTACTCAGGTCCTGCACACATTCTACGACGTCCTGCACACCCCTATTGGGGTCCTGCACAGGTCCCATGATGTCCTGCGCTCTCCTACTGAGGTCCTGCACACG
This sequence comes from Aplectana chamaeleonis, assembly GCA_029168955.1. Lineage (NCBI taxonomy): Eukaryota > Metazoa > Nematoda > Chromadorea > Rhabditida > Cosmocercidae > Aplectana > Aplectana chamaeleonis. The sequence goes on along the minus strand of JAPDOI010001399.1, from coordinate 22,590 downwards.
TTCTATGATGTCCTGCACTTTCCTACTGAGGTCCTGCACACATTCTACGACGTCCTGCACACCCCTACTGGGGTCCTGCACAAGTTCTATGGTGTCCTGCACATTCCTACTAAGGTCCTGCACATATTCCATGACGTCCTGCACACCCCTACTAGGGTCCTGCCCACGTTCCATGATGTCCTGCACACTTTTACTGAGGTCCTGTACACATTCCATTACGTCCTGCTCATCCCTACTGGGGTCCTGCACGCGTTCCATGATGTCCTGCACACTCCTACTGAGGTCCTGCACACGTTCCAGGATGTCCTGCACACTCCTACTCAGGTCCTGCACACATTCTACGACGTCCTGCACACCCCTATTGGGGTCCTGCACATGTCTCATGATGTCCTGCACACTCCTATTTAGGTCCTGCACACGTTACATGATGCCCTGCACACTCCTACTGAGGTCCTGCACACATTCTACGACGTCCTGCCCACCCCTACTGGGGTCCTGCACAGGTTCCGTGATGTCCTGCACACTCCTACTTAGGTCCTGCACACATTTTACGACGTCCTGCACACCCCTACTGAGGTCCTGCACACGTTCCATGATTTCCTGCACACCCCTACTGGGGTCCTGCACAAGTTCCTTGATGTCCTGCACACTCCTACTGAGGTCTTGCACACATTCTGCGACGTCCTGCACACCCCTACTGGGGTCCTGCACAAGTTCATTGATATCCTGCACACTACTACTGAGGTCCTGCACTCATTCTGCGACGTCCTGCACACCCCTATTGGGGTCCTGCACATGTCTCATGAGGTCCTGCACACTCCTACTGGGGTCCTGCACAAGTTCTGTGGTGTCCTGCACATTTCTACTAAGGTCCTGCACATATTCCATGACGTCCTGCACACCCCTACTATGGTCCTGCACACGTCTCATGATGTCCTGCACACTCCTATTAAGGTCCTGCACACGTTCCATGATGCCCTGCACACTCCTACTGAGGTCCTGCACACATTCTGCGACGTCCTGCACACCCCTACTGGGGTCCTGCACAAGTTCATTGATATCCTGCACACTACTACTGAGGTCCTGCACTCATTCTGCGACGTCCTGCACACCCCTATTGGGGTCCTGCACACGTCTCATGATGTCCTGCACACTCCTATTAAGGTCCTGCACACGTTCCATGATGTCCTGCACACTCCTACTGAGGTCCTGCACACATTCTACGACGTCCTGTCCACCCCTACTGGGGTCCTGCACAGGTTCCATGATGTCCTGCACACTCCTGCTGAGGTCCTGCACAGATTCTACGACGTCCTGCACACCCCTACTGAGGTCCTGCACACGTTCCATGATGCCCTGCACACCCTACTGAGGTCCTGCACACGTTCCATGATGTCCTGCACATCCCTACTGAGGTCCTGCACATATTCCATGACGTCCTGCACACCCTACTGAGGTCCTGCACGTCCCATGATTGCCTGCACACTCCTACTGAGGCCCTGCACACATTCTACGACGTCCTGCACACCCCTACTGGGGTCCTGCACGCGTTCCATGATGTCCTGCACACTCCTACTGAGGTCCTGCACACGTTCCATGATGTCCTGCACACTCCTACTCAGGTCCTGCACACATTCTACGACGTCCTGCACAGTCCTACTGGGGTCCTGCACGGGTCCCATGATGTCCCGCACACTCCTACTAAGGTCCTTCACACGTTCCATGATGTCCTGCACACTCCTACTGAGGTCCTGCACACATTCTACGAGGTTCTGCACACCACTACTGGGGTCCTGCACCGGTTCCGTGATGTCCTGCACACTCCTACTAAGGTCCAGCACACGTTCCATGATGTCCTGCACATCCCTACTGGGGTCCTGCACGCGTTCCATGATGTCCTGCACACTCCTACTGAGGTCCTGCACACGTTCCATGATGTCCTGCACACTCCTACTGAGGTCCTGCACACATTCTACGACGTCCTGCACACCCTACTGGGGTCCTGCACATGTCCATGATGTCCTGCACACTCCTACTGAGGTCCTGCACACGTTCCATGATGTCCTGCACATTCCTACTAAGGTCCTGCACATATTCCATGACGTCCTGCACACCCTTACTAGGGTCCTGCACGTTCCATGCTGCCCTGCACACTACTACTGAGGTCTTGCACTCCTTTCATGACATCCTGCACACCCCTACTGCGGTCCTGCACACGTTCCATGATGTCCTGCACACTACTACTGCGGTCCTGCACACGTTCCATGATGTCCTGCACATCCCTACTGAGGTCTTGCACACGTCCCATGATGTCCTCAAAACTCCTACTGAGGTCTTGCACTCATTCCATGATGTCCTGCACTTTCCTACTGAGGTCCTGCACACATTCTACGACGTCCTGCACACCCATACTGGGGTCCTGCACAAGTTCTATGGTGTCCTGCGCATTCCTACTAAGGTCCTGCACATATTCCATAACGTCCTGCACACCCCTACTAGAGTCCTGCCCACGTTCCATGATGTCCTGCACACTTTTACTGAGGTCCTGTACACATTCCATTACGTCCTGCTCATCCCTACTGGGGTCCTGCACGCGTTCCATGATGTCCTGCACACTCCTACTCAGGTCCTGCACACATTCTACGACGTCCTGCACACCCCTATTGGGGTCCTGCACATGTCTCATGATGTCCTGCACACCCCTACTGGGGTCCTGCACACGTTCTATGATGTCCTGCACTTTCCTACTGAGGTCCTGCACACATTCTACGACGTCCTGCACACCCCTACTGGGGTCCTGCACAAGTTCTATGGTGTCCTGCACATTCCTACTAAGGTCCTGCACATATTCCATGACGTCCTGCACACCCCTACTAGGGTCCTGCCCACGTTCCATGATGTCCTGCACACTTTTACTGAGGTCCTGTACACATTCCATTACGTCCTGCTCATCCCTACTGGGGTCCTGCACGCGTTCCATGATGTCCTGCACACTCCTACTGAGGTCCTGCACACGTTCCAGGATGTCCTGCACACTCCTACTCAGGTCCTGCACACATTCTACGACGTCCTGCACACCCCTATTGGGGTCCTGCACATGTCTCATGATGTCCTGCACACTCCTATTTAGGTCCTGCACACGTTACATGATGCCCTGCACACTCCTACTGAGGTCCTGCACACATTCTACGACGTCCTGCCCACCCCTACTGGGGTCCTGCACAGGTTCCGTGATGTCCTGCACACTCCTACTTAGGTCCTGCACACATTTTACGACGTCCTGCACACCCCTACTGAGGTCCTGCACACGTTCCATGATTTTCTGCACACCCCTACTGGGGTCCTGCACAAGTTCCTTGATGTCCTGCACACTCCTACTGAGGTCTTGCACACATTCTGCGACGTCCTGCACACCCCTACTGGGGTCCTGCACAAGTTCATTGATGTCCTGCACACTACTACTGAGGTCCTGCACTCATTCTGCGACGTCCTGCACACCCCTATTGGGGTCCTGCACATGTCTCATGATGTCCTGCACACTCCTACTAAGGTCCTGCACACGTTCCATGATGTCCTGCACACTCCTACTCAGGTCCTGCACACATTCTACGACGTCCTGCACACCCCTATTGGGGTCCTGCACATGTCTCATGATGTCCTGCACACTCCTATTTAGGTCCTGCACACGTTACATGATGCCCTGCACACTCCTACTGAGGTCCTGCACACATTCTACGACGTCCTGCCCACCCCTACTGGGGTCCTGCACAGGTTCCGTGATGTCCTGCACACTCCTACATAGGTCCTGTACACATTTTACGACGTCCTGCACACCCCTACTAGGGTGCTGCACACGGTCCATGATGTCCTGCACACTCCCTACTGAGGTCCTGCACACGTTCCATGATGTCCTGCACACTCCTACTGAGGTCCTGCACACATTCTACGACGTCCTGCACACCCCTACTGAGGTCCTGCACACGTCTCATGATGTCCTGCACACTCCTATTAAGGTCCTGCACACGTTCCATGATGTCCTGCACACTTTTACTGAGGTCCTGTACACATTCCATTACGTCCTGCACACCCCTATTGGGGTCCTGCACATGTCTCATGATGTCCTGCGCACTCCTACTAAGGTCCTGCACACGTTCCATGATGCCCTGCACACTCCTACTAAGGTCCTGCACATATTCTATGACGTCCTGCACACCCCTACTGGGGTCCTGCACACGTTCCATGATGTCCTGCACACTCCTACTGAGGTCCTGTACACATTCCATTACGTCCTGCACACCCCTACTGGGGTCCTGCACGCGTTCCATGATGTCCTGCACACTCCTACTGAGGTCCTGCACACGTTCCATGATGTCCTGCGCACTCCTACTCAGGTCCTGCACACATTCTACGACGTCCTGCACACCCCTATTGGGGTCCTGCACATGTCTCATGATGTCCTGCACACTCCTACTAAGGTCCTGCACACGTTCCATGATGCCCTGCACATTTCTACTAAGGTCCTGCACACGTTCCATGATTTTCTGCACACCCCTACTGGGGTCCTGCACAAGTTCCTTGATGTCCTGCACACTCCTACTGAGGTCCTGCACACATTTTACGACGTCCTGCACACCCCTGCTAGGGTCCTGCACACGCTCCATGATGTCCTGCACACTCCTACTGAGGTCCTGCACACGTTCCATGATGTCCTGCACACTCCTACTAAGGTCCTGCACACGTTCCATGATGTCCTGCACACTCCTACTGAGGTCCTGCACACATTCTACGACGTCCTGCACACCCCTACTGGGGTTCTGCACACGTTCCATGATGTCCTGCACACTCCTACTGAGGTCCTGCACACGTTCCATGATGTCCTGCACACTCCTACTCAGGTCCTGCACACATTCTACGACGTCCTGCACACCCCTATTGGGGTCCTGCACAGGTCCCATGATGTCCTGCGCTCTCCTACTGAGGTCCTGCACACGTTCTATGATGTCCTGCACTTTCCTACTGAGGTCCTGCACACATTCTACGACGTCCTGCACACCCCTATTGGGGTCCTGCACAAGTTCTATGGTGTCCTGCACACTTTTACTGAGGTCCTGTACACATTCCATTACGTCCTGCTCATCCCTACTGGGGTCCTGCACGCGTTCCATGATGTCCTGCACACTCCTACTGAGGTCCTGCACACGTTCCAGGATGTCCTGCACACTCCTACTCAGGTCCTGCACACATTCTACGACGTCCTGCACACCCCTATTGGGGTCCTGCACATGTCTCATGATGTCCTGCACACTCCTATTTAGGTCCTGCACACGTTACATGATGCCCTGCACACTCCTACTGAGGTCCTGCACACATTCTACGACGTCCTGCCCACCCCTACTGGGGTCCTGCACAGGTTCCGTGATGTCCTGCACACTCCTACTTAGGTCCTGCACACATTTTACGACGTCCTGCACACCCCTACTGGGGTCCTGCACGCGTTCCATGATGTCCTGCACACCCCTACTGGGGTCCTGCACAAGTTCCTTGATGTCCTGCACACTCCTACTGAGGTCTTGCACACATTCTGCGACGTCCTGCACACCCCTACTGGGGTCCTGCACAAGTTCCTTGATATCCTGCACACTACTACTGAGGTCCTGCACTCATTCTGCGACGTCCTGCACACCCCTATTGGGGTCCTGCACATGTCTCATGAGGTCCTGCACACTCCTACTGGGGTCCTGCACAAGTTCTGTGGTGTCCTGCACATTTCTACTAAGGTCCTGCACATATTCCATGACGTCCTGCACACCCCTACTATGGTCCTGCACACGTCTCATGATGTCCTGCACACTCCTATTAAGGTCCTGCACACGTTCCATGATGCCCTGCACACTCCTACTGAGGTCCTGCACACATTCTACGACGTCCTGCCCACCCCTACTGGGGTCCTGCACAAGTTCCTTGATGTCCTTCACACTCCTACTGAGGTCTTGCACACATTCTGCGACGTGCTGCACACCTCTGCTGGGGTTCTGCACACGTTCCATGATGTCCTGCCTACTCCTACTGAGGTCCTGCACACATTCTACGACGTCCTGCACACCCTTACTGGGGTTTTGCACAAGTTCCTTGATGTCTTGCGCACTCCTACTGAGGTCCCGCACACGTTCTACGACGTCCTTCACACCCCCACTGGGGTTCGGCACAGGTCCCGTGATGTACTGCACACTCCTACCGGGATCCTGCGCACGTTCCATGATTTCCTGCACACTCCTACTGAGGTCCTGCACACATTCTACGACGTCCTGCACACTCCTACTGGGGTCCTGCACGCGTTCCATGATGTCCTGCACACTCATACTAAGGTCCTGCACACGTTCCATGATGTCCTGCATACTCCTATTGAGGTCCTGCACACATTCTACGAAGTCCTGCACACCCCTCTGGGGTCCTGCACAGATCCCATGATGTCCTGCACACTCCTACTAAGGTCCTGCACAAGTTCTGTGGTGTCCTGCACATTCCTACCAAGGTCCTGCACATATTCCATGACGTCCTGCACACCCCTACTAGGGTCCTGCACACGTTCCATGATGTCCTGCACACTCCTACTCAGGTCCTGCACACATTCTACGACGTCCTGCACACCCCGATTGGGGTCCTGCACATGTCTTATGATGTCCTGCACACTCCTACTGAGGTCCTGCACACGTTCCATGATGTCCTGCACACCCCTACTGGAGTCCTGCACACTTTCTATGACGTCCTGCACACCCCTACTGGAGTCCTGCATACGTACCTTGATGTACTGCGCACGCCTACTCGGATCCTGCACACTTTCTATAACGTCCTGCACACCCTACTGAGGTCCTGCACACGTTCCATGATGTCTTGCACACCCCTACTGGGGTTCTGCCCAGTTCCATGATGTCCTGCACACTCCTACTCAGATCCTGCACACATTCCACGATGTCCTGCACACCCTTACTAAAGTCCTGCACACGTTCCATGATGTCCTGCACACTCCTACTCAGGTCCTGCACACATTCTACATCGTCCAGCACACCTTTATCGGGGTCCTGCACACATTCCATGATGCCCTGCATACCCCCACTGAGGTCCTGCACACGTTCCATGATGTCCTGCACACTTCTACTGAGGTCCTGCACACATTCTACGAGGTTCTGCTCACCACTACTGTGGTCCTGCACAGGTCCCATGATGTCCTGCACACTCCTACTGAGGTCCTGCACACATTCTACGACGTCCTGCACACCCCTACTGGGGTCCTGCACACGTTCCATGATGTCCTGCACACTCCTACTAAGGTCCTGCACACATTCTACGACGTCCTGCACACCCCTACTGGGGTTCTGCACACGTTCCATGATGTCGTGCACACTCCTACTGAGGTCCTGCACACATTCTACGAAGTCCTGCACATCTCTACTGGGGTCCTGCACAGGTCCCATGATGTCCTGCACACTCCTACTAAGGTCCAGCACACGTACCATGAGGTCCTGCACACATTATACGACGTCCTGCACACCCCTACTGGGGTCCTGCACGCGTTCCGTGATGTCCTGCACACCCCTAATGATATCCTGTACACGTTCCTTGACGTCGTGCACACCCCTACTGAGGACCTGCACACACTCTACAACGTCCTGCACCCCCTACTGAGGTCGTGCACAAGTTCCATGATGTCCTGCACATTCCTACTAAGGTCCTGCACACACTTTACATGACGTCCTGCACACCCCTATTGGGGTCCTGCACACGTTCCATGATGTCCTGCACACTCCTACGGAGGTCCTGCACACGTTCCATGATGTCCTGCACACTCCTACTTAGGTCCTTCACACATTCCATGACGTCCTGCACACTCCTACTGGGGTCCTGCACGTTCTGTGATGTCCTGCACACTCCTACTGAGGTCCTGCACACATTCCATGACGTCCTGCACACCCCTACTATGGTCCTGCACACGTCTCATGATGTCCTGCACACTCCTACTGGGTCCTGCACACGTCCCATGATGTCCTGCACACTCCTACTGAGGTCCTGCACACATTCTACGACGTCCTGCACAACCCTACTGGGGTCCTGCACAGGTCCCGTAATGTCCTGCACACTCCTACTGAGGTCCTGCACACATTTTACGACGTCCTGCACACCCCTACCGGGGTCCTGCACACGTCCCATGATGTCCTGTTCACTCGTACTAAAGTCCTGCACACGTTCCATGATGTCCTGCACACTCCTACTCAGATCCTGCACACATTCCACGATGTCCTCCACACCCTTACTAAAGTCCTGCACACGTTCCATGATGTCCTGCACACTCCTACTAGGGTCCTGCACACGTTCCATGATGTCCTGCACTTTCCTACTGAGGTCCTGCACACATTCTACGACGTCCTGCACACCCCTACTGGGGTCCTGCACAAGTTCTATGATGTCCTGCACATTCCTACTAAGGTCCTGCACATATTCCATGACGTCCTGCACACCCTACTAGAGTCCTGCACACGTTCCATGATGTCCCGCATACTTTTACTGAGGTCCTGAACACATTCCATTACGTCCTGCTCATCCCTACTGGGGTCCTGCACGCGATCCATGATGTCCTGCACACTCCTACTGTGGTCCTCCACACGTTCCAGGTTGTCCAACACACTCCCACTCAAGTCCTGCCCACATTCTACGACGTCCTGCACACCCCTATTGGGGTCCTGCACATGTCTCATGATGTCCTGCACACTCCTATTTAGGTCCTGCACACGTTCTATGATGTCCTGCACTTTCCTACTGAGGTCCTGCACACATTCTACGACGTCCTGCACACTCCTACTGAGGTCCTGCACACGTTCCATGATGTCCTGCACACTCCTACTCAGGTCCTGCACACATTCTACGACGTCCTGCACACCCCTATTGGGGTCCTGCACATGTCTCATGATGTCCTGCGCACTCCTACTGAGGTCCTGCACGCATTCCATTACGTCTTAAACACCCCTATTGGGGTCCTGCACACGTTCCACGCCGTCCTGCCCACTCCTACTGAGGTCCTGCACACGTTCCATGATGTCCTGCACACTCCTACTCAGGTCCTGCACACATTCTACGACGTCCTGCACACCCCTATTGGGGTCCTGCACATGTCTCATGATGTCCTGCACACTCCTACCAAGGTCCTGCACACGTTCCATGATGCCCTGCACACTCCTACTGAGGTCCTGCACACATTCTACGACGTCCTGCACACCCCTACTGGGGTCCTGCACAGGTTCCGTGATGTCCTGCACACTCCTACATAGGTCCTGTACACATTTTACGACGTCCTGCACACCCCTACTAGGGTCCTGCACACGTTCCATGATGTCCTGCACACTCCTACTGAGGTCCTGCACACGTTCCATGATGTCCTGCACACTCCTACTGAGGTCCTGCACACATTCTACGACGTCCTGCACACCCCTACTAGGGTCCTGCACAGGTTCCATGATGTCCTGCACACTCTTACTGAGGTCCTGCACACATTCTACGACGTCCTGCACACTCCTACTAGGGTCCCGCATACAATACATGATGTCCTGCACACTCCTACTGAGGTCCTGCACACGTTCCATGATGTCCTGCACACTCCTAATGAGGTCCTGTACACATTCTACGACGTCCTGCACACCCCTACTGAGGCCCTGCACAGGTCCCATGATGTCCTACACTCTCCTACTGAGGTCCTGCACACGTTCCATGATTTTCCGCACACTCCTAATGAGGTCCTGTACACATTCTACGACGTCCTGCACGCCCTTACTGGGGTTCTGCACACGTTCCATGATGTCCTGCACATTCCTACTAAGGTCCTGCACATATTCCATGACGTCCTGCTCATCCCTACTGGGGTCCTGCACGCGTTCCATGATGTCATGCACACTCCTACTGAGGTCCTGCACACGTCCCATGATGTCCTGCACGCTCCTACTGAGGTCCTGCACACATTCCATGAGATCGTGCACACCCCTACTGCGGTCCTGCAAACGTTCCATTATGTCCTACACACTCCTACTGAGGTCCTGCACACAATCTACGACGTCCTGCACACCCCTTCTGGGGTCCTGCACAGGTCCCATAATGTCCTGAACACTCCTACTGGGGTCCAGCACAGGTCCAATGATGTCCTGCACGTTCCTACTGAGGTCCTGCACACGTTCCGTGATTTTCTGCACACCCTCACTGGGGTCCTGCACAAGTTTCTTGATGTCCTACACACCTCTAATGAGGTCCTGTACACATTCTACGACGTCCTGCACACCCCTTCTGGGGTCTTGCACACGTTCCATGATGTCCTGCACACTCCTACTGAGGTCCTGCACACATTCCATGACGTCCTGCACACCCCTATTGGGGTCCTGCACATGTTCCATGATGTCCTGCACACTCCTACTGAGGTCCTGCACAAGTTCCATGGTGTCCTGCACATTCCTACTAAGGTCCTGCACACATTCCATGATGTCCTGCACACCCATAGTGGGGTCCTGCACACGTTCCATGATGTCCTACAAACTGCTTCTGAGCTCCTGCACACGTTTCATGATGTCCTGCACACTCCTACTAAGGTCCTGCACACATTCTACGACGTCCTGTACACCCCTACTGGGGTCCTGCACATGTTCCATGATCTCCTGCACACTCCTACTGAGGTCCTGCACACGTCCCATGATGTCCTGCACACCTCTGCTGGGGTCCTGCACATGTTCCATGATGTCCTGCACGCTCCTACTAAGGTCCTGCACACATTCTACGACGTCCTGCGCAACCCTACTGGGATCCTGCGCACGTTCCATGATCTCCTGCACACTCCTACTGAGGTCCTGCACACGTTCCAGGATGTCCTGCACACTCCTACTCAGGTCCTGCACACATTCTACGACGTCCTGCACACCCCTACTGGGGTCCTGCACAAGTTCTATGGTGTCCTGCACACTCCTACTAAGGTCCTGCACACGTTCCATGATGCCCTGCATTTTCCTACTAAGGTCCTGCACATATTCCATGGCGTCCTGCACACCCTTACTAGGGTCCTGCACATGTTCCATGATGTCCTGCACACTCCTACTCAGATCCTGCACACATTCCCTGACGTCCTGCTCATCCCTAATGGGGTCCTGCACACGTTCCATGATGTCCTGCACACTCCTACTGAGGTCCTGCACACGTTCCATGATGTCCTGCACACCCCTACTAGGGTCCTGCCCACGTTCCATGATGTCCTGCACACTTTTACTGAGGTCCTGCACAAGTTCTATGGTGTCCTGCACATTCCTACTAAGGTCCTGCACATATTCCATGACGTCCTGCACACCCCTATTGGGGTCCTGCACAGGTCCCATGATGTCCTGCGCTCTCCTACTGAGGTCCTGCACACGTTCTATGATGTCCTGCACTTTCCTACTGAGGTCCTGCACACATTCTACGACGTCCTGCACACCCCTACTGGGGTCCTGCACAAGTTCTATGGTGTCCTGCACATTCCTACTAAGGTCCTGCACATATTCCATGACGTCCTGCTCATCCCTACTGGGGTCCTGCACGCGTTCCATGATGTCCTGCACACTCCTACTGAGGTCCTGCACACGTTCCAGGATGTCCTGCACACTCCTACTCAGGTCCTGCACACATTCTACGACGTCCTGCACACCCCTACTGGGGTCCTGCACAAGTTCTATGGTGTCCTGCACATTCCTACTAAGGTCCTGCACATATTCCATGACGTCCTGCACACCCCTACTAGGGTCCTGCCCACGTTCCATGATGTCCTGCACACTTTTACTGAGGTCCTGTACACATTCCATTACGTCCTGCTCATCCCTACTGGGGTCCTGCACGCGTTCCATGATGTCCTGCACACTCCTACTGAGGTCCTGCACACGTTCCAGGATGTCCTGCACACTCCTACTCAGGTCCTGCACACATTCTACGACGTCCTGCACACCCCTATTGGGGTCCTGCACATGTCTCATGATGTCCTGCACACTCCTATTTAGGTCCTGCACACGTTACATGATGCCCTGCACACTCCTACTGAGGTCCTGCACACATTCTACGACGTCCTGCCCACCCCTACTGGGGTCCTGCACAGGTTCCGTGATGTCCTGCACACTCCTACTTAGGTCCTGCACACATTTTACGACGTCCTGCACACCCCTACTGAGGTCCTGCACACGTTCCATGATTTTCTGCACACCCCTACTGGGGTCCTGCACAAGTTCCTTGATGTCCTGCACACTCCTACTGAGGTCTTGCACACATTCTGCGACGTCCTGCACACCCCTACTGGGGTCCTGCACAAGTTCATTGATATCCTGCACACTACTACTGAGGTCCTGCACTCATTCTGCGACGTCCTGCACACCCCTATTGGGGTCCTGCACGCGTTCCATGATGTCCTGCACACTCCTACTGAGGTCCTGCACACGTTCCAGGATGTCCTGCACATTTCTACTAAGGTCCTGCACATATTCCATGACGTCCTGCACACCCCTACTATGGTCCTCCACACGTCTCATGATGTCCTGCACACTCCTACTGAGGTCCTGCACACGTTCCATGATGTCCTGCACACTCCTACTGAGGTCCTGCACACATTCTACGACGTCCTGCACACCCCTACTGGGGTCCTGCACATGTCTCATGATGTCCTGCACACTCCTACTAAGGTCCTGCACACGTTCCATGATGTCCTGCACATTCCTACTAAGGTCCTGCACATATTCCATGACGTCCTGCACACCCTTACTGGGGGTCCTGCACATGTTCCATGATGTCCTGCACACACCTACTGAGGTCCTGCACACGTTCCATGATGTCCTGCACACTCCTTCTGGGGTCCTGCACACGTTCCATGATGTCCTGCACACCCCTACTAGGGTCCTGCCCACGTTCCATGATGTCCTGCACACTTTTACTGAGGTCCTGCACACGTTCTATGATGTCCTGCACTTTCCTACTGAGGTCCTGCACACATTCTACGACGTCCTGCACACCCCTACTGGGGTCCTGCACAAGTTCTATGGTGTCCTGCACATTCCTACTAAGGTCCTGCACATATTCCATGACGTCCTGCACACCCCTACTAGGGTCCTGCCCACGTTCCATGATGTCCTGCACACTCATATTTAGGTCCTGCACACGTTACATGATGCCCTGCACTTTCCTACTGAGGTCCTGCACCCATTCTACGACGTCCTGCCCACCCCTACTGGGGTCCTGCACAAGTTCTATGATGTCCTGCACATTCCTACTAAGGTCCTGCACATATTCTACGACGTCCTGCATCCCCCTCCTGGAGTCCTGCACACGTTCCCTGATGTCCTGCACACCCCTACTGGGGGTCCTGCACACGTTCCATGATGTCCTGCACACTCCTACTCAGATCCTGCACACATTCCACGATGTCCTGCACACCCTTACTAAAGTCCTGCACACGTTCCATGATGTCCTGCACACTCCTACTCAGATCCTGCACACATTCCACGATGTCCTGCACACCCTTACTAAAGTCCTGCACACGTTCCATGATGTCCTGCACACTCCTACTCAGGTCCTGCGCACGTTCCATGATCTCCTGCACACTCTTACTGAGGTCCTGCACACAATCAATGACGTCCGGCACAACCCGACTGGGGTCCTGCACATGTTCCATGGCGACCTGCACACTCTTACTGAGGCCCTGCACACAATCTACGACGTCCTGCACACCCCTATTGGGGTCCTGCACACGTTCCACGACGTCCTGCCCACTCCTACGGAGGTCCTTTACACATTCCATGACGTCCTGCACACTCCTACTGGGGTCCTGCACATATTCTACGACGTCCTGCACACTCCTACTGAGGTCCTGCACACGTTCCATGATGTCCTGCACACTCCTACTGAGGTCCTGCACACGTTCCATGATGTCCTGCACACCCCTACTAGGGTCCTGCCCACGTTCCATGATGTCCTGCACACTTTTACTGAGGTCCTGCACAAGTTCTATGGTGTCCTGCACATTCCTACTAAGGTCCTGCACATATTCCATGACGTCCTGCACACCCCTATTGGGGTCCTGCACAGGTCCCATGATGTCCTGCGCTCTCCTACTGAGGTCCTGCACACGTTCTATGATGTCCTGCACTTTCCTACTGAGGTCCTGCACACATTCTACGACGTCCTGCACACCCCTACTGGGGTCCTGCACAAGTTCTATGGTGTCCTGCACATTCCTACTAAGGTCCTGCACATATTCCATGATGTCCTGCACACTCCTACTGAGGTCCTGCACACGTTCCAGGATGTCCTGCACACCCCCTACTGGGGTCCTGCACGCGTTCCATGATGTCCTGCCCACCCCTACTGGGGTCCTGCACAGGTTCCGTGATGTCCTGCACACTCCTACTTAGGTCCTGCACACATTTTACGACGTCCTGCACACCCCTACTGGGGTCCTGCACAAGTTCTATGGTGTCCTGCACATTCCTACTAAGGTCCTGCACATATTCCATGACGTCCTGCACACCCCTACTAGGGTCCTGCCCACGTTCCATGATGTCCTGCACACTTTTACTGAGGTCCTGTACACATTCCATTACGTCCTGCTCATCCCTACTGGGGTCCTGCACGCGTTCCATGATGTCCTGCACACTCCTACTGAGGTCCTGCACACGTTCCAGGATGTCCTGCACACTCCTACTCAGGTCCTGCACACATTCTACGACGTCCTGCACACCCCTATTGGGGTCCTGCACATGTCTCATGATGTCCTGCACACTCCTATTTAGGTCCTGCACACGTTACATGATGCCCTGCACACTCCTACTGAGGTCCTGCACACATTCTACGACGTCCTGCCCACCCCTACTGGGGTCCTGCACAGGTTCCGTGATGTCCTGCACACTCCTACTTAGGTCCTGCACACATTTTACGACGTCCTGCACACCCCTACTGAGGTCCTGCACACGTTCCATGATTTTCTGCACACCCCTACTGGGGTCCTGCACAAGTTCCTTGATGTCCTGCACACTCCTACTGAGGTCTTGCACACATTCTGCGACGTCCTGCACACCCCTACTGGGGTCCTGCACAAGTTCATTGATATCCTGCACACTACTACTGAGGTCCTGCACTCATTCTGCGACGTCCTGCACACCCCTATTGGGGTCCTGCACATGTCTCATGAGGTCCTGCACACTCCTACTGGGGTCCTGCACAAGTTCTGTGGTGTCCTGCACATTTCTACTAAGGTCCTGCACATATTCCATGACGTCCTGCACACCCCTACTATGGTCCTGCACACGTCTCATGATGTCCTGCACACTCCTATTAAGGTCCTGCACACGTTCCATGATGCCCTGCACTTTCCTACTGAGGTCCTGCACACATTCTACGACGTCCTGCACACCCCTACTGGGGTCCTGCACAAGTTCTATGGTGTCCTGCACATTCCTACTAAGGTCCTGCACATATTCCATGACGTCCTGCACACCCCTACTAGAGTCCTGCCCACGTTCCATGATGTCCTGCACACTCCTACTGAGGTCCTGCACACGTTCCATGATGTCCTGCACACTCTTACTGAGGTCCTGCACACATTGTACGACGTCCTGCACACCCCTACTGGGGTCCTGCACAGGTTCCATGATGTCCTGCACACTCCTACTGAGGTTCTGCACACATTTTAGGACGTCCTGCACACCCCTACTGGGGTCCTGCACACGTTCCATGATGTCCTGCACACTCCTACTCAGGTCCTGCACACGTTCTATGATGTCCTGCACTTTCCTACTGAGGTCCTGCACACATTCTACGACGTCCTGCACACCCCTACTGGGGTCCTGCACAGGTCCCATGATGTCCTGCGCTCTCCTACTGAGGTCCTGCTCTCATTCTGCGACGTCCTACACATTCCATTACGTCCTGCTCATCCCTACTGGGGTCCTGCACGCGTTCCATGATGTCCTGCACACTCCTACTGAGGTCCTGCACACGTTCCATGATGTCCTGCACACTCCTACTCAGGTCCTGCACACATTCTACGACGTCCTGCACACCCCTATTGGGGTCCTGCACATGTCTCATGATGTCCTGCACACTCCTACTAAGGTCCTGCACACGTTCCATGATGCCCTGCACATTCCTACTAAGGTCCTGCACATATTCCATGGCGTCCTGCACACCCTTACTAGGGTCCTGCACACGTTCCATGATGTCCTGCACACCTCTGTTGGGAGCCTGCACATATTCCATGACGTCCTGCTCATCCCTACTGGGGTCCTGCACGCGTTCCATGATGTCCTGCACACTCCTACTGAGGTCCTGCACACGTTCCATGATGTCCTGCACACTCCTACTCAGGTCCTGCACACATTCTACGACGTCCTGCACACCCCTATTGGGGTCCTGCACATGTCTCATGATGTCCTGCACACTCCTACTAAGGTCCTGCACACGTTCCATGATGCCCTGCACATTCCTACTAAGGTCCTGCACATATTCCATGGCGTCCTGCACACCCTTACTAGGGTCCTGCACATGTTCCATGATGTCCTGCACACTCCTACATAGGTCCTGCACACATTTTACGACGTCCTGCACACCCCTGCTAGGGTCCTGCACACGTTCCATGATGTCCTGCACACTCCTACTGAGGTCCTGCACACGTTCCATGATGTCCTGCACACTCCTACTCAGGTCCTGCACACATTCTACGACGTCCTGCACACCCCTATTGGGGTCCTGCACAGGTCCCATGATGTCCTGCGCTCTCCTACTGAGGTCCTGCACACGTTCTATGATGTCCTGCACTTTCCTACTGAGGTCCTGCACACATTCTACGACGTCCTGCACACCCCTACTGGGGTCCTGCACAAGTTCTATGGTGTCCTGCACATTCCTACTAAGGTCCTGCACATATTCCATGACGTCCTGCACACCCCTACTAGGGTCCTGCCCACGTTCCATGATGTCCTGCACACTTTTACTGAGGTCCTGTACACATTCCATTACGTCCTGCTCATCCCTACTGGGGTCCTGCACGCGTTCCATGATGTCCTGCACACTCCTACTGAGGTCCTGCACACGTTCCAGGATGTCCTGCACACTCCTACTCAGGTCCTGCACACATTCTACGACGTCCTGCACACCCCTATTGGGGTCCTGCACATGTCTCATGATGTCCTGCACACTCCTATTTAGGTCCTGCACACGTTACATGATGCCCTGCACACTCCTACTGAGGTCCTGCACACATTCTACGACGTCCTGCCCACCCCTACTGGGGTCCTGCACAGGTTCCGTGATGTCCTGCACACTCCTACTTAGGTCCTGCACACATTTTACGACGTCCTGCACACCCCTACTGAGGTCCTGCACACGTTCCATGATTTTCTGCACACCCCTACTGGGGTCCTGCACAAGTTCCTTGATGTCCTGCACACTCCTACTGAGGTCTTGCACACATTCTGCGACGTCCTGCACACCCCTACTGGGGTCCTGCACAAGTTCATTGATATCCTGCACACTACTACTGAGGTCCTGCACTCATTCTGCGACGTCCTGCACACCCCTATTGGGGTCCTGCACATGTCTCATGAGGTCCTGCACACTCCTACTGGGGTCCTGCACAAGTTCTGTGGTGTCCTGCACATTTCTACTAAGGTCCTGCACATATTCCATGACGTCCTGCACACCCCTACTATGGTCCTGCACACGTCTCATGATGTCCTGCACACTCCTATTAAGGTCCTGCACACGTTCCATGATGCCCTGCACACTCCTACTGAGGTCCTGCACACATTCTACGACGTCCTGCCCACCCCTACTGGGGTCCTGCACAGGTTCCGTGATGTCCTGCACACTCCTACATAGGTCCTGCACACATTTTACGACGTCCTGCACACCCCTACTAGGGTCCTGCACACGTTCCATGATGTCCTGCACACTCCTACTGAGGTCCTGCACACGTTCCATGATGTCCTGCACACTCCTACTCAGGTCCTGCACACATTCTACGACGTCCTGCACACCCCTATTGGGGTCCTGCACAGGTCCCATGATGTCCTGCGCTCTCCTACTGAGGTCCTGCACACGTTCTATGATGTCCTGCACTTTCCTACTGAGGTCCTGCACACATTCTACGACGTCCTGCACACCCCTATTGGGGTCCTGCACATGTCTCATGATGTCCTGCACACTCCTACTAAGGTCCTGCACACGTTCCATGATGCCCTGCACATTCCTACTAAGGTCCTGCACATATTCCATGGCGTCCTGCACACCCTTACTAGGGTCCTGCACACGTTCCATGATGTCCTGCACACCTCTGTTGGGATCCTGTACACATTCCATTACGTCCTGCTCATCCCTACTGGGGTCCTGCACGCGTTCCATGATGTCCTGCACACTCCTACTGAGGTCCTGCACACGTTCCATGATGTCCTGCACACTCCTACTCAGGTCCTGCACACATTCTACGACGTCCTGCACACCCCTATTGGGGTCCTGCACATGTCTCATGATGTCCTGCACACTCCTACTAAGGTCCTGCACACGTTCCATGATGCCCTGCACATTCCTACTAAGGTCCTGCACATATTCCATGGCGTCCTGCACACCCTTACTAGGGTCCTGCACATGTTCCATGATGTCCTGCACACTCCTACATAGGTCCTGCACACATTTTACGACGTCCTGCACACCCCTGCTAGGGTCCTGCACACGTTCCATGATGTCCTGCACACTCCTACTGAGGTCCTGCACACGTTCCATGATGTCCTGCACACTCCTACTCAGGTCCTGCACACATTCTACGACGTCCTGCACACCCCTATTGGGGTCCTGCACATGTCTCATGATGTCCTGCACACTCCTACTAAGGTCCTGCACACGTTCCATGATGCCCTGCACATACCTACTGAGGTCCTGCACACATTCTACGACGTCCTGCACACCCTACTGGGGTCCTGCACACGTTCCATGATGTTCTGCACACTCCTACTGAGGTCCTGCACACATTTGACGACGTCCTGCACAACACCACTGGGGTCCTGCACACGTTCCATGATGTCCTGCACAGTCCTACTGAAGACCTGCACACGTACCATGATGTCCTGCACACTTCTACTGAGGTCCTGCACACAATCTACCACGGCCCGCACACCCCTACTGGGGTCCTGCACAAGTTCCATGATGTCCTGCACACTCCTACTGAGGTCCTGCACACATTCCATGACGTCCTGCACACCCCTACTGGGGTCCTGCACATGTCTCATGATGTCCTGCACACTCCTACTGGGGTCCTGCACAAGTTCTATGATGTCCTGCACATTCCTACTAAGGTCCTGCACATATTCCATGACGTCCTGCACACCCATATTGGGGTCCTGCACAGGTCCCATGATGTCCTGCGCTCTCCTACTGAGGTCCTGCACACGGTCTATGATGTCCTGCACTTTCCTACTGAGGTCCTGCACACATTCTACGACGTCCTGCACACCCCTACTGGGGTCCTGCACAAGTTCTATGGTGTCCTGCACATTCCTACTAAGGTCCTGCACATATTCCATGACGTTCTGCTCATCCCTACTGGGGTCCTGCCCACGTTCCATGATGTCCTGCATACTTTTACTGAGGTCCTGTACACATTCCATTACGTCCTGCTCATCCCTACTGGGGTCCTGCACGCGTTCCATGATGTCCTGCACACTCCTACTGAGGTCCTGCACACGTTCCAGGATGTCCTGCACACTCCTACTCAGGTCCTGCACACATTCTACGACGTCCTGCACACCCCTATTGGGGTCCTGCACATGTCTCATGATGTCCTGCACACTCCTATTTAGGTCCTGCACACGTTCTATGATGTCCTGCACTTTCCTACTGAGGTCCTGCACACATTCTACGACGTCCTGCACACCCCTACTGGGGTCCTGCACAAGTTCTATGGTGTCCTGCACATTCCTACTAAGGTCCTGCACATATTCCATGACGTCCTGCACACCCCTACTAGGGTCCTGCCCACGTTCCATGATGTCCTGCACACTTTTACTGAGGTCCTGTACACATTCCATTACGTCCTGCTCATCCCTACTGGGGTCCTGCACGCGTTCCATGATGTCCTGCACACTCCTACTGAGGTCCTGCACACGTTCCAGGATGTCCTGCACACTCCTACTCAGGTCCTGCACACATTCTACGACGTCCTGCACACCCCTATTGGGGTCCTGCACATGTCTCATGATGTCCTGCACACTCCTATTTAGGTCCTGCACACGTTACATGATGCCCTGCACACTCCTACTGAGGTCCTGCACACATTCTACGACGTCCTGCCCACCCCTACTGGGGTCCTGCACAGGTTCCGTGATGTCCTGCACACTCCTACTTAGGTCCTGCACACATTTTACGACGTCCTGCACACCCCTACTGAGGTCCTGCACACGTTCCATGATTTTCTGCACACCCCTACTGGGGTCCTGCACAAGTTCCTTGATGTCCTGCACACTCCTACTGAGGTCTTGCACACATTCTGCGACGTCCTGCACACCCCTACTGGGGTCCTGCACAAGTTCATTGATGTCCTGCACACTACTACTGAGGTCCTGCACTCATTCTGCGACGTCCTGCACACCCCTATTGGGGTCCTGCACATGTCTCATGATGTCCTGCACACTCCTACTAAGGTCCTGCACACGTTCCATGATGCCCTGCACATTCCTACTAAGGTCCTGCACATATTCCATGACGTCCTGCACACCCTTACTAGGGTCCTGCACACGTTCCATGATGTCCTGCATACCTCTATTGGGATCCTACACACGTTTCATGATTTTCTGCACACCCCTACTGGGGTCCTGCACAAGTTCTGTGGTGTCCTGCACATTTCTACTAAGGTCCTGCACATATTCCATGACGTCCTGCACACCCCTACTATGGTCCTGCACACGTCTCATGATGTCCTGCACACTCCTATTAAGGTCCTGCACACGTTCCATGATGCCCTGCACACTCCTACTGAGGTCCTGCACACATTCTACGACATCCTGCCCACCCCTACTGGGGTCCTGCACAGGTTCCGTGATGTCCTGCACACTCCTACATAGGTCCTGCACACATTTTACGACGTCCTGCACACCCCTACTGAGGTCCTGCACACGTTCCATGATTTTCTGCACACCCCTACTAGGGCCCTGCACAACTTCCTTGATGTCATGCACACTACTACTGAGATTTTGCACACATTCTGCGACGTCCTGCACACCCCTACTGGGCCCTGCACAGGTTCCATGATGTCCTGCACACTCCTACATAGGTCCTGCTCTCATTCTGCGACGTCCTACACATTCCATTACGTCCTGCTCATCCCTACTGGGGTCCTGCACGCGTTCCATGATGTCCTGCACACTCCTACTGAGGTCCTGCACACGTTCCATGATGTCCTGCACACTCCTACTCAGGTCCTGCACACATTCTACGACGTCCTGCACACCCCTATTGGGGTCCTGCACATGTCTCATGATGTCCTGCACACTCCTACTAAGGTCCTGCACACGTTCCATGATGCCCTGCACATTCCTACTAAGGTCCTGCACATATTCCATGGCGTCCTGCACACCCTTACTAGGGTCCTGCACACGTTCCATGATGTCCTGCACACCTCTGTTGGGATCCTGTACACATTCCATTACGTCCTGCTCATCCCTACTGGGGTCCTGCACGCGTTCCATGATGTCCTGCACACTCCTACTGAGGTCCTGCACACGTTCCATGATGTCCTGCACACTCCTACTCAGGTCCTGCACACATTCTACGACGTCCTGCACACCCCTATTGGGGTCCTGCACATGTCTCATGATGTCCTGCACACTCCTACTAAGGTCCTGCACACGTTCCATGATGCCCTGCACATTCCTACTAAGGTCCTGCACATATTCCATGGCGTCCTGCACACCCTTACTAGGGTCCTGCACATGTTCCATGATGTCCTGCACACTCCTACATAGGTCCTGCACACATTTTACGACGTCCTGCACACCCCTGCTAGGGTCCTGCACACGTTCCATGATGTCCTGCACACTCCTACTGAGGTCCTGCACACGTTCCATGATGTCCTGCACACTCCTACTCAGGTCCTGCACACATTCTACGACGTCCTGCACACCCCTATTGGGGTCCTGCACAGGTCCCATGATGTCCTGCGCTCTCCTACTGAGGTCCTGCACACGTTCTATGATGTCCTGCACTTTCCTACTGAGGTCCTGCACACATTCTACGACGTCCTGCACACCCCTACTGGGGTCCTGCACAAGTTCTATGGTGTCCTGCACATTCCTACTAAGGTCCTGCACATATTCCATGACGTCCTGCACACCCCTACTAGGGTCCTGCCCACGTTCCATGATGTCCTGCACACTTTTACTGAGGTCCTGTACACATTCCATTACGTCCTGCTCATCCCTACTGGGGTCCTGCACGCGTTCCATGATGTCCTGCACACTCCTACTGAGGTCCTGCACACGTTCCAGGATGTCCTGCACACCCTACCAGGTC